>OZ010676.1:47085444-47450444 GCA_963932185.1 Troglohyphantes excavatus
ATCTTGTGATCAAAGGGTTGCCAGCTTCGGTACAAAAATACTAGAAAAGTCGCCCAGAACATCCGCAAAAATTAACGGCGTGTATACGGGACTGGTGCACGATAAATCTTATCGGGGTCCGAAGTCCCGACGCCTATTGAAGGCGTTGGGTGCCAGTTCAGGTGTTTCCTCGTGATCTGACCATGGTTCTAAAATAACGAGGTGCATGTATGAATGTGTATGTGTTCCCGGGTCTTTCCTTCGAGATAGACCCCGAACCGTCGCCAATAGCCCACTGTGCAACTCTAGTTCGACGTTAATTAACCAAACCAACAGATTCCAGTTCTTTATTATATAAAGGCATTATGGAAAATTATCAGGTTTTGGTTTTTTGGTTTTTGTTAATTAACGTCGCAATAGAGCTGCACAGTGGGCTATTGGCGACGGTTCAGGGTCAATCTCGTAGGAAAGACCCGGGAACACATACACATTCATACATGCACCTCGTTATTTTTAGAACCATGGTCAGATGACAAGGAAAATTATCAGGACATCACAGGAAGTAGCTTTGATGTGGCAACCGTCTTTTGGTGAAGTCAGGAGGTTTGGTTTGGTTAAATAACGTCGCATTAGAGCTGCACAGTGGGCTATTGACGACGGTTCGGGGTCTATCTCGAAAAAAAGACCTGGAACACATTCACACACACATTCATAAATACACCTTGTTATTTTAGAAACATGGTCAGATGACGAGGAAACACCTGAACTGGCACCTAACGCCTTCAATAGACGTCGGGACTTTGGACCCCGATCAGATTTATCGTGCACCAGTCCCGTATACACGCCGTTAATTTTTGCGGATATTCTGGACGTCTTTTCTAGTATTTTGTAGCGCAGATGGCGACCCTCCGATCACAAGATCACTACTTTTATTACTTTTCTTTGTCGAGTCCATCGCTTAGGATCGAACAATGAATCGTCGGATTCCCAGCTGACGCCTTTAACCGCTCGGTCACAGAGGCCTCGTGAAGTAAGGAGCAGTAGAAGGCTTAGTATCATTTCATACAGGCTCGTTAAATACTAATGGATGCCGAAAACAATTAGGCAAAAAGTGAATTGGAGTGGGTGAAGCTACAATACACGTAGCTCCCTGGTTGGTTTTATTTCATCACGACGATGAAACCGAATACACCCATGTGCATGACGAGGAACTGTGGAAACACTATGAGACTTAACCCCATCTTTAGGGCAACTGATATGTTGCAAAAACTTGATACCAATGATACTTTATTCAACCTGGGCACTAAAACACGAGGAAATGAAAACTCCACTGACTACTATTTTTCAAAATACACAAGCGTCAGTTTTCAATAAATAGGAATGTAAAACATACATAAGCTAAGATTTTCTGGTAGAATCTGAAACTTTGACACAAAATAAAACTTTTAAATCTTTGACGCTAATTGACTCAATCTTCACAATTTTGACAAAATGTAGCACTTTCAATAAAACGACGTAGAAGATAACATTTTGTCCATAGCAACACCTTAAAATTGGCAAGTCAAATACCGGTTTTTACTAACTTTTTTTTAGAGTTAAATTACCAACTTTTTTTAAGAATCTGGCCAACTTGTGAAACATTTGGCTTTTTTAAAAAGTGAAACTTCTATGTTTCATTAAAACTTACATTTTTACTTACGTTTTATGAAATTGTTACGATTCATCCGACGTATAAATAAATGAAGCGCGTATGAATAAAAACAATATTCGGGTACACTCTGTAATGGAATTTTATTGAAGGTAATTTCTAAAATGTTTTAACTTAGGGAAATTATAATAATTCAATTAAGTCAACAGGCGATTGTATAAGATAAGGAACAAATGTATAAACAACAATATTTTATAGAAGTGAAAAGTAATTACATCTACATTTCTGCAGCTTAAAACCATTAGTTTTATATATTTCTAATGAAAAATTTCAGACGTAGAAATAGGAGTATTTATATACAGACATTTTAGGTTAGTAGCGGTTCGTAAGTTACAAATGTGGCAGTGCTGAATGTAATATCGAATTACAAATTTAGATTTTAATATTAAAAATTTAGATTATAATATTAAAAATTTAGATTATAATATTAAATTATATATAGTGACAAAAAATTTGCTTATGAAGTAGAATCCTTTATTTATTGGGACCTTGTACTGCATCCCGCAACTGAAAAAATGGTCATTTGTTCAGCTTTTATACTTAAAAAACGTATGTTACATAAGCAGCCCTCTTTGAAAATGCACTGCAACTAGGTTTAATTGGGCACAATCTTTCGGAATGTAGGGCTGTTATCTTACTTCACACGTGAAATCTCGCCAAATCACCTTCATATTCTTTTTTTTCTCAGTGGTTGCGTCATTCTGAAATAATTCTGAGCATGCTCTGTAATCGTCATTATGATTTTATTGAACTGAAAATTTCGTTGGCTCGGGAGAGAGATGCTGTTGGTATACACGCATTTTAGGGCAAAAGAAAATAGTCTGTTTCTTTTCGCGTTAAAACAATGATGATTGGTTTGCGATAACTCTCAACTGCATATAGTTGACTTTTTTTTCTTTCAATGTACAAATATATTTTTTAATACATTGAATGCAGTGCTGCAGCTCTGTAGCACTAATAGACAAGCCGTCACTGTGTTAGGTGCATAACCACACTCCCAAATAAATCGTCATATATATAAAATAATTTTCAGACGAAAATGAAAGTCACAATTACACTTTCATTCAAATGAAAAAAGTGTTTTTATACGAAAAAAATTCTATTCTAAACCATCAGTAAATAAGAATAATTCTAAATATTTTTTTTTCCGATACATTATGCAAATACAAGCATTCTCTTGTTTGAAAAATACTCACTTACAATTTCTCAATAACACTTTTCTTTCTTCCCGAACAGTAACAAAAGCAAAAAGAAACAGTGAGACCCAAATTCCATCTCTTTTCACTTAATAGAGACGGACGGCATCAAGTAACAAAAATATAATAAAATACTTTGAAACCCTACTTCAAAAGCAATAACAGATCTTTATGTCACCCCATCGAAATATTTGGAATCAGGCAATCCCCTAACCTGCCTGGCCCTTCCTATAATTATGATCCATTACTAAGCTCAGGCAATGGCGTTCCTCAGGGGATCAGACCTAAGTGAATGCGTAAGTTTCGTTCCCTTTATTATTGTGAAAGTAGGTAAATCTTCCATTGGATGTTGACACGGGGCGCTTTGGGGAAAAGGGGGCCCATAAAAGCCTGAACGTTTCTTTTTTTGAAGAAATTTATCGAGAGCATTGAACGTTGGCACGGTTAGAATTTAATTTCCTACGCAAACAGGGGAGACAAGATTCAGTTATTTGGATCACCGGGCCTCGGCTTGATTTTAACTCTATGGCGTTTGACTTTTTTCTTTTGTCACCCCCACCTTTCCTGGTTTTTTTTTCTTTTCGGGAAAACTGGATAGGAAGGCTCGCTATCCCGTTTTCCACTTGAATGCGCCCTGTTTCGTATGTTTCTGCTCCACATGTTTATGCCGAACATCTTTTAAACTCTTTCGACTTTTTGGGGGTCGCGTTTCCGACTTTTAAGAATTAAATTGCTGATGCAGAATACTTTGTCGTGATAAAGACGGGGTTGTATTCAAAGGATTATTCTGTGAGCTTCCAAGGGAGGGATTCAATTCTGGAGTTTTCGTGAGCTAGTGAATACCTTTATAAACTAATAATTACATTACCGAAGACCCTTGATATAATGATCCCTCATGGGACCTATATGAAATAGTAGTTATAACGAAAGATCGTTTAAAAAATGTATTACCTGCAAACCACTTGTGACTTTCAGTGGCGATCGTTATAAAGAAGGGGTCGCTATGAAGATGGGTTTATTGTAGTATGGGATTGGAATATTATGTAATTGAACTTGACTATTTTCTACTTGAAATTAATTAAGTGCATATGTATTGTAAACATATTGTGACATGATCCAATATAAATTACCACATATCAGCCTTCTTTTCTTAATTAAATTGACATTTGGATGTTTAAAACTGTTGTCGTTGCCTATCTCACTCTTATACAATTTACAATTGGAAATTAATAAGAATCCCTATTTCGAAGTTGTTTCATTGAAATATGTTTTTACTAGAGATTGATCCCAGTGCAATCTTTTCTCCAATCACTGATATTTGTAAATTTTTTTTTGCACCTTTCGTTTCTCCACGTTCTGAAATGCATACCACAAATATTTGGTTTTCTTAACGTTTTATCTATAGTGCTTTGAACTGGAATACTTTAATTGTAACAACATTCTTAAATTAATTTTGATTAACTTATTTGGATTCTATGTAGTGGGGGGTGGGGTGATGGGGGGGGGGGGGGGTAATAAGAACAAAAGACGCGGGTAAAGACTGGGGACCGTGCCCCCTCTTAAAAAAAAATAGCGCATAATCCAGTGCAGAGTTAGCAGAGTTTTGTCCCCGTAAATTTTGTCATTTCCCCTAAATTCATCGCATAACATCCTTTTCCAATTAAATTAAAGGGAAAATCATTATAAACTATATAAAGAAAAAGTATAGGGTTATTTATTTAATAATTCTTCTAACTTAGTTAGAAATAGTAAAAATATCCGGTCTTTTCTAAGAGTTAATTAAAAGGACACAACATAAAAATAAATTAGCATATACCCTTTATTCAATGAAGGAAATACCTAATAATAGTAGTTTGAGCGGTTTTCAAACTTTTATTTTTCTTGTAAAATCTTTGGATTTCCATGAAATTTGCATGGGTCGAGACCACTATGGGATTGCCCTTTATCAGTAAAACAATATTAAAAAATATTGCACACTGTAAAAGTTATACCTGGCCAGACATAAAAATAGTTAGGTTAAAGAATGGGAAGTCAGATAAATAAGTTATACCTCACTTCCTTTTTAATATATCCATAAACTTTTTCCAAACTAATATTTAAGACTGTCAAGTTGCATTTAAATTGGCCTAATAGATAGTAAGATCAGCTAAATAGATCAGCAAAATATAACTTTTACGTCAATTATAAAAATTCTTAGGGAATTTTTTTTTTAGTTTCATCTTCTAATTATGATACCGGAAAAAAAACCTCCACGACAAAACCATATAAAATTTATATATGTAATGGTAATAAATTTTCTATACTTCTATACTAACTAATGGAAAAGGATCTGACCCCCCCCCCCCCGCCCCCAACCTTTGCGTACGCCACTGCACTAGATTTTCATATTATTATTAAACCCTTTTGCGTATCCTTTGCATATATATGGTAACTCGTATCACTCAAATTATTTGTGCGTACCACCAGTTGGGGTTCCCTGTATAAGCGGTTTGGACGTCTGTAGTCATCCAATAATATCCAGTTTTCCGAACTTTGCACACAAATTTTAATTTCCTAAAAATACTCTGGTTTGAGATATTTTTCAAATTTAAAGCATGGGAGTATATTTTGAAAGCAATATCTATTCAAATAATTAAAATAATACATAAAGTACATGCATTAGAAACATAAATTAAACTATCTTGAAGTGAAAATAACGTTAATATTTTGAAATTTTACAGATGACATTTTCTGTCATCATCAAGTGCTATTCAAGAACGTCTCCAATATACTTCAATCACAATACAAATTCGAGTTTAAGTTATTTATGCACACCAACAATAACTCCTAAATTATTCATAGAAATACCCCCAATGATATAAAGAAGTCGGCTCTGCTCTCACCTCCAACGGAAACCTAAAGACGACTTTTATTACCAAATATACCTCCCCGTAGCAGTTCAAAAACCAGAACAGAATATAAAAGAGAGCCCCTCTTTACGTCTGAGTACTCTTTATGGACCCTCTCACATCCCCTCGAAAATCCCTTTTGGGCGCCGCTTGTAAGAGGTACCTACGAGTTACAGTTATGGAAAAACTGGGAGGAAATACGGTGGTAATCGAGCGGTGGTTCGGGCCTATCGACCACCTTTAGCTCCTTCATTTTATTTGATAAAAAAAAAGTCCCCTACCCCCTTGTGTTCTTTTATTTTTTTCGAAACTATCTTTGCGAAGTAAAAGAGATTACGGATTTAGTTCAGCTCGTGGTCGATAGATGGCAGCAGCATATCTCCATTATTTGAGGTGATCTATCCATATATGAGGAGCAAACATTGTCCGAAAAATTTCCAAAAATATGATTATTACATCACTGAATTCGCCTCCGAATTTTCATATTTCATTAGTTTAAAACACGTTTTGTCCCAATTAAATTACCTTTTAAAAATTGGAATAGATTACCAAGTCTAATTGTCCGTGATTTGGTTTTCGAGAAAGTCCAATTAAATAGAAATTTTCATAAAACCCGTTTTAACAATAAATATTATTAACAATTATCAAACCGATTTACAACAATATAAACATTCTTTTTCCTAAAAGTAAAGGTTAAAAAATAATAAATACAGCAACGATATATATAAGGTTGATTGAATTAACGTCGTCGCATTAATTAAAAATAAAGTACAAACTTTGAAAACAAATACAAAAGTATTTATATATATTTTGTTATGGAGTATTAGCACATTATGGTTTAACTAAGATTTTTAGTTTGCGAGATGGTAATTGAAATTAATTTTGAAGTCAAGTTTTGTAAATGAAGATTTTGTAGTGTTATTATTTATATGATTAAATGGAATATGTTAGTAGAAAACTATGGAGATTCGGGTGCCAGTGTTCTCGCAGTCTCCGAATCATCTCACACAGCTCTAGTGCAACGTTATTCAACCAATCAATCACGGAGTGCAACATTATTCAACCAATCAATCACGGAGTGCAACATTATTCAACCAATCAATCACGGAGTGCGCACACTAACACAATGACAAATTTTAAGTTTCTGTGAAATTTTTAAAACAATTTTTTAATTGCTTGAAATTGTGTTAAATTTTTAAGAAACATCACATTGAAATTGTATAAAAAACGGTCACAGTCAAATGACTTTAATATCCCCTAAGTTGGTATTCAAACTTCAAAACTTTCACACCATGAAAAAAATAATGACCGATAGATTTAACGTGCACCATTCCCTCTATACGACGAATCTTTAGTTGAATTTACAACGCTAGAAAATACAATCTTACAAGTATCAATTCGATACAAGGGTAGATCTTCAATCACCATTGATAGCCCATTATGTAGCTCTAGTGTGACGTATCTTTAACAATTTAGCAATAAAGCATCCACCTACTAAATGCAGGTAGTTTGGTTGGTTGGTTCATTGACGTCGCACTAGAGCTGCACAGTGACCTATAGGCGACGTTTCGGGGTCTACCTCGAAGGAAAGACCTGAGAATATCTCGTATTTTAGAACCATGGTCAGGTGACGAAGACACCTGAGCTGGCACCCGACGTAACTTAAATAGGCGTCAGTACATTGGACCACGATAAGATTTAGCATGCCCCATTCTCGTATACACGCCTACGAAATGGAGAAGTACAGTTCAAAAATTCGCCTTGGCCATGTTTGGTGTTTTGTAAAAACTTGACAAAAATCCTTATAGATAATTCTTACTTTTATTTTAATCTCATTCTTGATGACATGGAATCATAATCATCAATCATTTATATATAATTCCAAAATTATAATAATACATTTCAGGAATATTTATAAATGAATGTAAAAAGATATTTAACAATTTATGTGGTATTATTCACACAAGTTTTTGAATAATCTAATGGATAAAACAAGTTTTGGAAGAGTAGATAAATATAAGACTGGTTTTGGAATAACGTTGTTAAAACTTTCAGTTCTTTCAAAACAAATTTTATTACTAATAAAACTGTTACATTAACACTAAGGGTCTTATATTGATATTATTAATTTTTGTATAAATAAAACATGATAATTTTTTGTAAAATTTATTCGTTTTTAATTCTGGTTGTTCTAAAATATGTCTTAGTCATATGCAAGTTGATGAGACAGGTTATATAAAGTTGCAGGGAGATAAGATATGAAAGATAAGATATCAGATATGGAAAACTTATCTTATAAACTGTTAAAAATAGGTATTCAAAAATAAATAAAATATGCTCATTTTTGATTATATTCGATGCTTTCGTGGCTCCGAATGCATAAGTTTCAATTTTGAAAAAGACATGTACTCAAAAAAGAGTACAATTTGTAAAAATGAATAAAAAGAGCATATGCTAGCCTACATAGCCTGCCTTCCTAAATCACTTTCAACAAATATCGACAACTACAACTAACACTTACCGGGAATCGAATCCAGGTCCTCAGGATTCGCAGCTCAATGTCTTATCCGTTGTACTACCAGGGCGACGTGAATAAGTTATAAACGGAAGAAATGGTAAAAAGGTGTGCTAAAAGAATGGGAAGTAAAATAATTGAGTTGTAATAACTCAGTTTCCATTTAAGCTTCCATTAATTAATATGGAAAACCATCTTCTAAACAACTATTTTAAGTTTGTCAAGTCACTTTGTTAAAATGGCTTAAACAGAAGCTGATATTAGTAATATTAAATCACATTGCTCATTTTTGCTAAAGTACGGTTACTTAAATTTGAGTACGTCATCGCTCATTTACGATGCAATTGTACTAAAAAAACGAGTACGTTCATGTATTCATTTTTAAGTATAATTTTTTTACAGTGTACCCATCAATAATTTTAAACTTTTAATTTTCGAAAATGTATTGAACAGTAAAAATTTGTTTTTCTCAGCTATAATAATTTTGAATAAGATAAGTTTGGGAATTGCATTCCTGAATAGCGTACAGTCCTTTCATATGCAGCACAGTAGTGGCAGATATTGAAATTGTAATTAATGGTGTAACCATTTGAGGGGTTTGCTGTAAAAAGGAGGTAGCTCCAATTATTCAAGTTTGCAGAAAGCCGTAAAAAACGATTGAAAATTCAAAATTCCAAGTTGTGTGAAGATATTCTTTCCTCCAATAATGTTAAAAATTAAACTAAAACGCAGGAAAGGTGTGAAAATAACGTAGAAAATAATAAATAATGGTAGAAATAAAATAATAAATAATGGCTTGCCAGTGGCTCCATTGTTTTCATTTGTAGTTTAAAAGAAATTAAATTAAATGATTTTATATTGATTTACATGGCGAAAAAATGTATTGATGCCAAGATGAATTATAATTTAAATTTAGTTTCAACGTTTAAAGTTTTTGTTAATATAATTAAAAAAAAGTATTGTTACTAGGACACATTGTTATTGTGTCCTACCTTTTAGCGAGCGAAGCGACAAGTGGTTTGCGGAGCACACCTATGAGAATTGCGTAGCAATCCTCCGGGGGTTGGCGGAGCGTTAGCGGAGCAGGGGGCGGAGCCTCTTAGTCTTCTTAATTGTTCCTACATATTATGACAGTATTTTCATTCAAAAATATATCTTCCAGATGACGTGGCACATGTTGGATTGTTGGAGCTACCTCTTTCTTGCAACCAAATAAATGCTCTGCCTACCCCTATGAAAAATATATCACAAAAAAAAAATACAATTTACTATACTATTATTTTATTTAAAGAAAACTTCAATTGAAATATAGCATATAACTTGGCTTTAAAAATAGAAAATTACATTTTTAATTATCACACTCCCCTTCTGTAACGTCCGGCTCATCTGCTGCGTTGTCTGGTTGTATAATACACAAAACGTAAAAGAACCAAAAACTATACTGTTTATAAGTGCTGTATAACCTTCCTGTAAACAAAGCACGTCAGACGTTTGGGGAAAAATGGCGGTAGCTCCAGGAGCTACCTCTTACATTTTTAATTATCACACTCCCCTTCAACCCCACACAACAAACTAATGACACAGACAGCTCCATCTATTTAGTAACGCGAGAACTAACGATTGGAGCTACATCTTTCTGGCACCAAACGAACAAGTTTTTTTTACCACAAGATAGTACATGTAACTCCAAATTCCATTAGGTTGGAGCTACATCGTTTTTACAGCATACCCTTCATTTCTTTCACAGTTGTCACGGCTGTTCGTCAATTCTGTTTAGTCAATAAAATCATATTGGGATCATAAGAGGAGTGGTAATCTTTGACAACCTGGGAAATATGTCTGAGCTGGGCAACCATTCCATTCGTTTGAAATTGTTCCACAAGAAATCACAGAATGGTCCACACTAAAGAATATAGTGACGTATTATTTAAATGGCGGCCCTGCTTCAAGACCCCCCCCCCCCCCTCCCCACGAGGTAGAGATGAAAATGTTCCAGTTACTATCCATCTTTGAACTATAATTCACAGTACATTTCCGTAAATAACCAGAATCATCCCTTAAATTTTTTTGTAACTATTTTAACTTATCTACTTGCAACGCTTCAGAATGGCGTTGTATTTAAAATATGTCTATTTTGCATATATCTTGAAAGTAAATTCTGATTTGACATATTATATGATATTTGCACATTCCCTTCTTCTACCACAGTGATTTTCATCAGTAATTTGTTGCTATTTTTTCCGAGAAGAAAATCTTATGTAAAAAAATTAACTAACATAGGCAGAACTTCGTAATTGGAAGGGATTTCCCCAAAACATAGACCGCAACAAAGAGGGAGTATATCCCTCAGTGAGTTTCCTTGAAACTACACACACATACACTTATAACTTTTGTTAAATTTTTATTTATGGGTAATTAGATAAATATAAAAATTTGCAAATTATCTGGAAATAAAGAACAAATTACATTAACTGAAATATTTTTTAAAAACAACTTTAAGGAAAAAAAACATTAAAAAGTAAAAAGTAATTTTTAATCTTACAAACAAGTTAAAAAGTTTAAATATTTAGTATTCTTTTTTTACATATTCAAAATTTATTAAATCGGAGCCATAATTTAGGTATGATTTTTGTAAATTGGCACCAACTTAAAAAATTTGTAATAAGTAAAAAATTAATATTAAATATTAAAAAAATTTCAACTTGTTTGTAAAATAATGAAATTATTTTTTCTACTTTTTAGTTCTTTATTTCTTAAACGTTGGTTTTCCTTTTTAAAAAAAGATTATTTTATTTTTTCCTTTTTAAATTTTAATTTATACGGGGGGATTCAATATTTCCCTATAAATAAAATCCTGATAACCATTTTTTTAAAATTTTTTTTTGCAAAGTGTTTTTTCTCTCTATTTAACAAAAAAATAATTTTTGAAATCGAATAATATTTATTTTCAAAAGGGTCCGCCTAATTAAGAATTACGTATAGTTAAGTACCGGATAACCGAATTTTTGTTAAATAAGTGATACAGCCCCTATCCAACAAAAAAAAAAAAATCCAAATATTTGAATTGAGTCGCCTAATTCTAAAACATCTCTTGTCCACTTTGTAAAACTAGTTCTTGACATTATTAAATCAATTTGTTTTTGTATTACATTTTATTTCTACGCCTGGAATTAAGCAAAGTATGTTGTTTTACACATTAAACAACATAATTTGCTCAATTCCATGGATATAAAAATTTTAGGGATGAAACGGATATCCGGTAACTATCCGGTATCCGGCCTATCCGGCTGCTTTTTAACTATCCGGTAACTATCCGATATCCGGAAGTAAAGTGCCGGATATCCGATTTTCCATACCGGATATCCGAATGAATAAAACATCGAAGATTTTTTTTTGTGGCGATCAATTTTCTTTGTTTTTGCTTTAAGTATTTTCCTGAAAATTCTACCAATGTTTTCACAGTGTGCATCAGATTCTTCCTTTAACCAATAGAGACTTTAAAAAAACACTTTTTTTAAAATTTTTTACTTTAAAATTATATTTTTAACGAATCGTTATGGGGGAGGGTCATCACATCTCACAACTAATATACAGTTGAATAAAAAAAATAAATTTCTCAAAAGTTTAAGTAAACTTGAGTTTTCATGTTTGGAATGAAAAGGCATATGGTAAAATTACAATTATTCAGAAATTAAGTGTAAAATGTACAAAACATACGACCATTGCTAGCAGCACCCTAGAATAACCCTTTGTAAATAAAAAAGTGTTTTGAATGTTTATTCAATTTTGGTATCACTTTAAAAATAAAAAATCGGGAAATATTACAGAAGAAAAAAATATTTTTCAATTTTTGACCGATTTCCGTTTTTTCTAGTGTGTATGAGAAGTTATTTTCATAAAAAATAAACTGCCGGATATCCGATCGGATATCCGGCAAAATCTAGTTCGGACATCCGATATCCGGTTTGTAATGTGCGCCGGATATCCGATATCCGGTATCCGACAAAACCACTATCCGGTTCATCCCTAATAAAAATAAAATTTTATATATACGAAAAAAATATGATTTAAAAATGTGAAGGGAATTTTGGTATTGGGTAACTCAATTAGAACAGAAATCATGCGCAAACATACAAAAAAAATACATAACAGTCAAATTGATAACCAGTTTCTTGGCGCGCTTTTCGAAATCGGTTGGCGCTCTTAAGTTGATTCAAAAGAGTTTTTATGAAACTTGTAACGGGGGTGCTTCAGCACGCTTTACACCCCCTTGAAATTGCCTATTTAACTAACCCCTCAATCCCATTTTTTTTCACTACCTATTGTAGTAATTTCGTTGGTTTTGTGAATTAATGTCTACAGTTGTTTTCTTGTCGAATTTTTGTTAATTTTTTGTTTCAAGAATAAAAAAAAGCTTATTTTTGTTTGTTCTATCCTGAATTCTAATTGTCTATACCAGTGGTCGGCAAACTCATTAGTCAACAGAGCCAAATATCAACAGTACAACGATTGAAATTTCTTTTGAGAGTCAAATTTTTTACACTTAAACTATATAGGTACCTACATTGTTATTAACTTAATTATGGTACTCCTAAGCTGTACTTTGTTAGGGACGTCCTCAATATGAGAGTTGTCTATCTCTTTTCGTTCATCCTCTCTATATGTCCAAACCACCTCGACATAAACCTTTCTCAATCCCCGACACTTCATCTTCTGTCCCTTCCCAACGCTCTCTAAAATTAACTTAATAAACTTTATTTAAAGTTTTAAGTGCTACTTAAAACTTGATATCATATACTTAACAACGATATTATTTATTAATAAAATTAAATTGCAAGGAATCTATAAAATTAAATCATAACAATGACTGACAATCACTAATGTGAACAAGGGAATTGCATTTTCTTGGAAAGTTTGGGTAAGTCAAGTTTGTATGTTGTTGTTTTTAATTTTGGGCCACGAAGTTTCAATCGCACTGTACGTGCGCGCCCGAACGTGTTATTTTGTGGAAGAGCCACACTCAAGAGACCAAAGAGCCGCATACGGCTCCGAGCCGCGGTTTGCCGACCATTGGTCTATACAGTAGATCTCTACCTGTTTTAGCCTGCTAATCATCCGCATGTTCTATCCTGCCCTTTGTCTAGCAATCACGGTGTTCTGGAGACCATACGGGAAGGCGCTCACTTTTAAAATTATACACCAGGGACGGATCGATATAATTTGCTATCATCACTCTCAATTTTCATTTTCCTGCTTATCATTAATATTTAACCCTAACAATTTTTCAAATTTAATTTTGATTTTCTCAGGTGGTGTTGACCCCAAAGCTATTTAATTTCCAAACCCTTTTCATCTACAATGTGCTTCCTTCACTCGTTGCATTAAAGATCGTATTACATAACTTGTGTGAGACATCACTTTTCAAATTACTATGGTAAAATTTTATTTATTGGTCCATTTTTATTCTAATTCAATATCCGAATATCCAAACAATATTTTTAAAATTAATTATAAAACGAAATGTGAGAAAAATGGTTAAATTTTTTCAGTATTAAATTATCACAGATTAATTATTAATATTTTTATTAACCAATTTATAAAAATAACCTTGTAAACATAATAACATTAAGTGGCAGTTAACTATATAATTTTTTAAATAAAATATTAATCCCAAAAATGCCCGTCGACACTTATTTTAAACAAGTTGACAAACAAAAAAAGACTCAGTCAATTTTTAAGATTTGCGCACCCTTGAATTTTTTTATGCATATTTTTTTTATATGAATTGGGGACTATTTTTTTTGTATGCAGTTAGAGCATAAATTCTGATCCAATTCATATATTAGTATAATGTTTTTTTTGTACAATAGGGAATGTTTCACGTAATGAACAAAATGGACTAAGAAAAGCGGTTATTCGGAATTAAATTATACACAAATGTCAATTCCCCGGAATTTTTAAAAATATTTTTTTATTTAGGTATTTTTGTTGGATAAAAAAATAATCCAACTTGGAATAAAAAAAAATTGGTTATATGGCTTTCAATATTCCGAGATAGTATTTAAAAATAAATATCTTCTAAGATGATTTTTTTTATCGGATATGGAATGCCACTTTTTAGAATAAATGTAATAAGTGTTTGGTTATGCGGTATTAATATCCATTTCACTATCCGCAGTTAACTTCGACGTTGTGATATTTTTTTCGATTTTTGTTGAAAGTTTTTGATTTTTCTCAGGTAATGTTGATTTTTGTTTAAAAGTTACCCTTAAAAAGTTTAGCCTTAAAAAAAAATGCTCAGTCTCCGAATGAACCGATAGATAGCAGCATCATACATCTCTCGTTATTACATTTGCGATTGTTGTGAGGAAGATGGGGGGAGCGGAGGGGGAGGTGGATTTGGAAAAGGGGGTGTGCGGGGGTGGATTTGAGAGAGAAAGGGGGTGGGGGTGAGGAGAAGCGGAAAATCGTTTTCAGAGGGGCGCTTAAGGCCCCGGGCGGGCCCACTGAAGCGTGGCCCCTCTCCTCCCCCTGGTATCCTAATCCTGCAGCGGTCAAGTAAAGTGATCGGCGTTTCACACTAATGATCTGCCGGAGAAGCAAACAGTTTGCGCGGAACGAATTCGTTTAAGGGTAGGCTCTATCAGGGATTAGGCTGCGAAGCTGGGCCTTTCATCCGGAAGGTACAAAGATAATACCCCAGTCTTCAGAGGCACCTGGTAGGGAGGGGGTAGGCCAAGATTGGGGTATTTTTCACATACTTTGCGCCGCTCCGGGTGGGATTTTTGCTTCACGATTCGGGTATTCGCCACTGAGGGTGGTCATTTATTTCGGCTGCTTAGCGAGGGCTTTTGGAAGCGGTGCTTAATTATTGATGTAATCATTTCCTTTGAAGAGCTTTGAGTATTAAAGGAGAGTCAAATAAATCAGTTTTTTTTTCTTCAAGGGAGAAAATTAGTAATGAAGTGAAAAAAATGCTAAATGAATTGAGAAACTTTTTTTGATAAGTTTATTATTTTAATTTTTTGGGGATTATTATCAATGTGTAGAATAATGATAATTTCTATTTTTGGTTCTTTGATGCCAATTTGTTGAAGACGTGGTATAGAAAGTGGCATTGAAAAGATGCAAATTATAATTAATGTTGCATTTTCTTTCATCAAAATATTGTTTAATTTTTTCCCTGGTTTATGATTATTTAGGGTATCGATGTGCCGCGGAGTAAATTTATTGAGTCCTTTTTGTTATTATTTTCTTGTTTTTCTAATTTTGTATATTAAATATTTTATTGAAAAAAACACATTCCACATCCATACAAATACCGATTACTATTTTCATTGATGGTTAAAAACTTTTAATAATTTGAATGCTTTTCTGAATGTTCACTTTGAAATGCATACAAATACAGCGTGAAATAAAAGTAGGTGTTTTCCGCTGCTCTTTTTTCCTGAAAAAAATATTATGAATGGGAAAATAATCATAGGTGAATTCCGCCTCAAGGGAAAATAATTTCGGCTCAGAGACTTTTAAACGTTGTAAAATCTACCACGTAACGCCGCCGCAAACACATATATAACCTATTGTTTAAGCATTCGAACTGTTAATGTTTGCCGCAGAACTCAGTTATTTATTTTCAACAATTACAAATTTTCGGTGGAATTCACCTATCTCGGAAAAATAATAATAATAAATATGTTATGCATTAATTTTTTTCAAGGTTTTATAGTTGGTGTTGAATTAAAAGTGCGCTAGAGTTGGGGAAATGGTGTCTGGGTGGGAGCTATCATCTAAAAGCAAAGACCCAGGGAATACCCAGCAAAAAAAGTCAGCATGAAACCTTCATCAAAATTGTAAAATTGAAGATTTTTTGAAGGTTTTATAAAGGATATTGAAACAAAAAACTGCAGTTTTTTTTAAAGTTTTTAATTTTCCTGCATAAAACCTTTAAAATATCTGTATTTTACCTTCATGATTAAAAATTGAAGGTTTTTTGCAGGTTTTTATGAAGTTTTTTTTTACAGTTTTTATGAAGGATATTGAAACAAAAACCTTTAATTTTATAAATCTTCAGATAAAACTGCAGTTTTCCTGCATAAAACCTTCAATTTCAAAATTTTGTTGAAGGTTTTATGCTGACTTTTTTGCTGGGTACTGCTTCTTAATTTTGAACCAGATGAGGAGAACAACACCTGAGCTGTCACACACTACAATTCACACACAAAACTGCTACACTACAACTAATGTGAATACATTTGGGCCATAACACATTTAACATGCATCAGCTCTTGCTTCACGTACAGTATACGGTCGGACTTATCTGGCATTGAACTTGATACACTCTGTTAACGTACACGAAATCCCTGTTCATTAGGAATATTTGGTTGATATAACTTGTTTTGGTCTGGTAAAACATTACGTGGAAACTGAGCTATGATGACCAACTTTAGAATTTCGTTCAATTCATCCTCTATTAACTGCTCAATAACTGTTCTCAATTTTTTTTTATTTATGTTTTCTTTATCCTACAAGGGACAAAGCTTAGCGGGAGTATATAAACATTTATATAAATATTAAAACCCAAAATTTGTAAACCAAAATTTTTGTTGTTGTTTATATACAAAGTTTTAGTTCAAAGCGTATATTAACTACGAACATATTGTTTTGTTTTTTAAGCTTCCAAACTAATTTTTTATTAGTATTTTTATTGAACCATCTGAGAAGCGAACAAAATATAAAAAAGTAAGTTTGTTTTTAATGCAGGAGAGTTATATTTAAATTTCCAATACATTCCTAAAAAATAATAATAATGAATAATTTTACTAGAAAATGCGTTAAAAAGTTTCTCCAATGCTTTAAATGTGAAAAATATTTCAAAGTAGAGATTTTTTAGAAACTGTTACATTTATGTATTGCTGAGAAAACTGTCTATACCCGAACGGATATACATGTTTGCATTTTTTAGATGATAATTCTTCTATATTTTTATGTTTAAATTAATAAAAAAATTTGAAAGAAATGAGTTGTTCATGATTAAAATATTTATTTAATACTAATTAATAATCAACATGCTCATTAAATGCAGAGTTTAAGGCAAGAAGGTTTGAATCCTTTTTAATTGTAACACTTTAAATAAGAAAAGTTTCAAGGTTATAATAAGTTGAGCTTAGTATCTCTGAGTATAAAGAGTATAAATGATAAATAGTAATCAACTTAGGTTGAACAGTTTGAAATAACTTGTTTACGGTTACACTATCTATTGTTTCCGAATACAACTCGTATTTTTGGATTATTACAACACAAGGAGATATGGCATATAGAATTGAACAAGTTAGATAATTGATCTTTTTCTAGTATAAACTTACATTAATTTTTTTTTTGACTTACGTCTATATTTATCATTATTGATGAAATCCATTTTGATCTGAAACTCTTATATACAATTTCTTTAAAAAATAGAAAAGGCCAATAACTATTGAAATAATGATATATGTTTAGCGCTCAAATCATAAGGACTTACCATTAATGATCTCTCAAATTTCAAAACCAGAGAGATCACTTTTGAAATTTTTTTCGAGAGAAGCAAAAAGCTAATTAATGGCATTATTTATGGAAGAATTTTATCTTCTCTTATTTACAAATTGGTATTAGGTATCACACTGGTCTTAACCAAAATTTTAGCTTTCTATAAGTATTACTTTAAGAGATAAAATTGTTCTTTCCTTTTGGTCTATCTGATTTTGCAACCAAGCTATGTTATCTATCTGGTTTTACAACAAAGTTGTGAGATGTAGCTCGACTACTGGGTTGCGATCTATGAGCAGTAACCTAAGCGCATCTTGATATATCTGCTGTTTAAACTGATTTGTTTACTTATCTGGCTTTGCAACCAACTTCTACTTTTACACCGTAAAATTAATAGTATCTAGATGCTTTGAGAATGTTATGACTTCGCCTACTGTTAAATTTGTAGGAAAATTAAAAATAAATGTCACATAATCTAAAAATCGAAAAAAAGTCATTTATCTGATTTTGAAACTAGAGGGCTCAAATATTCTTTTTCTTTTGTAAGAAATTTTTTAAACGATACTTAAAAATCTTTTGTTATAACGGTTTAAATAATTAAGAAGTGACCTAGAAGATTCAGAAGTATTAATTTCTTTCTGAAAGTTTTTCCATATGAAGTTTGTTGGATTATGAAATTTGCAGTATATCGTACTATACCTCTATTCTTTATTTGTACAGTGCATATATGTATTTTTTGTAGGTCCCGGAATAATGTAATATATTTAAATTGATATTGTAAGTTTCAAAATTTCTTTATTAACTTAAAATCACAAATCAGTTAAGTTTATAAGTCATGAAATCAAATAAATATTTTTTTTTATTTCTATGAATATTAAATGGTAGCAATTTAGTGAGAATCGAATAATAAAAGTTATAAAAAGCAACTGTTATGAGTGAATAACAACTTTTATGAATATAAACTTACTGAATGTTATGAATTGTTTTTGACTTACTTTTATGAATAACAAATTACGAAATGTTTTAATATCAACTTACTGAATGTTATGAGTATTACTGAAAGTTGTGAATAGCAGTTTACTGAATGTTCAGAATAGTAAATTATTGAAAGTACTCAATTGCAACATTCTGAATATCCTGGGTAGAAATTACCGAATGCTATATCATAGCAACATATTAAAAAGAAAATCCCTTTCCAAAAAAACATATCACAATTAAATTAGCTTAAGATAATTGACTGAATGAACCTGCATAATTGCTGTTATTATATGTATTTATTGAGCGATCTTCACTAAACAATAAAAAAAGTAAGCTATGGGAAGAAATTCCTTGGATTTAATCTCCTAAATTAATTACAATTTAGTTGAAGTATTTACTGAAAATTGAGTTCACTCTTTCAAACAAGCAATCTCTTTTTGAATTAAATGTCTGGTTGAACAAAATTAGTCAAAATACAAAAACCCGAATTTCATTATCCTTCCATTCACTCCAGCTATTTTTCTGGTCTTCCAAATCACAAACAAATAAATGTAGTTTTAAATTCGAAGATCTCAAGCCTTCTGTTAAATCGGCCATTTTCCTTATCTGTTTCTAAAGAGCAAAGCAAGAAAAGCTCAACTTTTAAATTCAAAGATATGTTATCGTCCGCATTCTATTAAATCAGCCATTTTACCAGTCCCCTTTTTAGAAAGCGCGGCGTGTCTCGCGAATTGCATTTAGCAGTCAAACGATGCCGATAAGAAATTGAATACGTCACCGAAGAAGTAATTTGAACATTATTTCCCAAAGCAAAATCACCTGCTCACGCAAAACTGCACGCTTGGGGGAAAATGAAGTAAAAGTAATAAGAGAGAACGATCCCAAGGAAGTAGAAAGGGAAAAAAAAACATAAAAGAAGTTTACGCCAAAAAAACAATTTCGACTATTACATCGGCCATTTTTCCACCACTTTGGCGCACTCTGCTTCTCATTATACGCCGCGCTTGGCATCCTTACAGCTCCGTATACTTTGCTGACTTCACAAAGAACTTCACAAAGAAAAGCGGGGGGAGAGAAAAATCCCCCCTTTTTTTCATTCGCCTCCGCATTTGTGAAAGGAAACCCACCCCGGCACCAAAAGCACCCCTTTAAAAAAATTATATATTTGAAAAAAAAAATACTAAAAAAAAAAAAATAGGACCCATCTCTTTGGCGCGAGCCATCTGTTTCATTACGTAGCACGGCACCCGCCAATTAAAGGTGCCCTGGTACTTACTTGGCTGTCTCTTACGAGGCGCTTTAGCATGTCATATTCTTTCCTTGTACCTTTTATTCCCCATCCCCTCTTTTTTCTCTCCTCCATCCCCATTCGCTCTCTCTCTTCATCTTGATCTTCTTCATCTTGGGCTTCTTCTATCCCTCCCCTGTCTGTCAGTCGTTCTCTCTTTCCATTTTCGGGATAGAGGCGGTGGCGTCACGCAGCGATTGAGGCTATAATGGTGTTTTGGGAACCACCCATGGGAGAAATTCTCTGCGCTCTTCTGTCTCTATTAGGGACAGGAGCACTTTTTTTTTATCCGCTATCATTTTTGTCTCTCCATCCTCCGCTCTTCTATCTCTTTTTAGAGGCGATATGCTTTTCTTTCTCGCTCCTTGTGAAAGGAGAGAGAGCGTTAAAAAATCATTTATTAGCTTAGAATGAACCCGCCTTAACCATTTTCTGCTTCACTTTTCGCCTATAGAGGCGGTGTATATAATTACGCGAAACAGTTTAGTATAACGAGTACGTGTGAGAGGTCTATTTGTTGGAATTGGACGGTTTCGTAGTATAGTGGACTCTGGTTTACGAGTATTGAGGTCTAAAACGATACGAAATAGTAACAAAACACGGAAGGAGATAGTTACAAAAGGAGATATTGAGAAAGACGGTTGTGATATAAAATAGATACAAAAAAAGATTATAAGAAAGGAGTAATGATAAAAAAAAAATTATTAGCTTAGAATGAACCTGCCTTAAGAGTACTTTCTGTTTCACTCTTCGCCTATGGAGGCAGTGTATCGAAATAGTTTATATATATATATATATATATATATATATATATATATATATATATATATATATATATATATATATATATATATATATATATATATATATATATATATATATATATATATATATATATATATATATATATATATATATATATATATATATATAAATAAAGTACTACAAATTAGATTATTATATTTTAATGAAAAGGAATAAATGTTATCTGTTTTATTCGGCGTAAAATTCAATTCCACAAAATACTTATATGTTAATAATATCCACATATTTAAATATAAATTAACAAATCTTTCTTTTTCATTGTTTTGTTTTCTCTAAGAATGATAAAAATATTACCATAATAAGTACTTATATTAAAATATCAGGCAGGTAATTGTAATTAATAATTTCTTTTAAAAACATCAAATTATTAAATGCATATATATTATAAAAGATCGTCATGGCAAAATTAAAAACTATAAAAAAGTGCAGGTTTTTTTTTCAAATTCCTTTATAAAACCTTCAATTTCACAAATGCCACAAATTTTTATGCTAGTTTTATTTGTCGAGTAACAACAGAAATATATATATTTCTTTTAATAAATGATTTGACAAATTTGTTTAAGAAAATCAGCATAAAGCCTTCATCAAAGTTGGAAAATTGAAGGTTTTTTGTAGGTTTTATAAAGGAATTTGGAACACAAATCTTTAAAGCTACATTTTTAAAAAATTAGCCTGTTTAAAACCTTTAATTTCACAACTTCAATGAATTTTTATGCAAATTTTTGTTTTTGCTGAATTTTATTTTAAATATAGGAATTTTCTAACTTTGCAAGTAAAATTTTTTTATCAGTTTCATGATGACGCCACATTTTAAAATTTGGGAGAAATTACTATATTAAAAAGTGTCAAAAATGCATATTTCTAAACAAAATCCAAGCAATATATAGCCGTCTTAAAATAATACACGGATAACGTTGCGAACCTGGATTAGTAAACAAGCAATTCAATATAAGTAATACGATTTATATATTTATACTATTAAATAATGATTTATAACTTCAGAATTCCAACAAAGTCGCCGATGGATTTCAAAATGTTTTTAATGTTTAAATATAGTTGTAACAATATTATTATTAGGTTCAATTATTTGTGTTTGATGAACCTATGTTGGTATCTCGTAAACAAAACTTGACACAAAAAGTTATAAGTTATTGCTACAAATATAAAATAATAGTGCACAATTAATGTATCATTAGTTTACGTTTCATTATCGTCTATTTTCAGTATTTTTTTTGTTCGAATATGAAAAATAAAATTATTAGAAATTTTTGTTTTTATAATCCTTATGTAACTAAAACTATAATTGGACTTGTATTTGTGCCTAATCGTATACTTTTATTTTGAGTTTAAAACAAAATACCGCCTTTTAAAGAGACGCAAGCATAGCGAAAGGCAACGAAATTCTGTTTGTTTTGCCTTTAAATTTTCCTCGTGGCTCAGCGCGACAGCCTGTGACGTTGCACTGCGCTTCTCCTATAGTCCACATTCTTTAAAATGAGCTTTTGTGTTTTTACGTATTTTTTAAGTCGTAAATCTAGTTTCAAATAATGCCCAAACTCAATTAAAAATTATATACATCCAGTTTATTTAATGTAGGCCTCGGAATTTTTAGATGTCATTGGTATACAGGTTGATCGTTGAGCGTACAAAACTAGTCAACCAAACTAATGGAATCCCATTCACATTGCAGTGCACTCATTCAAACCCGTATTAGAAACACTATTTTATAGAAGAATACATCAGACAGTAATTATCAATCTGAAGAGGTACAAAACGTTTAAAAATATTGTCCTTAAAACTATATTATTGTAAATTCAAGCACCAAAGCATTCATTCTACAAGAGTCCCCATCAAAAGCGACCCGTCTTTCTTTCGTCGCTGCTAATGAAATTGCAGTTTCACCTGAGTACATTCAATCAGTATCAGAGACCCGCTTTTAAAGAGACCGAAGATCATTATCGGGTAGTATCTATCGAAAGAACAAAGGGATCTAGGGGAAAGAGTGAAACCGAAAATGGATGGCGGCAGCCAAAATGGGGAATACAGGAGATATTCCGGAGCTCTTAGTGGTGATGAAGCGTAAGGGCATTGGATGGCAATTAATGGGCATCCATTTAAACATGTGCTTCAGTAGGTTTAATTTCGGGAATCTTTTCGTTTTCGGGAGCCCCTTTGGTAATAGGTGGGCTTATGGAAATGGGGGACTGTGACTTCGTGCGAAGCCGGTCTTGGGAATAATAATGGGGCCGTGATAAATTAGCGATGAATCGGTAATTGCAACGTATTCGTTACTTGGGCGATTTTCGCGTCGCTGCGGATCCTTCGGATCGTTTTGACGGATGAGAGGATGTTTAAGGGGATTTTTGTGTCCTATTCAATGGTTAAAAGATAGTTTCGTGGTGTAGGAGTTTTGAGTAGGGGCATTTAATGTTACTCTTTTGCTGTGTGGTAAAAGTAAAGCGTTTGTAGGTAACTGTAAAGCCGTTTGGATATGTAACAGAAAAGGCGTTTTATGATTGGGATGTCTTGCTTTTCTTTGTTTCAAGTGCTTGAAAAGTACAGATGTGTCTTGATTTCGAAAGTCATTCGTTTTATTATAGAAAACTCCCCTGAACTTGAACACTTTAATGTTTGAGCTGTGTATGGTACATGCTTAAGGAATTAAAATGTATATTTTAATTTTCAAGTAAAGAAGTACAGTTGAGTAAAATATTTTGAATGTAAGGAATTCACAAAATCACTTTTATGGTATTCAGATTATTTGAATATAATGCAGTTTCGTCTCCAGAATCTAATAACTTTGTTTTATACTGAAAACCTTTAAATGGACACAGTTATAATTATAAGCTTTTGATTCTTGACGGAACATTTGATTTTTTTATAATTTTTTTTCACTATAAACGGAATTATTCCATTTTCCTTAAATTAATCCCAAAAGAAAGAACAATGTAAATTTTAAATGGTAGTTTTTGACGATCAACTGGTGATTTTTCAACAAAATCTCATAAATAGCTACCCATATAGTAAGTTATAAATCTCTATTAGTGACTAAGCAGCTGTTACGGATTAGAAATAGAAAACATTTGCTTTGTAGTCAATGGTCTGATGAAATCATATTTTTATTGGCAATATTACCATTTTACTAGCTATTGGAATAATAGTTATATAGTTAAGAATCCAAATATTTTGATTAAAATGAACGGTAAAATATATTTTGACTATCTCTTTATCCGAAAACACAAAACTCCTTAAAGATGAATTAGAGCAAATACTTGTCGTTTATTCACTATAGTATTTTTAGCAGTATCGTTTCGCAATAACAATTTTAAGAACATAAAAATATTAAACTAGAATTTAAAATTAATTTACAAAAAAATATTGCATCGGAAGAGCTCAAAGAAATGAACACAATTTATAAAGTTAATAGTTACTATAATAAGTGATTGTTCTTATTTTTGCAAAAGTTAATGCGTCCAAAAATATATAAAGTTACTTTTTTTATTCAGGTCTTTAAAAAAAAAGATTGCAGCCATTGTTAGTAAGAATCACGCACTGAGATTTTCATACCAGTATATCCATTTTCTACGGATTGTCATGAAAATGTTATTATTAACAACATATAGCGTACAACGTTAGAGTTTTGTACTAAGTTACAATTCAGCAAGAGTAGCGTAACCAGTGTTTCTTTTGAATGGCTCGATATTTTAAGAGCGGTGAAGACAAACACCGTATCTTTTTTTATAATACCACATGATGAAACCACATGATCCTTCCGATAAATGCATTCGATACTGTTCCATAGCCGAAGAAACCAGAGTCAGTGAGATTGTCTCAAGTCAAGATATCCTTCTCTTCAATTGAAGCGACGCATGAAATTTGCCGACTAAGAGTTACAAATATCACTGTAAAGGATCTCCGCTGTGCTGCACTGGCATAAACGGTCCTTTGAACTTCAAGTTGAATAAAAACACAACGCTCTTAGCTAACTGATTGGAAAGACTCGCTATGCAATTATAGCTGACCCAAACTGGGGAGAAACAGGACTTTTTCCATGAGGGGGGCTGTTTCGACTTTGATCGAATCAGTTCAAATCTTTGATCTGTAGTGGGTGGGGCATGAGGGACGATTTTTTGTCTGTATTTTTGTTTGAGACAGTGGTGTCTTTGATTCGGACAATGCATTTGTTGTTGGTCTCTAATTGACTCCGAATATGAGGAGATAGCAATTGTATATTGCTGGGATGAAATTGCACGACGAACCGTTGAAAACAATTATTGCAATTAGGCTGAATATGTATATAAGAAGAAGAAATGTGAAGTGTGAGTAGAATATCGCATTGAATATTTGGTTCTGTATAATAGCGTTTTAATGAAAGCGTTCTTAATGAAACCTAACAAACTTCAGAAGGTGGTTTTCCATATTATTTGATGTCGTTTTCTTAAATAGAAACTGAGTTATTAAATTTCAATTATCTTATTTCCCGTTCTTATGGAATACCTTTTTTTTAACGTTTCTTCTGTTTATATTCTTAATGTTTAACTGATAGTTTTTTAACGAAAAGGCACTGGACTGCGGTATTGAGCATCTGGGTTCGATTCCCGGTAAGACTTGTTTGCAATTGTCGATATTAATTAAAAACGATTTATGTAGGCAAGCATGCACTCATTTTTGAGTATTGAAACTCTTGTCATAATTGAAACTCATGTATTCAGAGCCATGATAAGCATCGAAAGTAATAAAAAATGAGTACATTTTACTTATTTTCAAGAGTACCTATTTTTACAGTGTGTAAATGTTATATTTTTAAATTTTCATAATTGCATTATTCGTTTGGCAACATCTTCTTGAAGAGATTCACAGATATAATTTCGAATTAACAGCTTATTGATAGTGATTATTTACATATAGCAATTTTCATATTTGGCAATCTCTCCGATCACATATCAGTCAAAAAATCACACTTTCCTCCTACAAACCCCACCAGCAGCTAACCGAAAAAGCACACCGCGGGGTCACCACACTTTGAGCGAAACCAATTGAAAACCCTTCGAGCAACCTCCATTACCACGACTAGTGTCGGTAAAAGTCTCAAAAGACATGACATATGACACATGGCATGACGCTTCAATAACGCTGCGTATACCTCCAAGATCTGAGCCGGCCGACACAACAAGTACCGTTGTGAGACCTAATTAAAAACTGTCGCGGTTTTTTTCGCTTCCGTCATAATTCAATAAGTTTATTGGGGGTGGAGGAGTCTGGTTTCGAATGCGGGGTTTGCGCATGAGTAGGGAGCATTTTCCCAAGGATGCATAAATTGCCTGGAGTTTAGTGTTGCACTTGGCCTAGTTAGGTGGCGCCTGTGCGACTATTAAACAGGCACTAAAATATTACATGTTACGCGAAGTGCGTTTTTCGGGGGTGGAGAAATTGGCGTGGGTTTGGTTTCATGGTTGCTTTAGTCTACCTGCCAATTTGTGGAAATTACTCATGTATAGACGCATGTTTGTGTAGTAAAATGTTTGAAGTGAAAAAAGTTTTGCTTTAAACAATAACGCTTTCGATCAAAGCCTTGCATTTTTGTTGACATTTAAGAATAGCATGTTTAATCAAAACGCACAAATTTTTCGCTGCAGTATTAGGTTAGTTTTGAAATATCTAGTAAAAAACCCAAATCAATACAATGCCTACGATTTATAATTGATAAAATTCGTGGTACAAATCGGTTTTAAAAGTGAACGTATTTCCAGAGAGGTTTTCTCTCTAAAGGGCATATTTTTAAAATGAAAATAATCCTCTTGTATTTTTATACTTTTAGCTATTTTAAACATTTAAATCTGAAATACGCTTTAATCAGAAATAAAATTTAAGTACTGCATATAAAAACACAGAAAAGTAATAAACAATAAGTATTGAAATATATGAACATTCAGCAATAATTTAATTTTAAGAGTGATACCGATTTGCGTAACTTCTTATACAATTAAAAAATTCCAAAAATAATTAGATTTAGCGTCTCTTCCAAAAATATATTTAAACCTTTGTCGTCATGTCAACGGCAATTTGCACTACAATTTAAACAATGCCTACATTGTTAAAGAGGCTTTACTCTAACAAAATAAAAAGACTATTATGGTATTAATTATTAATAAGTTGAGACTATAGTATTATTTATTACTATTTATCACGGAATTGAAAGCTTAATTTGAATTCTTGTTATGTATACGTAGCAGAGAAGGAAAAACATATTTTTTTCTTTTATAAATTGATTATGTATTAAAACAATTTATATTTGTGAAAGAACTGCATTCGGGATGATGGTTGCCTAAACCGTTTACCTTGTATTTTTTCCGCATCTAGGATATACACTTTCACAAGGCAAGGATAACACTTTCCGACAAGGATATACACTTTCAGAAAAAACACTCATTTTTATGCAATCTGCGGTCATCAAAGCTACTTTCGTCAATCGTTTCGTCCTTAAATCACTTGAATTTTGACGAATCTTCACTTTGTTAACAAAAGTAATTTATTCCTATTCCTTTCCGATGATATCAGCTCATTAGGTTTTATATGTATATTGGCTCAATTCATAAAAGATTTTCTGCTTCAGTCGACAGCGCGTGTGATTTCGGTCAAAGAAATCACTGGTTCGAGTCAAGTCGCCGATTTTTATTTTAAATCGTCTTCATTTTCGACGAAATGAATTTCGTGAGAAAAACAACAAAATTAAATTCTAAAATTTGACGAAATATTTAATCGGAGCATATAGCAGAGGTCTGTTTCGTCAAAAATGACGCAAGTTTCTTCAAAAATGACGCAGGTTTCTTCAAAAATGACGCAAGTTTCTTCAAAAATGACGCAAGTTTCTTCAAAAATGACATAAGTTTCTTCAAAAATGACGCAAGTTTCTTAAAAAATGACGCAAGTTTCTTCAAAAATGACGCAAGTTTCTTCAAAAATGACGCAAGTTTCTTCAAAAATGAGCTTGCATTTTCAACAGTGCGCAAGCAAACAAGACAAAAAGCTCTTATAAAGGAAACCCAGAAGCTTATTAGAAAACTATAACAAGCCAACAAGACATTTGAAATTTCTTGCAGATGACATGTCCCCATCTACGACATCTGTCTTCCGGGCTCATATTCAACGAGAACATACACCCCACAGAAACAAACGTTTTGTTTTCTACATCATCAACTACATCTCTCTCCATCCCTCCCGCCTATCATCAGCAATCGGAAGCAAGAGGAAGTTAGGGAGGAGTCAGAGCACTTCTGACATCCCGTCCCATTGCACGAAATTACAAATTGGGAGACACCTAATATCGTCTGATATTGCTGGAAGATTCTCCGTCACCACACACGGTAGCAGGTGCAAGACGTCGTGGGAGTCTCCTGTGAGGGGAAGGTTGTGGGTGGGGTCTTGATTCACTAGCACCCTCCTTTTGGACCTAAAGTTCAGACAAGGATTTCTTTATTCGAATGGAGATATCTAAATGAGACAAATGTGATGGTGGAAGTTTGGGGATCTTAATGATGAAGCACATTATGACTCCTGGTTTTAATCGCAGCTTGGGATTTCCGCTGTTGTAATTATCTCTTTAACGATAGGTTTCATTGCTGGATAGTCTAATGGAGCACATTATAAGGGACAAGGTGGCTTTGTTCTGGATGGGGTTGGGTTTATCAGATTATTAGTTTGTTTTTGTGGTAGAGTTGGGTATTAGGGTAACAGTTACATGAGACGAGCCTAAGCAAAAACAAACGTTAGTCAAATCGCAAATCGCAGGAAATACCAAAATCGTTTGGTAGATATACGTATTTGTATGAACCTCCGGCTTTTGAAGTTTTAAAATAAAAGAAGTATTTTTTGGAAGTATTACAAAAAAAAATTAAACAAAAATCAATGCTTATCTCATTTCAAAAAAATATTTTTAACCTGTTTAATTTTGTAGGATTGCTCTTCACATCTGTTTTAAAGATAATTTTTTTTTTTTTTTTTTTTTTTTTTTTACATTGTAAACACACATATAGAATAAAAAACTATATCCGCAATTTTCAGCTGCACTACAGCACTTATCATTAATAAAGATATAAATAAAATAAATATTTATATTACTGCTGGTGCGTACTCTTGAGCCTCCATGTGCATACTTTTGATTTCCTATTAGACCAAGAGTACGTAAAAGATTTTTTTTGGTGCTTTTTTGTAAGTTGACCAAATTTGGCATGATTATTCATGCATATATTAAGATTGTTGTGTACAATTTTGAAGTTGTGTGATATATTTTTACCCCCTGAGATATAAACAAAAACCTATTAGGTGCGTACCCTCCCCCTTCCTTAATATGACCTAATTGTAGTAGTTAAAAAACAGTTATTTTAATTGCAGAAATCCCAGACGATTGTCATTTTTCATTCCAGCCTAAAAATAAGCAACAAAACTTTCAAATGGTTGTAATACAAATTTAGTGAATTGTCACTTACCACACTTGAAAGTAGAATTTATCTTTTGTCAGCAGCCTGCCATGGCTAAAAGAATGTTTCGATGCTTTATAGCAGGTTTAAAAGGTTTTAGAAAAATGGACATGAATATTATAAATCGTTGTCTTGGCTTTTAAACAGTCTAATAAATTCCTCTGATGTAGAATTAAAAAATAATTATGACTCTATGTAAAGTTGTCTACTTTTACAGTTACCAAAAAGTGCATGTTATTTTTTAGAACATTAAAAATGTTGTTAATTAGCGGACCAAAGAGTAACAATCCAAGTCAACGATTATCACAATCAACATTAGCATGCTTTCCATCTGTCAGAAGAAAGGATAACTGAATATGACACTCGATACCAGAGCATTTAGTTTCTTAATGGGAAAACACATCAGCACAAATGACCACTGCTCATTAACAAGCATCTGCCATTTCCGTATGCTACAATTATTTCTTTGCGATAAGAATTTGCTGTAGAGCCAACTAATAGAGCACACATTACAGTGAACAAGCTGGCTTTGTTCCTTTGGGTGTGGCATTCGTTTTTTTAAAAACTATTTTAATAGTGTTATTTTTACATGAGTGTAAACACTTTTAAAACGGAAATCATTCCGACTTTAAAAAAAAAAAAAAAACAGTTTTCCGAGATTTTAATTTTTTTCCGTTTTAATAATCTAAATGAATTTTTCCACTTAAAATAATTAATATAATAATTAATATATTTTTTAATTATGCTCTGAATTTGTAGTTTAAAGAAATTAATAAAACACATAGATTTGCATCGATTCTCTAACGTTCTAAAAATCAAAACATAATATTTTCACTTTGAGATAAACAGGACCAAAATATCTTCAAAGATTTACGTGCACTGTTAAAAATGAATGCTCCAATTTGACAAAAGTGTTGCTAAATCTGCTCTGATTAAATGTTTCTATTTTTATTTTTTTAAAAATAAAGAAATGGATCAGAAAATATCGCAAACAAATTTGACATTTTGTGCATTTTATTAAAAACTCACGAAAACATATAGTCATATTTGATGAAAATTGAATTTTGTGCATATTTGTAACGACACTTTTGTCAAATTTAGGCATTCACTTTTAACATTGTGTGTGTATGTTACCTAAAATAATAAATAAAGATGCAATAAACAATGAAATTTTTAAAAAAAAAAATTATGCTTGTTTAAAAATGGTTTTGACGATAACAATTTTCTGAATTTTAGATATATTAAAAAAATTTTACTTATAGAAATCATTGCTTGTAAGGTTGGTTGTATTAAGGGGGTCCGATACCTTCGACATTTTTTTCTTTATTTTTATACTTGTACAATCCAATTTTTTTTCTCTTTCTAAATATGCATAAAAAACCATTTTAAGACGCTCAATTTTTTTTTAAAATTGCACATTTATTTTTAAATTAAAATTTTAGTAAATTTTTTAACAATTTTAAAATTCCTACTCCTTTTTTGTTTTTCAATATTTTGAAGCAATTTTTTTTTATTTAAGATCTTGAATAATATGTAAATAGATGTATGCATTCAAATTTTGATTCAGATACATCACTTTAAAAAAATAAAATATATTAGAAATTTTGGAAAAAAAATTGACGAAAAAAAATAAAATTCCATTTTAAGTGGTTTTAAAAAACAAATTATGGTAAAAATAGGAAATCTGAATGCATACATCTATTTAAAATATATTTATCTTGCTATACACACAAAAATTATGATTTTAAGTATAATAGTAAAAAAGCCTTAGCATTTTTAATGTTCATTAAATTTCAAAACCACGAACAGAGATATTTGCTTTTAAAGTTTACATATGATACAACTATTTTATAGGAACACATCATTAAAACATTCATAACTAAAAAAGTAATAGGAATTTTTTGAAGCAGTTTTTTGTGAGTTATTAAGATAAGTTTGAATATTATTTTTTAAATATAAAAAAAAAATGACTTTTTTTGCGAATTTTGGGTATCGGACCCCCTTAACTAGCTACATAATGACTATTGGTCAAGGTTTAATATTTATTCCAAACATAAGACACAGGAACAATACCTCGGTCACAGTTGAATCACGATCAAACGACGAAGACAACTCCCGAGCAGTCAACACAATCTTCAATTTTCTATAAGAAAACCAACAATGCAACATTTCAGCCACGAAAAAGATTTATACACAACAAGTCCCTCTACAAAATGGTCGTACATGGGGTCGAACTAGTGACCCTTCAACCCTGGGTGAATTCATTTGAATTAATATTATGAAACAATCAATGATGAATACGCTTTAATGATTAATCTTTAATTTAATCTTGGTTGAGAGAGTGGGCGAACTTGAGAGTCCCTGACGTGTGCCGTTTCTCAATCATCTATAATTGAAGTCATTCATTTGATTTGGGTAGCAATGTGCATTGCTAATGTTGGCTGGGATATCTATTTGCTTTCAACCGATCCCATTCCAAAATATAATTTTAGACCGTTATGGATGAAATCCTTATCCAGTCTTCACTTTCTTAATGGGGAAATTTAATATGACTCTGAGAGAGATCACAACTATTCAATGATTATATCATTTTCAGTTATTGTCTCTTTAATGGCAAATAGTGAAAGATGGGATATAGTGGACCTATGGAGTATCTACTTTTAATTAATTTATTTATTATTCTTAAAGCGATGGAGATGCATTATAAAATTGAAAGAATTGCCAGTTTTTTTATTTTAGCTTTTTAAGATTAAATTTTAAAGCTTCAAACCTATAGTTTTTTCAGTGATGAGAAAATAGAGGTACAAAAGATTGAATAGTCGTTTTGCAGATAACAGGCTCTAAGCTTTCGCTTCTTAGATAATACTGCATTTGCACAATAATTCATTTTCTTTAAATTTATCTTATTCAAATGAAAGTTTTTGACTAATTAACATCGTACTCCATATTTGGCTATGGGGAACCTTTCTAATGCTTTTGTATGTGAAGAAATTTGTGTAAAAGTAGACTTTCATATTTTCGAAAAGAAGTCAAAAATCAAATCAAAGTAAATGTGATAACGTATCATTTGCAAGGTTTATTCAAGAGTTTTCTAAAAATAATAGTAGCATATGAAATTTATTATATTATTATTTTTAATATGGCTCTATGAAAAAGCACTGAAAATGACGAATTTCAATAGTTTTACAATGATTTTAAATCACAATAAAAAAATAAAATTAAAAAAAAAATCGATAAAAATATAAACTTTTCGCTTCAGTTTTTGAAAAAATGGTTCATAGAATAAAAATGTTAGTGTTGCGAAATATTTAGGAACAAAAAGTACTCTATGAAAGACCTTAAAAATTCCGGTCACGAAAAAGTAGAGAAGGAGGCTAAAATTTGACGTCGAACTTGCCGAACGTTGTGAATAAATATACAGCTTTCAAAATCAACTAAGAAAATGATACATAGGACAAAAACATGTGAAATACGAATATATCTTAAGTTATAGAATTTTTTTTATTTTAAGCCTCCTTAAGTAATACTGTACCATTATGAATTTTTATGGTATTCAATTATTAGTAATTACTTTTAATTATATTATGTAGTAATAAAATATCATCCTAATAATTAATATTTCTAATTCGTCAAGTAACTATACTAATATACCAATATTAATTATTACTACTTATAGTTATATTTAAATATTCATCATCAACACACTATTAAAAACTAATTTATATAGAATACAATATTAACTATTGCTAATTTATTAAGGTTGTACAATGTTTCAAATTTACAGTGAGGTTGAACTTGATTATGAGTATCGAAAACTGATGAGTATTGAAAATGTGATAATGTGTATTAGAAACAGTGGGATGAATGAATATCTGAAATTGTGATAATGAGTATTGAAAATTCAATTCTAATAATGAGCATTGAAAATTGTGATAATGAATATTAAAAAGTATGATGAGTAGTGAAAATTTTTATGAGTTCGAAAAATGTGATAATGAGCACTGAAAATTACGATAATGAGTAATAAAAAACTTGTGATGCTTTGATTGCCAAAGTTTACTCATGCATCATTTTCAGATCTTAATTAGAAGCAGCAATTGTGAAATTAAATTTGTGGGCTGATTGTGATTCTGTGAGTATATATGTGACAAGTCGTGTGCGACACCTCCAATTGGAACGAGACAACTTCAAAAAACACTGTCTCCAAAGCAAATAACCGTTACTTTGCAGTTGACGGCGAAAATAGATAAGGGTTGTTACAGGCGCTTGTTCTCTGAGAGTAGCTGTCACTAGAAATAAACTTCATTTTTTAACAGCGCGTCTCTTTTTCTTGACGGAAAAGTTGCTCCTGGAATAATGCGTCTTTCAGTAATAGCTCAGTTTCGAGCCACGCCCCACTCATATAATTTTTAAGTGACGTTTATCAAATATGGACCGTGATTACACTATCTAACCATATAAAAAACAACACTGTTAAGAATGCTTAATCAAATTCGATTAAATTTCCCTTAAATTAGACCCATATATACTTTGGTCAACACGACGAATAGTTTTTTGTTAGTTTTCCGAAAACTTGACGAAGTGGTGAAATATATATATATATATATATATATATATATATTTAAGAATTAATTGTATTATAAACAATTATTGATTAAAGATAATTCTTTGTTTTTGACGAAAAGTTTAATTGAAGCATATTTCTCGAAACTTTCACCACATTTGAGTGACAATTTCCCTTATACAGTGAATGGTCAATGTAAAATACAATTTTTAATTGAAATTATTTTTTTGCACTTAAATTTTTAAATACTGAATTTTAAGATTTTTTTCTCCCTACCAATATATTATAATTTTCTGAGATATAATAGTGATGTAAAAAAATATAATTGAATTTGTAAAAAAATTACAGTTGTATATAACTCGAATTTTTTTTCATATAACGTAGAATAAGGCACGTAATTAGGTACAACATTTTCTTTTAAACAGTATCATTCACTCTTTAAAAGGAAATGACGTATTAGTTTTCAGTTGAACTCTATTAATATTAAATGAACATTTTTGATTTTGATTTTGCTTATAACTCAATTTGTTTACTTTGAGTGTAGCTGAAATAATATTTATTTTGTATATTTGGTATAAAAATAGATTAAAAAGCACTTGCCGTTATTTTTTTTATGGAGAAAGGGGAGTATCTACCCCCTGTTTCTTCCTGGCATATATTACACCCCAACACTCTGTCACAGGACTACTCCAAAGCTTCCTCCCCCTCCTTAATTTAGATCTCCAAGTAAATAAATATCACTTGACAGATCCACTCTACTACTAGATCGCGCTAGTAACTACCAGGGGAAACTAAAAGCGCCTGGTCTCAAATGACCCAAAACACCTAATTCCCCTTCCTATCCACCATAAATCCGTCCCGGTTGAACGTCCTAGCCTACTCTCTCCAGCTGTGAAAATGGTTCTATCACACTTCAAACCATCCTCCCACATGTGCTTCCGAATCCGTGGGAAAAGTATCATTTCCAAATCTTTTCCACAAGTTTCCGAAGGAAAAACCTTCGCTTGAGATCTTTGGTCATGGTCCTTAACCAATTAGTCCAGTCTCCACAACATTTTATTGGCCCTCGTTAGCGATTAAGGTTCTCCAAGGCTCATGCTGGGATAATGAAGCTGCCTGGTAGTTGTAGAACCGTTTGCCCATTAGTTTCGGTGGTTATTAAGACACCGTTTTCAGGACCTCGTTAGCTATGGGATGATTGTGACATTTATAGATTGTGACATTTTTATGAGGAAATGAGCTTTGAGGGGGGAAAATGTAGTAATGGGATTGAAAATTAAATTATTTTAAAGATCTCTATGCATCCCTTTGAAAGTCTTTAATTTTTCTAGTTGTCGAGACTTTGTCTTTATCTCTTTAAGGGGAAAAATCATTGCATTTTTTTTTTTAATATTTGCAAATTTCATGTTCTTTTGTTTTTCTGTAAGTTTAATGAATGTTCAAAAAAGACATTTAGGAAGTTAACTTTTGGCATTATAGTTATTTCTACCAGTGAGCGTCGATATCAGCATAATCCTCAGTGGTAAAAATTATTCTTAATAAGGAAAAATATAAAGGAATAAAAAGAATAAAATATTTGAGATCTATCAACACTAAACTTTAAAGTGTTAATATTGACACCCTTTAATGTTTAAAGGGTGTCAAATATTTGACAATTTTTTAACGGTTTTTATTTTAACTTAGCACAGGGTCGAATCCAGGATTTATTCTCGGGTGGGGCAATTATTGGTAAAATATTTGCTCCTATTGACTAGGTACTAACATTTTTGTGTAAAAATTTTATGCATCATTGTTACTAATAAAAGCCTTACTCATCTGACCATGATCCAAAAATTAGAGGCATCGTTTCCTGGTATTTCCTTCGAGATCTTTCCGAACCGTCGCCAATAGCCCACTTCGCAGCTCTAGTGCGAAGTTAATTAACCAAACCAAACCAACTAATAAAAGCCACTATTAAGTTTTAGTTTTTTATAATTAATTAATGCAGATCTCTTCAATTATTTATAATTTAAGGATGTTTGTAAAATAGCGTGATAGCTCAATTATTGTCCATATAATCTCTCAGTGGCCTTAAAAAGGAAGCAGTATATATAAAAGTTTTTCAAAAGTCTATTATTATAGAAATTGGGTGTTGAATAATTTGATTTAAAAAAAACTTATCTCTATACTGAAAAATATCCAATGTAGGTAGTATAAGTTATAAAATCTGAGAGGGGGGGGGGGGAATTGTTTCTAATGCCCTATAGGTAGATACATCACTGACTTAGGAGATATGTAACAAATTATTATTAAAATAAGTAAATAAAATTTATATTAAAATAAGTCTTCATAAAAGTTTTTAACAGTAATTACAACATAAAGCTACTGAAAGATACAGACGAACATTTCTTCGTGTGTTGTATATTTTCCCTATTACTATAAAATCTTATAGTGATTGTTTTCACTGAAATAAAATTTTTTTTTTTCTCTAAACAAAAAAAGTGAAACAAGCAACATCTGAACACCCATCCAGGCAGAAAACTTCAAAAGTCTAACAAATTATGACCCTAAAGTAGAAAATAGTTTTATTTCCGAATTACCCCTTAATTCTGTCTTTTGAAAGTTTGTTTAGACTGTCATAAAACTTATTTTTTTCTTAAAACAAAAAATAACTAAAACAAACAACTACACAGGCAGGAGATTTTAAAATACTAACAACTTTTAATCCCAAAAGTAGGAAATAGCTTCATTTACAATATACTCTTGATTCTGTTTTTAAAAAATGTGTTTACACTATTATTAAACTATTTTTTTCTTAAAACAAAAAATAACTAAAACAAACAACTAAACCCTCTTCCAAGCAGGAAACTTTAAAATACTAACAACTTATGATCCCAAAAGTAAGAAATAGCTTTATTTCCAATATACTCTTGATTTCGTCTTTTAAAAGTTTGTTTACACTTTTATAAAACTTATTTTTTTTAAAACAAAAAATAACTAAAACAACCAACTAAACACCCATCCAAGCAGGGAACTTTAAAATACTAACAACTTATAGTTAGGAAATAGCTTTATTTCCAATATATTCTTGATTTTGTCTTTTGAAAATTTGTTTACACTTTTATGAAACTTATTTTTTTTAAAACAAAAAATAACTAAACAAACCAACTAAACACCCATCCAGGCAGGAAACTTTAAAATACTAACAACTTATACTTAGGAAATAGCTTTATTTCCAATATATTCTTGATTTTGTCTTTTGAAAGTTTGTTTACACTTTCGTTAAACTTATTTTTTTTTAAAACAAAAATAACTAAAACAAACAACTAAACACCCATCCAGGCAGGAAACTTCAAAGACTAACAAATTACGACCCTAAAACTAGGAAATCCCTATCTTTTCAATATACTTGAACCCCAAACATCCTACCACCCCAGCTTTCAACAGGGGTGTTCGAGAAGGGGGGGTCGGCAATCGTACCGGCCGAGCGAAGGACGCGTGCGATCGTTTTACAACCCCTTCTTGCTGATAGATGTGTGTCAAGCACTTCCGGAGGCACTTCGGTGTCAAGTGTCAAGCTCGTTGACAGGAAATGGAGTGCCACTGATACCCGATCAGTGTGGCTTGGGGAGAGCGGGGATCAGTAATACTACTATACCTGGGATTTTGAGAGATTGTAACGTTTAAAACTTATAATTAATTGTGTAAAATTTAATTTGGTTATAAATGATATCGTGGTGGTTAATCAATGATATATATTAATGCAATGTTATATTAAGTAACAATAATTCATTTAATATTATTTTGGTTCGTTCGTACTTATTAATATCGTACCGTTGTTTTGGTTGATAAGTTGTTATTAATATTGTAATAGTATTATGGATTTCCATGGAGATAATACTATTAATTTGCAATGCTCTCTGTGAAGCCGTCCTTCCAGAAGACGCATTTTAGTAGCGCACGTAATCTAAGTTAATTTTTTCAATACAAAATGAAATTCATTATTAATAAGAATTAATAGTAATTATAATTTAATTAGTAGTAAATATAATTTCATTAATAATAAATATCGTTTAATTAATAGTAAATATAATTTAAGTAGTAGTAAAAATAATTTAATTAATAGTAAAAATAATTTAATTAATAGTAAATATTATTTAATTAATAGTAAATATCCTTTAATTAATTTGAATTAATAGTAAATATCCTTTAATTAATTTTAATTAATATTAAATATCCTTTAATTAATTTTAATTAATATTAAATATCCTTTAATTAATTTTAATTAATTTTAAATATCCTTTAATTAATTTTAATTAATAGTAAATATCTTTTAATTAATTTTAATTAATAGTAAATTGTGTGAAAGTAATAGTAAACTGCAATTTATTAAAAATGACATTTAATTAATAATAAATTGTGTTAAATTAATAGTAAACTGCTATTTATTAAAAATGGCATTTACTTAATAATAAATTGTGTTAAATTAACAGTAAATGGTTTTGCCGAATTAATGATATAATTAATTTGCAATGTTCTCCGTCTCCTCTCCCTAAAAGACGTACTTTCATAACACATCATTATTCTACTTATATTGTTCTACATATTACCTATACTTTATGGTTGTTTTCTTGTTGTGCACAACATGTCTGTTTGGCATAGTTGACATTGGAAATTTATTTTAAAAGTATTTTACACATAAACATATTGAAAATATACAAATATATATAAGTTTTTAATTTAATTATTATCATGAAAAGAAACCTCAATGATATTTATAGAAAAGAATATTTAACAATATAAATTAATACCACATAATCTTTATACAAATAAAATTAACGAAGTTTTATTTTTTAAATACGATATCCTTATTGAATTAATTGCCACAGATGAGATTCATAACGTATCTAAATAATAGTTTTGTAGATTTAAAGAAAAGAGTTTTTAGCATTAATTTTAATACAAACTTATATTTAAAATGAATAATTATTTAATTTACATACTAGTTACGTTATTAAAATAAATAATTATTATATTTAAATAGTAGTTACGTTATTAAAATAAATAATTATTATATTTATATACTAGTTACGTTATTAGATACAAAAAAAAAAGTAGCTATTCTCAAACTAAAATAAACATTTAAACACTTCGATAGATTTTTAATAAGTATTACACTGAGATTACGGAGAAATTGAATTAAAATATATAAACTTGAAGCTACATTATACACTTTAAAGGGCAACATTTTCCTGGAATTCTACCAAATATTTCCGTGATAATCTCAAAACATAAAATAATATGCTTTAGTTTTAAAAAAAAAGAGACAAAACAATTTATGTTATAATACAAATAGTAAAAACAATCTGAATGTGTGCACACGCAATTATCACATAATATATTGTTTCTTGTCAGCACTATAGAGCTATTTTAGAGGAATTAATTACACGGGGATATTAGATTGAAATCAGGTGTGATATTTGCCTGCTTTCAAACTTATACCAAATATTTGAAATCAAATAAAAATTTTGCAATGAATAATGACAGAAATGTAAAATAAAAATTAGAACACAGCCATGGAATAAACGTTATAATTAAAAAAATAAAAATAATATCTATAAAATTTAATCCAAGCACTCCTGGTAAATTCTATAAATAATAATTTTTTTCAGCACTTCCATAAAACGCGGAAACTGCATTTTGCACAAAAAAATCCATTTCAATTCGATACGTAGCAGTAGACAAATCGATGACAGCTAAAGTAACGGGGGTTGCCTTCCACATTTGGAACACTTATTCCTCCCCCCCCCCTCTCCTTCCTGTTCACCCCCTAGAAGTCACACTTTTTCTAGGGAAAGTGTATCTCTCAACTAGGCTCGTTTAGGCATGCTACCTCTCAACGCAGAAACGGGTAGCCATGCCTTTTAAAGAGTGATTACTTCCTCTGTTTGTCCTAAACACATGCGTTTAGGAAACACCAGGGGTTATCTGGAGGTGTTCATTTCGAGAAATAGGAAGGAGAAGTCATCCTTGGCTTTTTGGTCATAAATTTCGATATGGTCTAGAGTCTGGTTACGCTGCTTGGGTCTATGGTGATTAGTTATTACTAGCAAAAACGTTGGCGTTGGCAAGGTATATTTGTACATGGCAACTTTATATCATTTTATAGTCGTTCAAAGAATCCTCATAGAAATTATTTAGAGTGAAGTTGGGTAAATGTAACCCACGTAGGAAAGAAGTACTCCGTGGTTTAACTGGGTTAACTTTTTTTTTTCATTTTTAAACTGCTATTTTGAGATAATTTTTTGCATTTTTATCTGGGAGCTACAAACTTTTTTGTGAGTAAAAGCGATCATGAAATTGGGAAAATGAGCAAAATTTAGTAGATATATTTTTTGTTTTAAAGAATTTTATTTTAATTTAGCAGATATACATAATTTGTACATGGTTGACACATGTTTTTTAAATCTGATCATTAGTTTTTAAGTTTTTTGGACAATTTTGTTATTTCCCAGTTTTGGAAAGCACTTTACATGAAATTTGAATATTAAATATTTTCTTAAACAGCTAAATTTTTCATTGGGTTATTTAACTAAACACACTTCTAAATCAAAATTCTCAAATATTTGCCAACATCTGGTTCAGGCATTACTGTAGTAATCTGATCAGCATCATCAACAGGAATGATATCCTTGTTTTGAAACCAAGTAAAACTTGAACCTGTGTTCTTAGAGTCATTGTTGCACTTTCCCAAACTACAGTGGTTGCACTTGCCGCACTTGCAAAAATGACGGGGCAAGTGTAACCACGACTGCCAATGCTAAACCATTAATTCAATTCCAAAATAAGGTGTATGGTTAAAAACTGCATATTAAACTGGATAAGAATACACAATTTTGATATTTTAGGAAGTAGGACGGAAATATAAAAAAATTGACAAACTTTTATGAGTGAACTTCTATCGAGAGCTACAATGTAAGCACTTAAAAAAAAATCTACTTTCAAGATAGAAATTGCCAGAATTTTTGGTGAATATCAAACGAGAAGATTCCAAATTTATATACCCAGTGGTGGTTTTTACAGAAATATCAATGATTTGAAAAACTAACTATTGTATTGTTATTGGGATTACATAAATATGGAAAATTTCAAGTTGATATAACATTTCGATGGGGATTAAAATTAACTTGCAATATTAAACCGTACAGCGGCAACAGTTTGAGCTGAATAAAACTGTGTAAAATAACAATGGATACAATTTATCTAACTAGTTAAAATGAGATAGCTTGTTACAATAACACCACCGTTTAACTTCCAAGTTTAACCACCAATCTGTTACAGTTTAAAGTATAATGATAATCAGGACATATTAAGGTGACATAAAAATTGATGAGCTGGGCAATTATTTTTATTCATGGATAGTTTAATTAATGGAAATTAAAAATTTAAAGATTCTGACCCAGAAAATTGATATTTTGAAATGAGGTAATTTGTTACGTCAAAAGCAGTATCATCTATAAACAACGTGAATATCATTAAGTATTAAAAAGAGAATGGGTTATTCTTTCATGAGATAAAATTGATGTTGTTAACAAATAATGACTTTCCTTTGTGGTACATGAATTACTGACATTTAAGGTTTTGAAAGTTGTAATGCAAAATATTTATATTTAATGACATTCAGATACAACCAGCTGTTTCTGGATTGCTAAATTTACGCATTTAAATAAATGCCCCCAAAATGTTTATAATTTATAGACAGAAAACAAATTTAAATTGATGTCATTGCGGTTTAGTCATCCTAAATTTTGTTAATATAACTTTTCTAAAATCGTGATGCTATGTAATGTATTTAGCTTTAATTCCAATAAAAAGTAGTGTTATATATATAAAAAAAATACATTATGGGATATATAGAATTTATTGTTTCAAATTTAGAATTGCTCAATATTTATAAAACTATTGTTCCTTATTTAAAATTTGTTGTTTCTTTTGTGTTATTAATTAATTGTTAATATATTGAATAACGTTTTATGCTATTCAAAATACTTTTATGATTGTTTTGTTTACATATAATTTTTTAATATATATTAAACTATTATTAAAGATATGATGAATTAAATATGCTCATTTTAATGTTTACCAATAAGATGATAAATATAAGACTACAATGTAACTTTAATTGAAGACTTTAGTACCGTAAGTGCGTACACAAATGCAGCAAATGTACTTATGCACTTTTGGTACTAAAGTCTTCAATTTAAAGATAGTTGTTAAGCTCAATTTTTCTTATTTTTTTATACATCATTTCAAAAGTTTTTCAATCGTGCAATTCTTTTACTTGTTGATTTATTATAAGTTTGAAAAAAAATAATAGTTTAACGTAAACATCACCTTAGAGGATTTCGGTGCAAACATGATTTATTTAGGTTAAGTAATATCTTAGTTCTTTTTATTATTATTTTTTTTTAATTTTTGAGGTTAATAATATTTTAAATAAAAAATATAAATGTGAAAGTCTAGAATATAAATTAAAACTATATTTTTTATCAATTGCAATAAAAATTGAATAAATTTGAATTTTTTTATTTTTGTCTTAGTTCTAAATGAGTCCCCAGCAACCCATCTGCAATTTTTTTTAAATATTTATACAAATATAATTCGAAATACATTTCATTAAAGAATGTTCGAATAAAATATTATTTTGCGATTATTTTATGAGTGGTATTACAGTTAAATAATTTTCAGTATTTGATTGTACTTGAAGTACGTTTTAGTACTTAATACATTTTTCCATACCTTAATTAACATTTAAAAATAAATATCATAATGCTTCAAACTATTATATTCCTATTATTTACGTATATATTTTTACATTTGATTTTTCTTTTCATTCGTATTCTTTAAATAAAAAAAATATATTATTTTTTTTGCTGTTGAAATAGTGTAACTTATATATTAGGCAATTAAAGTTTATGTAATTAGCATTATAAGTATTTTTTTAAAACATAAATTTCGATGACATCAGAATTATTTTAAGTGGCCTTTCGCATAGTTCCTTGCTAAGGAAATTCCTACAAACCCAATAGAGCTATTATTGAAATAACTAGACTAGTAATCGTAAAATATATCAAGCTTTATTTCTGTAACTTATTAAGATTATTTTACACCCTAAGCAAACATACAAGGTTATAAAGTCTCCAGCTGCAGAATCCAATTTTCTGAAATTCCCTATTAACGAAACTCTATTTCCTACCTCCCCAACACTGTTAACATCAAATCAATCACACTTGGAGACACGGTTACAACAATTAGTCGGAACATACAGCTGAGCTTATTTTCCCAATGTCACTCAAATCAACCCCAAATTTGATAAGCAATTACATCCACACTCTCTCTCCCGTAACATTGGATCTATTTCAGATGTCACCTTTTTCGAATAACAAGCCAAAAAAACATGCAATTTGCCAAAAATTCCCCCCTAACACCCTCTAGGAATGAAAATGATTCCAGATTCGCGGAGTAATTGGCCTAACTACCAGGACTGCCAAATAGATGTTTGAAAATCGCCAAATAAAAGAAAAAATCGCCAAAATGAAAAAAAAATTATACCAAATTATTTAAAATATAATAATTTTAAGAATAGGGTTTCGAACTCACCTAAATATGAGGAGTGCTCATGCAAAACCAAACAAATCCAACATATTTTTAAAAAATGAGATAAGCGTTGAATTTTATGAGACAGGATGGCTTTTATCCGTTTTCGCAAGAAAAAATCTTACTACAATATTTCCAAAATTATTCCTTTAATTTTAAAGCCAAACGTTTTTGCTTTTTTCTACGATTTACGATCTAAATGACATGTTTGCTTTTGCTTGGGAGATTCTCATATCATCTATGAAAAGAAAACAAAATTGAAATTGTTTCATTTTTGACATATGCAAAAAGTAAAAAAAAAATATTTATACTTTTGGAAAAAGGATACCGATTAGACAATTTCACCTAGAAAAATGATAAAAGAATCGTCACTATTTCATTTATTTATATAAAATCTTTAAACACATTAAAATCTTTGAATGAAAAAAAAATCCCCCAACTAAAGAAAACTCGCAATTTTCCTCAAAATACTGAATATTTCCAAAAGTTTACAATTTTGAAAAACGAAATCAAGTTTTAAATAAATGTATAATAATAAAAGAAAGTGTCTGTTTGTGAATCGCAAAACAACTACTTTCTCTGCGTATAAAAGTCTGAAAATTTATATATAAGTACTATTCATCTTGAAGATGTGGACCTGAGGCATGGATTTGCAAAATTCTGTGAAGTTTCTTAAATGATTTTAACAATTTTGTGAATACAGCATAAGGAAACATCATAAAAAAAATATTTCCAAGGTCTAGAACGTGGTTTTGTAGCTTAATCGATATCGCGCGGGACTTGGTAACAATTGGTCGCCGGTTCGTGTCCCGATTTGTAATGCATATGCCTTAATGGGTTCCCCAGAAACGTGGGTCTAAATAACTAGTTGTTAATAAAAAAATCCCTTAAAACGTCTAAATTTGCTTCATTTTAATTTGAAGCAGAAAATTTTCCAAATTGGCGATTTTTCGCCAAACGTGGCACTATTCCGAGCACACCAAAAAGCCACCGGGACAGGAGGCAATACCATATTTTGTTCCCCATCCCCCTTTGCCGCATACTTGCTACATGTCTGACATACCGGGCACAATCAGTCAGTCACAGGCTAACGCTTCCCCATATCGCAGCGTACCCCACCGCAATAAGTCATCCCTCCATCCGAAAATGCGAAACGTATTTGTAGCGAGCTAGGGGGGGAAAGATCTGTCATCCTAACGACTGCAAAGTGGAATATTTGGTGCGAGCGGAATTTGGAACTTTATCTCGATATAGAGATAGAATAACTTAGATAATGGTCACGCAATCGTCTGAAATTTCCTACCATTCCACCCCTGCTGCTTCTCGCGCCAGCACCTGATGTGAAATTTTTTGGAATCCTCAAATGGTTTTCGTACCAGAGAAGTCTTTTGCCAGGAGGTCTTTTCAGATGGTGTAGGAAGTAAGGATGTAGGAAGTAGGGGTAGGGAAGGTTTCTCAAAATACATAGAGGTAGTGTCAAATCTTGCTGGAGAATCTCAAATGGTGTTCCTATTAGAAAATAAGATAGCTCTTTTATTAATCCTTTCCTTTAAAGCAACATATACTTGATACTATTATCTTCTTGGGTTAAATAATTGGGGGATTTTTTTAGTACATAACCATGACAAACTTGTTTCTTCGATATTTAACCTGCTTTTAGATTATTGCTTCTTAATTTCCTTATAATAGTGGGAAATGCAAGAGTCACTCTCACAGAGAATTGTGAAAATAAATTAGATTTATTTTTTTTCTTTTGCGTTTGTTCTTAAAACCTTCCAATATTTCACTATTTTTGTTGTTGTTAATAATATAAATGTTTCAGCATGAACTTCTTTAATAAATGTTTTCAGCATGAACTTCTTTAATAAATGTTTTCAGCATGAATTTCTTTAATAAAGCCTGGTGATTCAAAATGGAAATTGAATGCTTTAAAGATGACTCCATTGATCCTTTATGACAATTGAGTGATGCTTTTAATTTTCTAAAGGAGGGATCCGAAAAATATATAAAAACAATATTTGTCTTATAGATGCAAAGAAAAAACTTTTAAAGAAAAAAATATATAAAAATAAAAAAAGTTGGGGCTGACAGGGTGAAACTGTAAGTGAGTATTTCTCACAACACAACAGCAGTTACAGATGTTTTTTTATATAAGCCACTAGTTTTTCTTATGTACTTTTTTTAATTTTAAAAATTCATCGAGGAATCCACACATGATATACTGTTAAAAAATAAAAAAAAGTTTTCTATAAATGAAGTTACTACAAAGGGGGGGGGGGGGGGGAATTTCTATCATTGTTTAAAAATAAGCTGCAGTTCTAATTTGAGGAACAAACAATCAAAACGTGTTTAGTCCAAATTGTCTGAAATCGATATTACATTACTGAATTCATTTCCGAATTTTCTATACATCTCACATATTTTTAAAAAAAAATTCCAAAAAAACATTTTTACTCATTGAAATTAACTAACAAAATTGCAATTTGTACATGAGTCAATTTGTTTGGGAAACTTGGGGTTACTTGGACCCATACAAAAACATGTTTTAAATCACTTCTGTGGCAGCTGTCATGAAAAATATAAACGTGACTCACCATTTCTCCAACATGTAGGGATTTAACCAACTGTTAGCAACATCCAGGAGTGATTTAAATTTGTTTTTGCTTTGGTCCCAAGTAACTCCCAACCCCTCCCCAGGTTTCAAGTGACGGTTCAAGTGACCCATGTTGTGAATGACATGTTTCTACATTTCAAAGAAAAAGTTTATTTGGGACTTATTTAAGAAACTTTCGTAAAATATGGGCTCCCGGTTCTCACAGTGAGAAATTATAGGTCTTTTTGAATGAGTTTTCTTAAATCGTATATGAAATATATGATTTATTAAAAAAAACTTTCCACAAGGATGTTTTTAGGACAATTGCATATGTTTCGCTTCCTTCTAGAAACACTTTTCAAACAAAACCTAGACTTGTCAGTAATGAGAACTCGGCTACACAGTCAATGGATCTATACTGACAATGCTCTCTGTACCTCTTCAACCGAGAACATTTCGCAGTCCGAGTCAGTTAGACACAAGTTATTGGTTTCACTGTATACCAGCACCTTTTATGCAGCCTGCCACTTACTATTTGGACAAATGAGTTCCTCTATCTGTATAAAACTCACCTGTAATATGTGATAAAGTTATTTGTTAATTCTTTTTGGCAAGTGTAACAAAAAAAAGGTCTTTAGATGCTGACGTGGAACATTTTCGACCTTGACCTGGTTGTCCGGATGCATCAGCAGTATCTGAACTATTTTCAGATCGATCCTGGACTGGACACTTTTGGCTAATTATAGAACTTTACACACATTTTTCTATTACTGTCCAGTTTCCATCCTCCCAATCTCACGCCATTCCTCGCAATCATTCAAATGCTTTCTCAAAGTATAATATTATCAATATGAATTTCAAACAACTGCTTGCATTCCTTTCAACGAGTAATAAAGAAGTAAGGGCAAAAATTTGCATTTCCCAATAACTAGAATTTAAATTATATTATACTAATAGACAAGTTTTACCTTAACCTTACCAATTTTCATTGAATTTCATCCAATCTTACTGACATTAAATTTATTTTAATGGTTGTTCCTTTAACTTTAACCACCAGTGTATAAAAGACTGATCTTTTTCATATAAATAATTATTATTTTAATTAAAAAAAAAGCTTAGAAAGATAACAAATTTATAGGGCATTTTAAAGATAAATAAAAGTATAAGAAAAAACTCTGACTATACTGGCTCTGATCTAAGAATTTTGTCTTAAATTTTTCTTGAAATATTTTTATAATTACTCCATTACTGCTTTTAAATTTTTACTATTATACAATTATATTTAAGAATGTAAATAAATCACATGACAAATTTACATTACATAAGTCACATAACAAACTAATTGATTAATTTAGCTTTTAAATTAAAACATTTTCAGTAGAAAAATGTGAGAAATATTTTATTACATAAATGGAAACTGTCATGGGTTATCTTTGGTATTATGATAGTAGTAGCAGCCTTTAGTTATATCTTTGTTAAGAGCAGCTGCCTTATGATGTGGAGGTGCATAGAACAATAAGATACAATAGAGCAATTATTTTGACTTTATGGTTATAAATAAGAATGGATATTTGTATATTGATGTTTCGAAGAAAAGTAGCAAAGACTGTACATGTGTTAAGCGTTCTGATACGATGGTTCAAACGCATTCAATTGTGGCTTCTCACACTACTGTTAAAAATAGAAAATTAAATATGACCAAAGTATCAAGATATAATTTAAACTTTTTTGCAAAATTAACGAAATATTTTTATCAGTTTTTTACAAAATTTATAAACGTCAAATTTTTGAAATTTTTTTGTGAATTCATTTCGTTAATTTTGATGAAACATTTATTTAGAACATAATTTACTTTTTTCACATTTGAGTACCATTTTTAACAGTGGAATAAAGCTAGTACAACAAAGATACTTTAGTTACAAAAGTAACTATTAAAACCTATTCAAATCTTATGATAAAGTTAATATCTATTATCAATTAGTCTATTATAAAGCTCATAACCACGAAAAATTAAGCCTTTAAGTGACTTGTTGGAAAAGGTAAACAACCTAAATAGTGTAAATATAACATTGTTACATGCCTTCAAAAGATCCCCAACTTTATTTAAAAGCTGATATTAAATAAAAGTCAGTATATATATGAAGATGGCTTTCAAGGAAATTTTGAAAAGTGTCGAAAAATGAAGAACAGGTCACACGACACCGTTCTAGGTGCCAGAATGAAAGAAGCTTAAAAAATGACAGCGGAAAAATTTTATTAAAAAAAATAGTCCACCACTTTTCTGAGAAAGGCGATCTTGGCAAACATATATCAACATGACACGACCTTTACTAAGCGTTGTATTTAGCCGCCTTTCTGAATGGGAAGCGCTCAAAATATCAGGTTCCGACTGACTTATCGTTAATCCAGGGTTTATATAGTGCTATATATTCAGAGCGTTTTGTTTTAGGCATGGCGGCTTGAGGAAACTCGAAACGGGGCGAAAACTCGTCCATTTTGGGAAATATAAACGCCATTGAGTGTTGGAAAGACTTTTTACGGCCAATTTTTCTATTAATCTTTTGTTTTCTTCGATTTATACTCCCGCTGGGGACATTATATAGCGGTATGTGTTTTATTTTCGCGAATTGGTATAGAGCGGAGATGGGAATCAATACATTATATCATAAGAGTATTTAAACGAATATTTTAACAAGAATTATTTAAAAGACTGTTCGAAAATCGATAGATTTTATTTCTTATATTAGATGACTAAATAATAATAAAAAAAATTTAGAACAGAATTGTACTTATATGAATATAATTGTAATTTATTATAATTGTGAATATGATGGGAAATTAAAAATTAAAAAAAAGAAAAAATCAAAGACCAATAGTAAAAATATAATTATTTAAAATCCTTATTCTTGGGATAAATAATTAAAAGTTAAGTTAAATATCTAGAACGAAAATAATTATGGTCATCTATAATCCATACACTGCAACAGTAACAATAACGCTCAAATCGAACATGGGAAAAAATGAATTTTGATTTTATCTGATACTCGATAATAGTTTTAATAAGTATGATAAAGATTACTCCGATGAAGTTTTCTAAATGTTCTTAGCATTGTAATAAATCAAATCTGAAAATAATTTTTCTGAGAAGATTAAACTTTGAAAAATTATTTTTCATTACATACTTTTTTTTTAAATTTTAATGTAAAAAATTGTAAAAAAATGATAAATATGATATATATAATTTGAAAGTGTGTTTAAGGTGAAACTAACCAATAAAAAAGTGTAATAACATTCTTACAAATACATATGCACTATATTTAATATTATTAAAAGTCATTGGTACTTTAATTGTTTTTAAATATAAAAATTGGAATTAATAAAAAAATAATATTCCCCCAGTTTAAAATGATAAAAACATCACTATATTAAATTTCTTGTATTTGAGATTACCAATTATTCGGGGTTAATTAAAATTAATTACCCCACATTAATTAACATGTGGTTAGTTAATTTACCCAAGGTTAATTAAAATGACGCACCATAAAAATGGAGCTAGAGTTGGGTAACAAAAAAATTACGTAATACATAAATGTAACATAAATTGTAACAAAATAACTGACTAATTAATTTTTAATTAATTTTATTACACATTGATTTTTTATTGATTGACTGATAATGAAATTAAACATTGTTTTTCTTTGAGTTTCGCTGTAGAAATGTAGAAAAATGAAATACTTATCTAATACCATTGCAAAAAAATTCAGAAACTAATCGTATTGCAATGAGAAAACTTTTAAGTAAAAGTAAAATAACCATACTAATCAATGTAAAATAAACAAATGATTAAAGTTACAGAATAAAAAAATAAATAATATTTTTTTTCTAAAGATCATTAATACGTACAAGTGTGGGATTTCGTTTTTTAAGATCTACAAAATGGTAATAATCTGGAAATTCCAGCTTGTAAAAAATGTGCACTCTTTCTTGATGGTAAAATTGAAGCAAATACGAAATATGCACTTGTTTACACGATGCTTATGATAATCTCTCCTATCCCATATGTTAGTACTACATAGCGTTAAAATATTTGAATATATTTGAAAAAATATTAGTTATATTTGTCATTTAAAGCTTATGTGGTATATGCAGTGTATTTTCAATATAGATTTAAAATATAAGATTAACATTTCAACACTTAACAGATACTTATGAATATATGACCAGAAATATAACTTGAATATTATTTCGTCAGCTAAGTTAACCAGCTATCTCCATGTTACTTCGTATAGCGTTAACAAATTTTAATTCTTTTATCGACAATAGAGTTAGCAAGTTAACATTCATAAGATATAACGGCTTTCCAAACGATTTCATTTTTATAAAAGCATACATTTTGAATATTCAAAGTAGGAGATAGTAATTTATCAATGATCTATCATGAAATTGGTTCAGCTTTGCCTAGTATCGAGATAAAAATCCCAAGTAAAACTCTATTTCCATCCTGAAGAAAGCCTGTTTTGCCTGCGTTGCCTTTAATTTTTCCCCTTCCAAACCATGTATGCTGCAGACACTACGTCTTCGTAACACAAGCCTCCCTTTGTTAATTCTTCGGAGCCTAAAAGCTCAACGGCAACATTAATTAAGCTGTTACAGAGCAGCACCCTTTCATGGAATATTAGAGCGCAAACTGTGCTGAACGACTTGCGGTTCATGAGCCACGGTGCCGCTAACAGAGAACCTTTGTCCTTGCTACCTTTAGCGGCGAGTGCCTTTGCCAAGTCTCGGCAACAGTCACACAGAACTTGCTCAGTGCACAGAACATTCCGAGCTGTTCTTTGCAAGGGTCCGGCAATTACACGTCGATTAGCGGTTCGCTCTTATTCGCTTTTACCGACAGTGGGACCGATTGAGTGTTTTTTGCGAATGCCGACTGTCTGAAAGCGGGTCGCAACGAACCGTTGCAGAGGAATGGCATGGGTTGCTGACTTCAGCAACGGTCCGGTCCTCGCGGTAATTATTTTTCGCCTTCTAGTGCGGAGGGAAGTTGTGTGGGGTTGGAACACTAGGGCTTTCTGGGGATCCTTGGAATTTCCGGGTTCTTTATGTGGAGTTCGTTTAGAGAGCAGTTAGCTCAGGAAGATCTCCTTGGCTTAGTTGTTAATAAAAAGTACTTTTTGTAAAACATGAATGTTTTTAAGGCACTAAAAAGTATAAACTGCTCCTGTTAATTGACTAAAGATGTTAATTAGCGTACAGGAGCTATTAACCCTATGAGCGGTTAGAAAAAGAGCAAAATTGTAAAGTTGCTTTCTTTGTAAAATAGTTTACTTTATATTTTCAATGCATGTATCTTATATATATTAATTTTTTTATTATTTAAGCAGATATGGCTTTCAAGAAACACCACAATGCTTTAGAGTTGAAAAAATATTTAGTGTCGAATATTTCGATGGACTTCAAGTTTATATGTATTTCTAGAAAACTGGAAGTCCATGGACGACTAAGTCGTTCAATTCCTTCAGAGGGTTAAACCCAATTGCCATTTATTTGTTTCCCCCTACTTTTGCCATTTATTTATTTTGCCCTACTGCTTTTTATTTTAGTCCATTAGTAACAATAGTTTATTTCATTCCTACTTTTTAGTGCATTTCATAAAAGCATGTTTTTTAAAAAGTATTTATATATATACATTAGACTCACCTTACAACGACCCTCTCCCCTAAAACAGCCATTCCATCATTGTAGCAAATACTACTTGAAGTTCCAATCGGCTGATTAGTTTATATATATTAAAATCAAGTGACCATTTATCAACTTTTTAAGAACTAATGACCGGAATGGTCACGTGATAGGTAGTTAAATGAAGGATCTACTGTATTCTTTTTAAAAACTTTTTTTATTAACGAAAATTAATAATGAAAAATACTTCTAAAAAATAAATATTTAAGATACCAATGGCGCAGTCGGTTAACTATTCATGCTAGTTGAATCAGCGTTAGTGGTTTTATCCTTTTCTGCGAGCTATAAAATATTATAAATTATTATACTTTACTTATTTTTACGTATTCCTTTTTTTGCAAAGTAGAAACTCAAAAATAGTAATCTAACTTTTTTACAGCTTTATAAGCCATTTTCATAAACACAATTTCACTGTATATTTTTTAAAATATTTTATATTTTTTGAATTACATTTCTTTAATTTTCATCTGAAGTGTATGATTACATTTTACTAATTTCTACACTGTTAAAAATAGGTACTTGAAAAAAAGTAAAATGTGCTCATTTTTGTTTACATTTGATGTTATCATATCACCACTCCGAATACATGAATTTCAATTTTGAAAAAGACAGATACTAAAAAATGAGTTCACTGAGTAGATGCTTGTCTACAAATACTGCCTTCATAAATCCCTTTTAATAAATATCGACCATTATAACCGTGAATCTAACATAGATAATCAGCACCTCAATCCAGTTCCTTATGCGTTAAACTACAAGGGCGACATTAAGAAATTATAAACAAAAGAAATGTTAAAAAGAAGGTGTACTAAAGGAAGGGGAAGTAATATAATTGAGTTGTAATAACACAGTTTTTATTTAAATAATCGACATCAAATAATGTGGAAAATCATCTTCTGAACTATTTTAAGTTTGTCAGGCTTCAATAAGATCGCTTGAACAGAAGCTGGTAATAGCAATATTAAATCACATTACTATTTTTTTGAGAAAGTACGGTTACTTGCATTTTAGTATGTCATACACCCGTTTACGATATAATTAAAATTAAATTAATTAAAAAAAAACGATTAGATTTAAATACTAATTTTTAAGTACATTTTTTACATTGTAAGTACCAATTTTCTTTCAACGTAGACATCCAAAAATAGTCATGTCAATTAATTACAGATTTTTTAAATATTTCCGTAAATACATTCTTATAGTATATTTTCTTCTAATTCTTTGTAATTTTTCTTTGTTATATATTTCTTTAATTTTGATTTGAAGCGCATAGCAATATTTATTTCAATGGACCCGCGGCAACGTAACTGGTTGATTATAAAACTGCGCCCACACTCCTTCCCAACCGGATTATCAATTCCGGCGAAGTTGATCTCTGCCGAAAGTGAGCCCATTCGCGGGGCTTCCCTTTGATCCCGAAAGAGCCATCGTGTCGGCCTCCGCTAATCTATCCCTAATAAGTGCGGAGGATCTTCAAAATCTCTCCAACGGGACTCGAACCGGCACGCAGAAAAGAGCAAACCCCTAGCACGCCAATCATCCACGCCGGATCCCGGTCTCCATGGCAACCCGAAGTGCAGCGATGCGGACCCGAGTGTATAAAGGGAAGTAGAATGAATATAAGCAGTCGCTCGTTGCATGATGTGAGAAGGCTGGAATAATCAGGGTGATGAATAGACATTTGGAACAAATTGGCTATTGTATCGAGCGTGCAACCTGACGCAAGGTTTTAGGGGGTGGGGGGGGGTCTTGAAGGGGGGCTAAATGATTGGCTTTCCCGCATGGCAGCGGTGAGTGGGAGGGGGGCAGGGGAAGCCTTTTATTCCAGCGGGCGCGATGCCTCCATAACCCTAGTAATTTAACGCAATTTGTCACCAAAGCCTCGGCGTAGGGCCGGCGGACCCTTTAATTGGCTCCCAGAGCGCGGTAATTTGAAAATAAAATGGCCCCGGGAAACGAGCCTTGTAATGGGCTTAAAACTGAGCATTAGTAGTCGCTCAAAGAGCGGCAAAAGGCGGGAAGGGTGGAAAGGGGGAAGGGCAAATCACGAAGAAAACCTTCCTCCTCCAAAAGCCACTCGATCTGCCCGGGTTCCGCTCAACTGAAAATTTTAATTTCCACCGAGTAAAGGGGGGGGGGGGATCTCTTAAAGATGATGCTCTCCATCCCTTTGGGAGGATGGAGAGCGAAAAAATGATGAGAGAGAGCAAAGAGGAACCCTTCCATTATGGCGTCAAACCCCTGACATCATCGGGTGAGCTGTATGGACGGGAGATATCTCATCCCCATTAGAAGTTCCGTTAAAGACCCAGAGGTTAATTATTTAACCTAACGCAAACATTTATTAAGGGCGCCGCCTTGAGAAAATTTTAAATTCGCCTCCCGTTTTAATTGCCATAAAGCGACGGTTCCGTCATTTCGCGCGAAGGGATATTTTAGGTGTAAACTGTTCTCCATTTATAACCCGTTAGCGGGGTTTCATTATTGGCCATTAAGTAACAGGGGCGGAATGGGGGTTATTAATGCCCTGGAAGTTATTGTCGCAACTTTCATTTTCTGAAATATTGTAATCATGGTTGGGCTCTTGAGGTTATTAGTGTGCTGTAATGCGCCCGTCGCTTAGGATGCGAGATTCGGTGTTAGTGGGCAGAGTTAAGAATTCATAAACTTTTATAAAGCGTTTAAATGGATGAGACGTAATAAATAAGGAATCTTAAAAGCAAATCAGGTCATTAGGATTTGTGAGGAGGAAGCATAAAACGAGAATTGTATTTAGAGGTGTACTTTAAAATTGATTCGATAATCGTGACTTTCAGACTGAAGTACTTTTTGAAATTGCTGTAATGGAATGCCACTAAGTTAAACGTGATGTAATTTGTAAAGATAGGTGAAATAGCTTATGCAATTACTTTGTTGCTAGAAAAGCATAGTTTAAACGAGATATTTATGAGATTTTTAAACCAATCAAAATTTAGGGTTTAAGATTAAGATCGAGGTGGGAGGAGTAGAGTCGAAAGAATAAAATGGAAAGGAAACGAGAAAAAGTTTAAAAAAAGAGAGAATAATGAAAAAAGTGAAAACGATAAATAAAAAAGATAAAAGGAGATACAAAATAAGTGGAGAGAGAAAATTAAGAGGAAGACAGAAAAAATTGTGGGAAAGAAAATGAGAGCTTTATTTGTACATTTCGATATTACTTGTATAAAAAAGTACATGTGAGCATATTTCAAAACTTTTATTAAAAGCTTTCAATATAATTATTGCAAAAAATAAACAAAAATAGCCTAGATTTTTACTTTAAATAATTTCGTAAAAATTATTTTTTCTACAAAACAGTAAATATATATATATTAAATTATAAACTTACTTCAACAAAATAACGAAAAAGCAAAAAGTTTTTAAAAGAATTTCAATTTTATAAAAATAGAATTAGTAAATTTTAACTTTGCGAAAACTATGTTAATGGTTTTGTTTATCTAAAGTTTTTGAAACTGAAAATCAATAGTTTCTTTAATCTAACTGTAAATACTGATTGTACATATTCATCTTGAAATGTGTTTTTCGAAATTTTTTTGATAGTCCCATAAATTTTCAAGTATCAAGTTAACCTTTAGATTAATTATGCCACTTAAGAGCTACATAAGCGATTAGAAGGAATTTGTTGATTCTATTCATTATTATTTAAACTAATATTATGTTACTTAGCTAGTGCACTACAGTTTAAACACTGGAACTGTAAACTGTAACTGAAGGAGTTGCAACGCTAAAATTACAAATTCAAATTTAAAATTATTGGAAAGAAAATTAATGCTAGTATTCTTTTACCATTTTTTCCTTAATTATTACAATAAATAAATAAATAAATAAATAAATGAATAAATAAATAAATAAATAAATAAATAAATAAATAAATAAATAAATAAATAAATAAATAAATAAATAAATAAATAAATAAATAAATAAATAAATAAATAAATAAATAAATAAATAAATAAATAAGCAAATAAGCAAATAAGCAAATAAATAAATAAATAAATAAATAAATAAATAAATAAATAAATAAATAAATAAATAAATAAATAAATAAATAAATAAATAAATAAATAAATAAATAAATAAATAAATAAATAAAAAAAATACCATGCATTCAAGGCTTCAGATGCTTATTTATAAATAAAATACTGATGTCTTGATATCCTGATTGCTCTGATGACTGAAAATTAATGCACTAGTTTTTCTCGCAAATAAAAAATTAAACAAAATGAAATCAAGCTTATTTCTATATTTCCAAATGAGTCTCAAACAGTTTATATAGCTCTAAAAAGAAAAATCATGAGAGGCTTTTGAAAGTTGGTAAATGTATACCCTCTTTCCGCTCTGTCGCCAGGATTTTGAAGCCAGTGCGCTCGGGAACAAAAGAAACTATGGCTCTACTGACATTGTTCAGTCAACCATTGTTGAAACTTGTCTTATTTTGGCACAGCATACCTCTCGTTTTGTTTCCTGTTTAAACTTCTTTTTGTTGGCTGGCTATCAAAGTTTCGTTCGCGAAATCGCACCACTTAGATCAAAAGGCTCTTTATCTTCGGAAATAGCGTGGTGTTTAAAAAGATTATCGGTAGTGGTTTTCTTTTAGTTCTAAAGTTAAATGGTTAAAATTGGTTTGGCAGTTTGTGTGTTGGCTCAGCTGGAAACCGTATTATAGACTTTTCGGGACTGTTGCTTTTCTCATAAATGTTCATGTTATACGAACCCAATTAAAAATGGAGATTGTAATCTTTATTTTATTGAATTAATGATGTACTAGAACTGCATTGTTAAAATATCCATCGGTTTTATTACAGTAAATTTTGCTTGATTTTTTAAGGTGAATTAGTTTTTGAAAAAAAACTGTTGTTCCAAGGAAAAATTACTTTTTTTTTCCAGGAGTGTACATTTCAGAGAAGAAAACAGTTTTTATAAATAAATCAAGTAGACTTATAATGCGCAATTCGTTTACAACCCAGAAAATGCTTTCTTTTCATATATATTAAACAAAAACAATTACGTTTTATAATACAAAAATCCAATAATCTATTATTCTGTATACGTCGTTTTATCGTTACAAAAATATTTATGGTCAAAATCCCCTATATATATTTTTAAAGAGTGTTTCTTTAAAAAGAAAATCGAAGAAGAAATAATAAGAAAGTTTAGGAAGATCGTTGTGGAAATATGAAGGTGAAAAGATAATTTATACGACAAGGAGAGAAAATTTATTTTTCGATACGTCCCAAAAATGGGAACCCAACCACAAATTTTCTTAATTTGTTGGTTTCTCAAACACGCTGAAGGGCACCAATTCTCATGATTATCACTTTACTGTTTTAGAAATATTTTTGGATAACGAGTACAGTACATCTCCAAACATCTACTCTACAATCATTTGGTTTGTTGGATTAACGTCACACTAGAGATATATAATGAGCTATGTCGACCTTTCAAAATCTATCCCAAAGGGAAAGATACATAAACATTAAGATAAAAACTCGTCTTATAGAAACATTGCGTTATAGAATTATAAAATACAAATACAACGTTAAAATACGCAATAAATTTTTTATTTGCGTATTTTAACGTTGTATTTGTATTTTATAATACTTAAACATTGCTTCGTTTTGTAATGAAAATCGAACACGAGTGAGGACACTCACTTTAGTACTTTATGCCCCTTTGAAGGGGGGGTCTAACATGCATTACATGGGAGAGGGGTATCAGTGGTTGCGTGACGTAGCAAAACTTTATAGAAAAGTTCTGAAATTTCTTTCAGAAACTTTAATGAAAGTCATTTTTATAGAAATTTCTTCTGGTAGGATGTTGGCGAAATACATAGAATGTAAATTTTCAAGACTATTTTTTAACTGCAAAAATTTATCGTGACGTGACTGAGGGAGTGGGGTAAGGCTAACGTGACAGTCCGTGACATGGGGGGGGGGGAAGGAGGGGATGTACAATAGAATGAAAAATAGTAATGAACACTCCCTTTCTACGATATTTGAATTAACGTACATTATACCTCACTACACAATTAGACGTATCTAGAATCGAACTCGAGACCCTCCATTACACTGGACTCTAAACATTCTCCATTTAACTGTTTATATTTAAACAATCACAAATTTTCCATCTCTATTTTTGTTGCCCTAACATAAACGCCCCGCAGAATATTTAAACGCCCTCCCATTCCAAAGCGGCATCCCATTCCCCACTGTCTCTTCTTCAAGAAATCCCATTGTCTCTTCTTCAAGAACCCTACTCCCTTTTTAACCCGCCTCTCCCGATCGATGTAGGGCGTCTGTAGGCACGCAAATATTAATTGCAGAGCACGCATCCTTTCAGACGTGTTTGTCACCCTAACTAGTTCCCAGCAAGAGAACAGCACAAAAATCAGCGCGCTAGCACAACGGACCACTTACTGCCGCCGTGCTTTTTTAATCTGCTATTTTTCTCCGTTAATGACGATAGCCTTTCTATGTTAATTAACGAAAGTGTTCTTTTATCGATTCTTAACACCCCCCTCCCCCCTTCCAACTCCTTAAAAGAGAATTGTTTTGTTCTTTTTAGTCTTTCGTGGAACGCTTTGAAGAAGATATTCAGAAGGGCGAGTACCCAGTGGGCGGGAAGTTGTAGAAGAATCATCAATATTAGAAGTACTATTGTAAAAGAATCATCAATATTAGAAGTACTATTGGAAACGATTTATTTTCATAGAAAGTGGTAATTAAACTAGGGATTTTTTTTACTCTTTAGTTGGATTTGAGGTATTATTGATTAGTCTATTGTCAATGAGTTTCATTGTGGAAATTGTCTGCTCTAGTCAAAGAACGCTTAAAGAACGGCTATGTATAATGTGTATGATTTTTCTAAATTAGTATTGGCCGTGTTGATGTAGGCTTGTTGTGTAAACTTATATGTATAAATTTTATTATCAAATATGATTTATTTTTCTGTTTGTAGTTTTATTACGATTTTTTGCAATGTCCCACGAAAAATGAAATAATTTAAATTAGAGATAGCGGAGATCGATGCCTTGCACTTTTACTCTTTAAGAATGGATAACTAAAGAAAGGGAAGAAATACATAAAATGCAATAAAAATGACTAATTATTTTTGTAATAAGTTTTAAAATTAAATATATGAATATTATACAATCTACCGACCCCCAGGGGTAATCAATAAAACTACTCTTAATAAGTTCTTCTGCAACTTAAAAAATAATTCTGCTCAATTTCAACTTTCTGGTTACATGGCAAATTGGATAATTATGAATTTTTTTGTATAAAGTTTCTGTGAATTAAAAACGTGCAATCGGAATATCAGTAGCTTATATTTTCTATTTTCTATTGAAAGAATAATTCTACCAATCCAAGTAGAAGAATTAGTAATGAGTGAGTGAGGGTTTTTTCTTTTACAAATACCAAATTTTAGTTTCTGTAGCTTCAGTAACATATACCAAAATGAAGCAATAGTGCAAATTTTAATCTAATGAATTTTATTTAAGTGGTAGAAATTTCCTGAAACTTAACTGTTTTGAGTTAAAATCGGTCAAAAGGATAGATGAAACCTTATCAGCAGGCACACTAAATATTTTTTTTACTTAGTCATATGCACAACATTACACAACTTAAAAACTGATTTTTTTTTAATTGGAGACAATCAGAACGTTTATTAATAACAAAAATTCCCTATTTTTTATTGATTTTGACTTTTTGAAAATTAAAATTAAGGTCTGGCGTTTTTATAACTATTTTGGTACTACCCCTGTAATTATTTAAATATTGTCTTCTCAGCAAAGGCACTTCCAAATCAATTTCAAGAACAATCATTACAATAATGAAATCTGCTTTAAGCGCCAGCGTGGGAAATGACTCCCATAAAATATTTATGATTACTTCCCTGCGTTTTTAATTAAAATTCACTTTTCTCTCTTCGACAAACCGTTTACTCAGTTCCCAGAAATGAATTTACTAACCCTCACTCTGGAAACTCTATTAATATCCAACAACTGTTTGCTTTGCAAATTAGGAAAATACAATTATTACCATCGGAAAATGGAAAATTCATGAGTCGCTCCGTGGTTGTGCATTTATCTTCACATTATTAAAGACACAGTTTTTCAATTGCACTTCGGTGTCTCTTTAATATTCTATTATAAGGACTTCTCAGTATAAATACCCTGGTGATTAATAGATAATTCGTTTCATTTTCAGCGTGTTTGTTCACGACAGCCTCGAGTATTTCGAAATCGTTTTGCTGATAGTATTTTCTCTCGTTTTAAGTGATCGTAATTATCTGTGGTAACTTAAGTTGCTAAGTACTTTTGAATTATTAGAATGGTTTGCGAGGGGAATGGGGGGGGGGGGATTTGGTTTTAAATGGTGACAGATAAGAATGTCTGGAAGCTGATTTTAAACAATGAAAGGAAATAGTTACGTTTCTGGCAGTGAATGCTTCTATTTTAAATAAATGTATTTGTAGTTACATTTTCTGAAGTGGAAATTAGTTCATTTGTCTGTGAAGTTCAAAGTTTATAAAGTTTGTGTTATATATATGTATTTGCTTCGTTTTACAAATCAAGTTGCAAGTTTATTATGTAAGTTTAGAAAAAATACTTTTTTATTGACGGAATTATTACTTTCAATTAGAAAGAGGAATTTTTAAGAAAGTTTTGGTTTATTACGCCAATTAATTCTTTTTTAACTTAAATTATTATTTAGAGGGAAGAAGAACATTTTATGGGAAAATTTCAAATAGTATTACTTATTTGTGCTAAGAAGTTTCTAACGATTTTCAGCTGCAAATCCTTTTAACAGATGATGACCAAATTAAATTTTTTAATACAACTTCTGCTCTTGCACAGCTTTTCCCAACAAAATAAAAGTCAGCATAAAACGTTCATAAAAAAATTATATAAAACATATGAAACCTGACCATTGTTCCAAATCTCTTTATAAAACTTGCATGTTTTTTTAAGTTCTTAACTTGCTTGCATACAACTTTATAAAAAAACCTGCATTTTCTTTTTAAAAATTTAAATTTTATGCTGATATTTTCAGCATAAAACTTTTAATTTAGCAACTATCATTAAGGTTTTATGCTGATTTTTTTAGATGAGTTGTTTCTAAGTTGTTCATCAAAAAGTTAATGCATTGTAAAGATTATTAAAAAAAATGGCGATCAAATCGAGTCGAATATGAAATTTGATAACCAAGTCAAAGTAGTATAAAATAAACCTCCATATTAACATCAGTCAATCTCCAAACAAAGAACAATCCGTATGATCTGAGTGCACGTATTGGCCGGCCGAAATTGCGAGGGAAATCAGAATCAAACCTTCATCTGATTAAATTGTGGGGCTGTCTGGCCAATTACGAACTCGGATCCAAATAAATTTTCAATATAAATTTATTTATATTTAACAAATAGCAGACACAGATAGCTTGATGATGACGAATTGTAACCATGAAACAAAATGGCGATCACAATTAAATCAAATGTCATTTTTAATAAACGAGACAAACTACTCTAAAAGAAGTGTCCATATCAACAGCAGTCCATCTCCAAACAAAGAACGAACCGTGTGATCCGAGTTCACTTGTTGGCCGGCCGAAATTGCGGGGGAAATCCGAGTCAAACCTTCATTACAAGTAATTGTGGGGGGCATCTGGCCAATTAAGAAACTCGGATCCAAATAAATTTTTAATGTAAATTTATTTATATTTAACAAATAACAGTCATAGCTAACTTGATGATTGCCAATTGTAACCATGAAACAAAATGGATATCAAAATTAAATCAAATGGGATTTTTAATAAACAAGACAAGCTACTCTAAAAGAAGTGTCCATATCAACAACAGTCCATCTCCAAACAAAGAACGAACCGGGTGATCCGAGTTCACTTGTTGGCCAGCCGAAATTGCGGGGGAAATCAGAGTCAAACCTTCATTACAAGTAATTGTGGGGGGCATCTGGCCAATTACGAACTCGGGTGGCGCGCCTCCCTCGGGAGTGGGCCGTTTACGATAATCGCCACCATTTGTCACCTTCCCTGCTGCGGTCACTGTCCAAATGATGTCCCCCGACACCCTCCCTGATCACTCGAGCGTGGCACCCTTGCTCCGGGATGCGGATTCTCCTCTCCATCCTCCTAGTTAGCGGGGGATTGGGATAAAAACCGGCCGACAATGGGGCACGGCGTGTTTTTCCACAGGAAAAGAGAATGGGAGATCGGTCTCTCAGCTGAACTTGACAAAGAGACAATAGGGAGGGGTGGGGCGGGAGGGGGTGGGGGTGTTATTTTATTTAACGGGAGACAGGTTTGAAAGGGAGGTGTGAGTGGGGCATGGGAATGAGGAAATTATTAATCAAAACCGTTTTAGAGATGTTTTAGGATGTGAAATGAAAGATAATCCTTGGATTGAATTTGGAATGACTTAATAATGGGGTGGGGAGATGGAATTTTAAACTGATAATGCGCCAGCCATCTGAAGGTGATGCTAGCAAAATGGACGGATTGCATGAAGCCTGAGTGTATGTGAATATGAAATTTGAAGGGTAAATTTTGATATCTATTTGTACTATTTTTTAATTAATTTTGGGATGATTCATAATGGAGTGGAGAGAGATACAATTTTAAATTGATAATACAACAGCCATCTGAAGGTGATGCTACCAAAATGGACGGATTGCATGAAGCCTGAGTGTATGTGAATATGAAATTTGAAGGGTAAATTTTGATATCTATTTGTACTATTTTTTAATTAATTTTGGGATGATTCATAATGGAGTTGAGAGAGATACAATTTTAAATTGATAATACAACAGCCATCTGAAGGTGATGCTACCAAAATGGACGGATAACATGAAGCCTGAGTGTATGTGAATATGAAATTTGAAGGGTAAATTTTGATATCTATTTGTACTATTTTTTAATTAATTTTGGGATGATTAATAATGGAGTGGAGAGAGATACAATTTTAAATTGATAATACAACAGCCATCTGTAGATGATGCTACCAAAATGAATGCATTGCATGAAGCCTGAGTGTATGTGAAAATGAATTTTGGTGTTATCAAGGGTAAATTTTGATATCTATTTGTACTATTTTTTAATTATTTTTGGGATGATTCATAATGGAGTTGAGAGAGATACAATTTTAAATTGATAATACAACAGCCATCTGAAGGTGATGCTACCAAAATGGACGGATTGCATGAAGCCTGAGTGTATGTGAATATGAAATTTGAAGGGTAAATTTTGATATCTATTTGTACTATTTTTTAATTAATTTTGGGATCATTCATAATGGAGTGGAGAGAGATACAATTTTAAATTGATAATACAACAGCCATCTTTAAGGTGATACTACCAAAATGGACGGATTGCATGAAGCCTGAGTGTATGTGAATATGAAATTTGAAGGGTAAATTTTGATATCTATTTGTACTATTTTTTAATTACTTTTGGGATGATTCATAATGGAGTGGAGAGAGATACAATTTTAAATTGAAAATACAACAGCCATCTGTAGATGATGCTACCAATATGGATGGATTGAATGAAGCCTGAGTGTATGTGAATATGAAATTTGGTGTTATCAAGGGTAAATTTTGATCAATTTGTACTATTTTTTAATTTATTTTGGGATGATTCATAATGGAGTGGAGATAGATACAATTTTAAATTGATATTACAACAGCCATCTGTAGATGATGCTATTGAAATAGAAAAATAGTCAAAGTGTAAGAAATAATATTGAGTTCGGTGCTTTCCATGGGTAAATTAGTTACCTATATGTAATATTTTAATAGGCGTTTTAGGATACCAAGTAAAAGTGTATAAAAGAAAATAAATTATATTTTGAAGGGTTTAAAATTAATTTCAGATTCTGAATAAATTTCTAATCGTATACTGTTACAGATTTTTCCTTTATAAAATGGAAATCATGCTGAAAATAAAAACGCAAGTATATTTTCTAATTTTTTATTAACTAAGTTTTCATAGTTTTTGTTTTAGACAGGTAAGTTTCAACTTTCAAAATTAATAGTTATCAATAATTCCACGATTTGGGGATCGGCAATATATCACGTCAATGTTCTTGACATTCGGGATTGTCACGAAATAGAACAAAAATATTGAGAATTTCAGTAGAAATAAATAAATACATAATTAAGTAAAATATATATTTTTCTTAATTGCGTATTTATTAATTGTTTCCTTTAAGTTATGAAGAAGGGGATTAAACTTTGGTTTTCGAGTATTAAAACAAATTGTAAAATGCATATTTTCCACAAATTAATTTGACTATTTTCGGTAGTCACTTCTTTTTAAATAAATCTAACAGGCAAAAAATGTCGTCGACAAAAAATAAGTCGAAATTTTGTAGTTGGTTTCAAAACGAATAATCCATATTTTTCTTAGATTTCAGGAAATTTTAAACTATGTGAAACTTTAGAATAAAATTGACTTTGGAATTAACATATATAAAACTGACAATGATCAAAAGAAACCAGCTGTTGGAATTTATATAATTCCCAATAAATACTATTATTTACTTGCATACTTTTTAGTAACAATTCAAAAAAACTTTAGTATTGAACGAAACAAAACCATTATATTATAACAATGTTATATCTCTCAACCATATGTTACAGAAATTTCGTTAGAATGCTACGGAACATTAAAATTGCTCCAAATCACATACAATAGTTTATAAAAGTCAACGCACCACCAAATTAGTTCTTCCATTAGCTCTAATCAACCGATCTATTCTATACCACCCATCCACTTTCCAGAACTGAACCATGGGAGGTAGCATCTTACAGGAAAATAAAGCAGTTAAAGTAATTACGATAAAAGATACGCCATGTGGGTTCCCATTAATTACCAAACAGCGACAACGACATTATCTTCAACAGCAACAACTTCTACTGGACATGACGAGACTGTCACCTCCCTGGTAGCAAAGTTGCTATCGTCCCTTGTGGCTTAGACATTTGCTGTCAATCCTGCAATTGAATCCGAATGGTAGCATTTGCGGTTGGGACATTTGCTGGAAAGACTTTGTCAATCCTGTTGTTGATCTCGTGTTTTACCAATGTCTGTCAAGCGGAGACCATATCACTTTGATTCTAACTGCTAGATAAACATTTTCTCCCGTTTTTTGCCTTGTCAAGACCTACCGCGTTGGGGCAGGTCATTAGTGGGAATCTTTTTCTGGCTTAAATAAACAGTGGGGTTTAAAATTGAAACGTTACAATGTTGCAGCTTGTTGAGGGGAGTTTAGAGAGTTCATATTTTTACTTTTACTTGCTTTCTAGAAAATATAGGGCAATGAAAGTATTGTTTTTAGATTAAAAATTTTAAGTTTACTGTGTAATTTTTGTTGTGTACGTTTAGCAAAAAAGGGAATTTTTCCGTCTAATGTTCCTGGCAAATACTCAGTGTTAAAATATATTTTTATTAGGTTGTTAACATTTATTTGTTTTTAAAATTGGATATTTGGTTTTACTGACATTTTTATGGACTGACTATCTTAATTAATATATAAATAATTCCAGTTAATTTAAATGCTTAAAATAGTTTAAAAAATATTTACCCGATATTTTCTTGATTTGCAAAATATACAAAATTTTCTTATCGGTTAAATTGATTAATATAAAATGAGAAATTAAAATATATTCATAATCATAATGTTATTTAAAATATTAGGAAAAATAAAAGAACATATATTTTAATACAAATATCTTTCTACTGTTATTTATAATTTTGGAACCATATTCAATACATTTATTAATGTAAACAAATAACTTATAATAATTTCCAGAATTATTCTACATTTTATGCATTTAAATAACCTATATTACTAGTATATTTTCTTATACATATTTCCTCTCTTAGCCCAACAAGTAGTTTTTAAACATGTAAGTAAGTTTCAAATATTGAAAAAATATTTTGTATTTAGATTTTACTTTATTTTTCCTAAAAATATCTTAATAAATTAGGTTTTATAATTTTAAAGTTTTATATCTAATCATTAGATTTGAAACACATTGTAAAATGGCGTCTGTTTATTAATTTAAAAATTGGCTAACCTGCTGAAATAAATGGATGTCCCAGGGCGTATATCTACAGTCTTAAGCATTAGCGGGCCATATTCATGTTAAGTCAGCTTATCCTGGCTGCTTCGCTTCTAATTAACTGCCTAACAGTTCCATCAGATTAAATATATGTTCGGTGTCAGCGGCATTCGTTTCGATGAACAGGTATGGGAGCTCTGTGCCGACATCTAGGTGTAGTTTACATTAAAGCATTAAAATGGTCTAGAAAAGAAACAGAAGCTACTGTATTATTTCATTGTTTCATTGTTTTGTGTTCAAGATCGATACATATTTTAAAGGAACCAAATTATTTATTATTAAATTCCAGGATTGACACTTTTCATTCATTCAAATAATGCATTTTATTTTATCTTTAAAAAAATATACAGAAATCTATCTACAAATATTTCCGATTGTATTCACGGTTAATTAGTTTTTTATAGTACAGAAATCCATTATTATTAATAAATTTCTGGATTAATAACTATCTCATTAATTCAAATTACCCGTTTTACCCTCTTCTTGAATAACTCTATTTATTTTCTTTTCAGAAAAGAAACAGAAATCCCTCTATCTACATTTTTTTATATTCAAGGTCACTACAATTGTAATATAACCAAACTATTTTATTAGTAAATCCAAGGATTAATTCATTTATCATTTATTCAAATAACCCATTTTGATCTCTTTTTAAATAACATACTTCACGTTTTCTCTAGAAAAGATAACTTATTATTTTTACAATTATTAAATTTTTTTATCCAAGGTCACTACTTTTTTTTATTTGTTAAGGTAAACTAATAACTTATTACTAAAATCATGATTATTAAATATATCCTTAATTCAAATGAAAAGTTTTCTCTCTTTTTGAATAATCCCCATTCTTTCAACTCTAGAAAATAAACATAAATTACTCTATCTTGTTTAAACTTTTTGTATCCAAGGTCATTATATTTCTTAATGTAACCAAATTACTTATTAATTAATCTGAATAAAAACTTCATTAATTTAAATTATTTATTTTACTCTGTCTCTGAAAAACTTTTATCTCCCTTGAAAAGAGAAACTGAAATTACTATATCTGCAATTGTTCCCACTTTTTGTATCCAAGGTCATTATATTTCTTAGGTAAACAAATTACTTATTAATTAATCTGAATAATAAACTTTATTAGTTTAAATTATTTATTTTACTTTATCTCTGAAAAACTTTTATCTCTCTTGAAAAGAGAAACTGAAAATTACTCTATCTGCATTTGTTTCCACTTTTTGTATCCAAGGTCAATACTTTTCTCAATATAAACAAATCACTCATTAATAAAACCCAGGATTAATACTCATTTCATTCATCCAAATTATCCATTTTACCCTCTCCTTAAATAACCCCCTTTTCCTTCTCTTCTAGAAAAGAAACAGAAATCGTTTAAACCCCATTTCGCCTTTATGACTACCACTCTAAAGAGAGAAAAAAGAGCGAAAGGATGCCCAAAATAATCAAATCCTTCGTAATAGTTACCGGACGAGAGAAGGAACGCTCTCTCCTCTCCGCATCCCTTTTTTGCTCTCCATCCTCTTTTAATGAAAAGCTCCTTGCGGAGGCGAGGCTCATTTAGAGGGGGCCCTGTCACGCGAATGTGTGAGGCTTGACAAATGGGCGCGTGTAATCGGAGGAAGGCCCATCTCTGCAACTTGATATAAGGGGCCGTACGTTTAGTGCGGTGGTTCCGTCTCTGAGAGAAGTGGTCCTCGAAGAACTCATAAGTGGTCTACTAGAATAATTTATTAAGGTTTATTTACAGACCAGAAATTGTACCCGTTCTTTACATGCAATAATTCAAATGACGCACCATAAAAATAAATGCCCAAGCTAATTGACTTTTGCGACAATTAAAAACAAATTTGGATAAAAAAAATGTATATTTAAAAAACGTCATAATCTGTATTTAAAATATCGAGGAATGTTTGACATTAAAAACTTTTTCCGAGTAAAAATTATTAATTTACCAAGTCTCATTAAATTTGGTTCATTAATGTACGAGGCACAAGCAATAAAACGCAAAAAGCCCTGTAATTTATTTGTATAAATAGATATAAACTGAATCTAAATAAAAACTTCTTGGGATCTGTATAAGAATAATATCTATTAATGATATAAACACCAACTTTAAAGTTTTAAAAGAATTCTGTTATTTAAAAATAACAGTTAAATTTATTACTATACTCTCCCCTTCTTAATCCCAGTTCTGTTTTCCACTTACAAAATGTCATATCGACTGGACGCATTGTACACTTGCGTAATACCAAGGGTAATACGATATTCTGTCATAAAAACTAGTAATTGAAATTGTATTTTAATTTATATTGAAAAATTGAACAACGACAAATTTTGCTTTATTAGCACAATGCTTTCGATTACGTGCCCTACGGAAATGCGTTTTTTGAGAGAGCATTGTGAAAAAAAGAAGAGAGAGTAGGCTTTATTTGTCTAATTTATTTTATACAATTGTTTTCTTTCATGTGGTGAAAGTTTTATTTCATTTGTTCAACCTGAAAGAATTCACTCTCAGAACTATAAAAAGCAAACTTTACTTTAGAAACTTTCGTACTTTTCCAATATTAATAAAGAATTTTAATATTAAAGCACTTTTTAAAGTTAATTACAATTTATTCATTTCTAAAGGTCAGATCATCATGTTGATCATTCGGTTTTGATCCTTTCCACCTTAGGCTTTTCAGTATAAAACAATGTTTTTTAATAATTAAATTAATCATTAATAATTAATTATTTTTATAATTAATGTAATGCCATTAGTTTTACATAAGTTTGCTAAATGTTAAGTCTACATGACATTTAAAAATGGGTTTAAATTAAATTATGAAAATTTAAAATACAATAACGACAACAGAAGGAATGACTTAAATAAAATTGCGTGTAATAGTAAAAAAGAATATAATTAAATTTCTTGTTATTAAAGTAATAGTCTGATATTTATTTAATTATCTGATATTTATTTCATATAGTGGAGTCCAGTTATTTCAAAGTTGGAAACAGTAAATTCATCCTCTCAAGAAATGAGATATGACGTATTTTGTAAGAAATAAGTATTTGAAATTGTCATAATTAAGACTTATAAGTACTTTTTTTTATTTATTTTAGCTTTGAATAGCTGTTTCAACTTTAAAAATATAATGTATAATTTTTTTTGTCTACATACATTTAATCAATTTAAATAGGATCAGTATAATTTTTTGCAAACGCAACCTCAAGGCTAACAGAAATATGGAACTGAAAATGAATTGTTGCATAGTTTGTCCTTATGTTCGCTCGGCCACCATAAGCAAAAATTAACAAAGAGAGACATTATTTATGTCTTCAGGAAATAAAAAATTATCTGAACAATTAGTGAGTTTTGTTTATTTAAAAATTACTATTCATTTAATGGAAATAAAAACATTCATGTTTTAACCGTACTGACTTGCAAATTTGCTTTAATTGCAAGAGAGTTTAATTTACATTTTCTTTTGCATTTTTTGGATAAAAAAATAAACTAATAGTTTCTAAAAGTGACTCAAATGCTTTAGATAATAAAAATAGTATATATTTTTTATGATTTTAAAAATTATGTGTGTTGTTGGGAAAGCTGGATACACATGGGCGTATATAGATGATTCGCATCGCTATCTCTCAGATGGTTAAATTTACACATATTTAATAAAACTGATTTTTCAGCAAATTACAATTTTTTTAATTGTATTATTTTAAGTATAGACTCTGCAAGAAGCAGCCATTAAAATGAAGCGCTCTTTATTTCATGCAATTAATCATCTATGTTTAGATTCTTCTTCTTAAAAATGTAAATAGAGTAGGCTAGTTAGTAAACCCTACGCTGTTTTTATGTAAGGGTATGTCAGGGTAAAAGAGGTACGGTTTATTTAGCTTTTTATCTGAGAAACCTACATTCTAAAACTCTACTTAGAATTGCAAACAAATCAAGTTACAGAGTAGTAGTGATCATACTGCATCACATTCTGAGCTCGGACAGATACGGAATTTTCGCTTTTTGGTTTTAAGATCCAAAACTTATTAATCATACTCAAAATTCATTTACTTTCAGAGGAAGAAGTATAACCAAGCATAAAAAAATATATGCAAAGCGGTTTTCTTTCTAAAGTTACGTATTTTTTTTTACGAAAATTCTCATTTTATTTTATACATTTAATCTTTTAAATTTTAACTCAATAAAATAGGTACGAAAAATATTGAAATATAGAATAATTTTATAATTTTAAATCAATATGTGTTTCTGAAAAAACTGCTGATTCCTTGGCAGAAAAGTTCAGGCTTAGTCATTTTCAAAGTTAAAAATGGTCACAATTTTCTAAGTTTTAATACTCCTATTTACTTAACACTAAATCATAAAAATGTATTCATACTTATCAAAGATAGTCTTACCACATTAATTATTACTAATTAATTCTGATAACAATGCATTATTAATTTTTACTACTTAAACAAGGTGATAATACAGTACTATTAAATGTTAATAATTTGTTAAGCTATAAGTGCAATACTGATTATGCCTAGTTTATTAAGCTTATGTTCAAATATTGATTATTACTAATTTGTAATGCTAGCACTTCACTATTGATTATTGATACTCCATCAAGTTAGTGAAACACTAGTATTACTAAATGATTAATATAAAATTCAATATTAATTAAATAAATAACATTTCACTATTGATTAATATTTAACTATTAATAATTAATGTGTTATTATGTTATATTGGATTAATATTAAAATATGCCTCCCTTCAAATTTATTCTACTTACGAAACTGAGTTAAGATGTACTAGTGTTACTTACCACGTCGCTCAATTTGATATGAGGGTGGGGAGAAGTAGGCGACTGCGCGACGTATAAAATGTGTCAATTATGTGAAACTAAATTAAAATGCAACTTTAAAAATAATAAGAATGATGAATATAAATGGAAATAATGTTGCGATCACATTTTCTTTCACTGATTATCATTTTAGTAAGTAGATGATACTCTTGTATAAAAAAAACATAGATTTTTCAGCACTTTCATTTCCACACTTTAAAAATATGAGTATTTAGAAATGAGCGGAATGTATAAGTATTATCAGCACATTATAATCTTACTACTTATTAGTGGAACTAATGTGAGCAAGCAAGGATAAAATAAATCAATTATTATGATACACATGTCCTGCTTGTAGGATATTTAAAGTGTAAACAGTAAATTTAACAAAAAGGGCAGTGCTTTCCCGTACCTCGCACCTTCTTTTCAAGGTGCAATTGCATTCCCTACACATTTCTCTATGACGATAATGGTCCTTACAAAATAAGTTCTAATAAGAATAATAAGAGTAAAAATAAGTTAAAAACAATAAGAATGATGAATATAAATGGAAATAATATTGCGATCCCATTTTCTTCCACTGATTATCATTTTAGTAAGTAGATGATACTCATTGTAGAAAAAAAAAACTAGATATTTCAGTACTTTCACTTCCACACTTTAAAAATATGAGTATTTAGAAATGAGCGGCTTGGATAAAATCAACCAATTATTATGATACACGATGTCCTGCTTGTAGGATATCTAAAGTGTAAACAGTAAATTTCACAAAAAGGGCAGTGCTTTCCCATACCTCGCACCTTCTTTTCAAGGTGCAATTCCCTGCCCATTTCTCTATGACGATAAAGGTCCTTACAAAATAAGTTCTAATGCACGCCACTGGGAGAAAAAACCCGTGGCGTAATAAATGAACAACCCCTAAGAAACGGGGGAGGCGAACCGCTTTGGCCAATGGGGAGCTCCATTTTTGCTAGGCGTTAGGAATGAGAAGAAGTGAAGTGGTAGGGTTAAGATGGCGTTCTTAGTAACGCGAATTATCGGCCATTTTTTTTAAGGGCCTCTCTCCCCACCTCCGATTTCGGGAAGTCTTTACCACCTCCTACCGTGCTAGTTGCGCTAGACCACACCCTTAACCGCTACTAGCACTTTGGGCAAATCAAGCGGATTCAATGGGAGGGTTCGTTGCGATGTCAGATTGTCATGTCGCTACTATTTTGGGAGAAAGGATGGTTTCAATGGTAGCAAAGATAAGGATAATTTTGTAACAACCTAGCGGGAATTGTTTCTAACGTTGTAAATTGGTTCTAACATAGTAAATTGTTTCTAACTTTGTAAATTCCAGCGGGGGTGCGTCTTTTGTTGGGTATTATTAATTAAAAATAACAATTACATTATATACTGAGTAAAAGTTAATATCAATAATTTAACTCTACGTACATATACCGTTTCTAAGATTGTAAATTATTTTCAATATTGTAATATATATTATTTTTAACATTGTAATTAATATTGTTTTTAACATTGTATTACATATTGTATTTAAAATTGTAATGTATATTGGTTTTAACATTGTAATGTATATGTTTTTTTACATTGTAATATATATTGTTTTTAATATTGTGATGTATATGATTTTTAATATTGTGATGTATGTGATTTTTAATATTGTGATGTATATGATTTTTAATATTGTGATGTATATGATTTTTAATATTGTGATGTATATGGTTTTTAACATTGTAAATCTTTTTTTACATTGTAAATTGTTGATAAGATTGTAAATTATTTCTAGAATTGCAAATTATTTCTAGAATTGCAAATTGTTTCTTACATTGTAAGTTGCTTCTAATATTGTAAATTATTTCTAACATTGTAAATTCCTAGAACGGTTTTAGCGGGAATGAAAGAGATGTACCCTTGGTTGGGTATCATTAATTAAAAAAAATAAATAATATTCTATATGTTAAGTAAAAGTTAATAAAAATAATTTAACTCTAGACACATTAATTGTTTTTAACATTGCAAACTGTTTAATATATTGTAAATTTGTTCTAGCATTGTATATTGTTTTTAACATTGCATAAATCACTTCTAACATGATAATTGTTTCTAACAATGTAAATTGTTTCTAACAATGTAAATTGTTTCTAACAATGTAAATTGTTTCTAACAATGTAAATTGTTTCTAACAATGTAAATTGTTTCTAACAATGTAAATTGTTTCTAACAATGTAAATTGGTTCTAACATAGTAAATTGTTTCTAACTTTGTAAATTCCAGCGGGGGTGCGTCTTTTGTTGGGTATTATTAATTAAAAATAACAATTACATTATATACTGAGTAAAAGTTAATATCAATAATTTAACTCTACGTACATATACCGTTTCTAAGATTGTAAATTATTTTCAATATTGTAATATATATTATTTTTAACATTGTAATTAATATTGTTTTTAACATTGTATTACATATTGTATTTAAAATTGTAATGTATATTGGTTTTAACATTGTAATGTATATGTTTTTTTACATTGTAATATATATTGTTTTTAATATTGTGATGTATATGATTTTTAATATTGTGATGTATGTGATTTTTAATATTGTGATGTATATGATTTTTAATATTGTGATGTATATGATTTTTAATATTGTGATGTATATGGTTTTTAACATTGTAAATCTTTTTTTACATTGTAAATTGTTGATAAGATTGTAAATTATTTCTAGAATTGCAAATTATTTCTAGAATTGCAAATTGTTTCTTACATTGTAAGTTGCTTCTAATATTGTAAATTATTTCTAACATTGTAAATTCCTAGAACGGTTTTAGCGGGAATGAAAGAGATGTACCCTTGGTTGGGTATCATTAATTAAAAAAAAAAATAATATTCTATATGTTAAGTAAAAGTTAATAAAAATAATTTAACTCTAGACACATATATTGTTTTTAACATTGCAAACTGTTTAATATATTGTAAATTTGTTCTAGCATTGTATATTGTTTTTAACATTGCATAAATCACTTCTAACATGATAATTGTTTCTAACAATGTAAATTGTTTCTAACAATGTAAATTGTTTCTAACAATGTAAATTGTTTCTAACAATGTAAATTGTTTCTAACAATGTAAATTGTTTCTAACAATGTAAATTGTTTCTAACAATGTAAATTGTTTCTAACAATGTAAATTGTTTCTAACAATGTAAATTGTTTCTAACAATGTAAATTGTTTATAACAATGTAAATTGTTTATAACAATGTAAATTGTTTATAACAATGTACATTGTTTATATCAATGTACATTGTTTATATCAATGTACATTGTTTATAACAATGTACATTGTTTATAACAATGCACATTGTTTATAATAATGTATATTATTTATAACAATGTACATTGTTTACAACAATGTAAATTGTTCCAAACATTGCAAATTGTTCCTAACATTGCAAACAGTTTTTAACATTCTAATTGTTTTTAATATTTTAACTTGTTAATAGCATTGTAAATTGTTTCTTATATTGTAAATTATTTTACCATTGTAAATAATTTTTCTTATGAAAGTGTATAAGTAATATTAATTAATAAGTAATATGAATGTATTTTCGGATAATGTTTTTATTGCCGAATTTGAATAAACTTTTAATGTTGACTAATTTAACTAAACTAAATGCTTTATTACTAATAGTGACTTCCGAAAACTATTATTAAATAAATTAAATGAGTTATATATCTTGAATAATTAACAAGTTTATTAATGTACCTTTTAATTTTTTTTGGTTTGAGTTCGGCTAAATTGTTCTTGCTTGATTAATTTTCAAATATATTTTTTGAATGTATAAAGTTTCATGTATAAAAATATATCAAAACGTTTCTTTTTTCTTCTTTTTTCCTTTTAGGAGCAAAGATATAGTATTGGTATATACATTAAAACAATTTCTTTCTGGCAAAAGTTTTGAAATATTTCCGAACGAATATTTAATATGATGATTATGTTGACGAGCACAAAAAAAAGCCCTAAAAACTTTCCATGTAATATTCGTTCTTTTTACTTGCTTTTAAAAGTTTTAAGCCTAAAAAGCTTTGCAGTTGGTAGATATATAAATGTTTTACTGCAGTTGTTTTTGATTCAAATATCGAATATTATTTATAATACTAATTGCAAATCCATGGTAGTTATAAATGTTCAATGCATCCTATGTAGGTTTTCTTGTTCAAAGATATATCAGTTTTTCTCTTCATAAACAATTCATACTAAGTGTGGAGTCAGAATGGCATGTTAATTTCATATAGCAGGAAAATTAAATGATTATTCTATTAAAATCAGAATTCTTATATCAGTCTTAGAAAATAAAGTAACTTATTGATAATGACTTAACGACATTTAAGCAATTATTTACTGAGGTTATAAAAATAAATTAATTGTATTATCTTGCTTAAACGAGGTTTACTAAAACATATTCTAAAAGTCACTTTAAAACAAAAAACCGTTTATAATGGAATTAAAAAAAAAACTTTAAAAAATAATTTAAAGAGTTGTATAGACTATAAGACAGTATAATCAATTCTGAAGTTTCAAAATCGCAAAATTAAAAAAAAATGAATATAGTAAAAATAACTAATACATAAAAAAAATCCATATTTAAAAATTGTAGTAACTACATAATCACAAGTGTATTATATTTCTATCAAAGTCAAGAATTAAAAAAAAAACATAAGAAATCACCAAATTGAAAATGCTCGCCAATTCTGGCATATCTTTAAAATAAACTATTCAAGGTTACTATTTTTACCCGCTCTCTCATTGAATATAGTTTTCATAGAAACATGGGATATAAAGTGGGGAAATTAGTGACCTTGAAGAGCCTTTTTAAAGAAAACTTTAAAAAAAAGAGCCTTTTTAACTGTTATCATAAGAGTATTGAGAGAATGAAAAGAACAAGAGAAAAATTGCGAATACATATTTAGTACTCGACTTTATTTGTACAAAACATTTCGATGATATTAATAGTTCGTTTTACAGATTCGCGTATGAATGAAATCAAGCTTAAAATCCAACTTCAGCAATGACTATTGACAATTTCACTCATATGCAAATGACAACCATTTATTCGACGATATTATGGCATGAATATAGAAGCTATTCTTTTTTTACAACTCCAACTTCAGTACCAGATATGCTAAATAACTGAATGTCAAGTCCTTGCCACAATAGTAACTGAAACTGGAAGAATTAAAAAGGAAACCGTTTTTGTATGTACAGTCCTGTATAAGCTCGTATTCCATAAAAACATTTTCAGAGTTAGTATTTCAAACTTGTAGTTTGAATTTAGAGGTTATAGTAAATATCATTTACTTATTTTCATTAGGAAACTTTTTCATTCACAGTTTATATGGCACAAAGTGTTCGATAAATGATGTTTTCATGAACTACTGTTCAGTAGTTCTTTGTGTCCGTGTTTTCTTCATTGTCTTTGGCGTCATCGGTCATGATGGCACTGGGTACAATTATCTTGATGATTGATGTCCACACATGAATTATCAAATAATTTATTACATTAGCGTAAATTGTAGAATTTTTTAGATTATTTGTGCAAGATTTTATCTGCGCAAGCCATTTTATTGTAAATTTTGAAAAAAAATTTGTTAATTTTGAATATATCCCGATAGCTATCATTGATAAAATTATGATCAGATTATGTTATTCGTTTACTGTAATGCAGCGAATTTTTGTTAATAAACATTAAAACTTATGTAATAAATAATAATTAAGGGAAACATAAAGCGGAATCAAGTCATATTTTGATTGCAAACCACATTTTAAACTGACGTTTACATTTATTTTTCATTATTAACTTAAATACGTTTATTGTAAAATGATAATTTTTATAATACATTTTTATTTGACGAATCTTTTCCTCTCAATTTCCTAATTTTTATTTCAAAACAAATTGCACCGTGAAATATTGCTACATAGCTATCAGAACAATTTTCATATTTTTTATTTGAAAATGTGAGGAATGAACCATAATTAAATTAATCGTGGTTTTTTAACATAAATATTTATCCTATGTGCGTTAATTTATTTAATTTTAGATGCGTCACCATTAAATGAAATGAACTATAAAACTCCCAACAAATTAATCCCGAAATTATCTCTAAACTGTATTAACTTATACAATATCCCTTTTTACCCCATGTATTAAATTTTTTCCTCTCTAGAATGTAGACTTCTAAAACGTCCCACTACCAAATAAATGTCGCATTATCAAGTGTTTATCCCAAATTTAGGATAGGTTGGTAGAAACCTCTATTGGGATTTAATCAAATCAATATATGTCAACTTTCATTATTAGATATACAACACATGCAAGTATTTGAAGAATTCGGGGGTTAAACGTCAACAAAATTTTACTAACTTACAAATATTTTCAATTTACTTTGATACCAAAGTAGGAATAATGCAAGATATGTCTTCCTGCAATTTTCCATTAAAGAGATTTGTAAGTTGTAAGTTCAAGTGGAATTACATATAACTACTTATAGCAGTTTTTGTCGTATACAAGTACATGGTAACTCAAACCAAACCAGCGTAGATGCTTGATTTGAAACTTTGCATTTAGCTTTCCTGACACTTAACCCTTGGAGTATGGTAGAATTCAACAAATGGCATATTTTTGCTGCAATGAGTTACAGTTGTAGCACCGCAAAATGTTATAACTTGTAGTCCAAGACGGCGAGTGTTACGAATGTCCCAGGTGAGTTAGGTACGGATGCATTGCAGAGTGTCCAAAGTGCTGTGCAGGTCCCATTACTGGGTAGGGCAAACCACTAGTTGGAAGATATGGCAATTGGTTCCCAAAAAGCAGTCCTGCTGCGTAACTCGGTGAAGCAGCGTAAGAATTTGGTAGGCTCGATCCTTGGGATGGTGGCAAAGTCGGACTGTTCGCATCCATCCCTGGGTTCTGTTTCTTCCACTTAGTTCTCCGGTTCTGGAACCAGATCTTGACCTGCGTCTCGGTGAGCCTGAGACTCAGAGCCAGGTTGAGTCTCTCGCAGACGGAGAGATATCGTGTCGTCTTGAACTTGTTTTCTAGAGCGACAAGCTGCTCGTAGGTGAAGGCTGTTCGGGCTCGGCGAGGTTTGCCTGCCTTGCTGCTGTCCGAGTTGGATGACTTTTTCTTCTTGTTGTAGGACATGCCTTTGCTGGAGTCCTTGTCCGTGGATTCATCGTCCGTCGACCGTAGACCGTTGGATGACCGTGGGATGTGGCTGCCGGTGGATATGTCTCTGTGGTCAGCATCCCCGACTTCGATGATGTCAGGGAGGGGAGACATGGAATCCTCTAAAGAGAGAAAATGATAATGAAACAAAATGCACATACACTACTAAAAATTTTCGTTTTGTAGTGGTAAAAATTTTCTGAAATTTATTTTGGAAAAATACGTTTTAATATAGTTAGAGAAAACGGTCTAAAGACGATGTTTTAATTGACTATTATTATTTTAAATTCAAGCTTATTATATTTCCTAATCAAAAGCACAGTAAATTGACTTTTTTTCAGTGCAATGAGTCATGTATAGAATCCAAACTTTGCAAATTAATTACAATTTGAAAATATGTGTTTTGGACATCAACCGCCCTATTTTATTAAGAATAAAATGGGTCAGGTCTGTATAAAATACAATGACGAATACAGTAAAGCAATAATCTAATTTCCTGAAGTACTGGACAAAACATGTTTTAAATGTTTACTTCTCATTTTAGCATTACAAATGTACAATTAAAATTGAATCGAAAGCACAATCCAAAAATATTTGTGTAAAAATGCTAATGTCTAAGGCTTTAGAAAATGAACTAGAACACGCATAAGTATAATTTCATATAAATATAAAATGTGTCACACACACACGCACGCACGCACACACACACACACACACACACACACACACACACACACACACACACACACACACACACACACACACACACACACACACACACACACACACACACACACACACACACACACACACACACACACACACACACACACACACACACACACACACACACACACACACACACACACACACACACACACACACACACACACACACACACACACACACACACACACACACACACACACACACACACACACACACACACACACACACACACACACACACACACACACACACACACACATACACACTCACACTCATACACACGCACAAGTTTGCATATTTCATAAACAAGCAACTAACTCAAGGACTGATGGGAATTAGCAAACAAAATCCTTAATCTATTAAAAATATATTAAGAGGTTTGTTTACATATTTTTTCAATGTGTTAACATATGAAACACTTCTTTAAACAACAATCATTTGAAAAAGACTTTCCAAAACCAAAATTAAATTTTTAAATGTCAAACTACGCTGTTGTTGTATATTAACTCTGTATTAACACATATTAACAGAAGAAGAGAAATATAAGTTTGAGATATCTTTCATCTATTAAAGCTAGCATAGTTGGCATGGTACCGAACTCAATCCATGTGTTCAACCAGCGCCCACTGTATAAAAAGCAGTATCACACGTGCTTTTTCGTCACAAACTGAAGGCCGATTTCAGTTTCTGAGTGTGTCATGACAAACAGGAGTTGCGATTTCGGTTTCCCTCATCTCTTTCGGTCTTCAGTTTGTGACTATATAGTGGGAGCTGGTACAACACGAAAACTCACCGTGTGAACGTGAAGGGGATTCTAACATACGTTAAAACTTTTGTAGCTCAAATATCCTGACGTTTAGTCTGGTCTGAAAATTTGTAGAATTAAGTTTCAGATCGGATGTTATTCTAGACATTTGACCATGGTTCAAAATTACGAGGTAGTGTTCTCGAGTCTTTCCTTCAGGATAGATCCCGTACCGTCGCTAATAAACGATTTTGTAGATTTAGTACGACTTTAATTAACCAACCAATTGCGATGAAAAATTTCTATTTAAAAATAATTTTTTAATTCTTTTGGGAAATACTCTGGCCCATTTAATAAACTTGGGTAGCTATGACAACCAAGAAAAAAAAACGGTCTCGTAAAAAATATAAAAAAGCAGTTTTTTTTCTTCATGCATAAAAAATGCAACCTGTCACGGGGTAAAACGATAACTAGTTGAAAAACACAGCTAAAAAATTGCAGCAATTTTTGTATGGCGCTATCAGTTTTGGATATGATAATTGGCATAATTATTATCCCTTGTACTTAATTGAGCAATTTATATGCACTAAAAAACTGTTTCTAACAAAATATCTGTCAATCACATTTTTGTATTATTACTATTATAATTGAAACCAAGTTTACTTAAAATTAAATATAGTGTGATAATTATAATTTCAATACATATATAATCAATTTATGCATATTAAATAAATTAAAAGTCATAAAATGAAAACAACTCTTATTTCATTTTGATTACCTTTAAATATATCAGGAAAACATAATTTCACACACAGTTAATATGGGCCTTTGAATAACTTACTTGGTAAGTTGATTACGATACTCTAAACACTTCAATGCATTGAATTGTTAAATCTTTGTTTATGTAATAAAATATAGTTAATATTGTTAAAAACCTTTTACCAATTTATTAAATAGCACTTAATTTAATTAAAATAATTACGCGATTCTAAATTTATGAGCATATCAAATTTGAATACTTACTAAATTTTAAAAGCTATATAAGTAAACTCTTCTTTTTCTCACTTAACTTTTATAATTTAAATATTTTTACGGAAAACATTCTAAAAATCCATTTTAATGTGACAAAGGGGGCAAATAGGATGGCATTTAATTTTTTTCCTTTTTTTAAAGCATTTTTATTTCCTGTTCATTACTTTGTAGTTTTGTTTCACTGCATTGTATTTTTGTTATTTTACATTATACATTTTCCCACTGCATTTTTTCTTTGTTTTGTTTCATTGCATTTTTGCTTTGTTTTGTTGCATTGTATATTAGTATTAGCATGTAAAAAGTTTCAGTAATTTAAGGTTAAATTAAGTTATACGCTTTCTATGCATATTAGCAGCTCAAGTCCTTAACATTTCCATAAACCTTTAAAAAGCCTACTACAACTATACTTTTATTATCTACTCTAAAAAAATTTAAAAAAAATTCCCAGTGCCATTAAAGCTACTAATTTTTACTTAAAAAATAGGACTAAACAAAAATAAAACATTGTTTTGGATTTTTTTTTAAAAATAAAATCTTAGCTCCTTTGTTTTGTTTTAGATAAAACAATAAATTCATGTTTTAATATACAACATATTTTAAATCATTGCAACACAAATTATATCTCTATTTTATAAATATTCATATTATCAGTTAAAATCCAATGTAGTTAAAATTGTAAACAAACCCATCAAACAACTGTACTGTTATATTCTTCTCCAAAATGATCAAATCCGTTCTTTTTTCCGATACCATTTTAAGCTACCGATTTCTATTTTAAAAATAGGGCTAAACAAAAGCAAAAATTGCATTCTGGAAAGTATTTCCTTGTCTTTTGACCGGAAATGTAATCTAAACTCCACCTTGCTACTCCAAGTCAAGCCCGTTCCCCCCTATTCCCCAATACACTGCCTTATTCCCAGTGGGAAAGGGAGGGGAAAGGACCGATTACTACTGAACATTCCGCCCGACTTGAACACTTTGCGACCCACTTGCGACCCACGCACAAAAACAATCGGATAAAGATTAGAAAAACAGGAAAAACGGAAGTTTCGAAAAAGTAAAATGGGAAAAGGGAGAAACCGTTTTGATTGTCGTTAGCATTTAGGCGAGAGAGCAAAAATTGACATTTCTGCTGATTCTCAATTGAAATATCCGGAGAGATCAAAGTCTCGATTTATTGTTTGTCTCCTTTGTTTGCATTGTTATTTGTTTTGAGTTTTATAGGCCTTCGTTTATTTTATTTTTTTTTACGTCCGCTCCAGATTATGAAAGGAAGAAAACGGAATAATGTAAGATAAGAGGATTTGTAAAGTATTTTTTATTGATAATCGTAATATATTTTTTTTTATCCCAGGCGCAAATATGTGTTACACCATAAATGACATTACAAAACATATGTCCATATGCATGAGAAACTTCAGTGAGGTTAATAAAATATTGTAAATTTCTAGTTTTTGGCTATTTAAAAATGAGAATTAATACGTTGGGAAGCTTTTAAGTGTTTAATGCCATATATACTGAATTTTATTCGGGGACTAGTTGATTTTTTTTTAAATCTACTTATTTAAAATGCATTATCCATTGATTATAAAACTCTATTTTTTAAGTATAACTTAATAAAGGTACATATAAAAAAGGGTACTATAAAGTACCTTTAATCTCACAAGAAACAATATAGTTATTTGTTATATACAAGATATTGCTGCTGTATACCAGTTCCTACTATATGTCGCTTAATATACTGTATGGTTAAAGCAGATATTTATGTGTCAAAAATGTCGTCGTTTTTTTTTTTGATCAGCCAATATGGCGAACGGCGATGTTTATCTGAACATGTATGTATGTACATATGTATGAGTGCGTATGTATGCAAGTATTTCTTTATATTTACGTATGTACACATAAATAAATATACGAGAACTAATAGTTTTTAATAAACTGAACAATACCCAGTTACTATGTTTAAAAACTAAGATTTGTTAAACAATGTTTCGATTACGTAAATATTAGCATAAATGTATTATAAAATGAAAAATTATAATTTTTCCTTATCGCAATACGAATAGCTACCATTTATTTATTGACTTAAGATGATTTATATTGAACAAGTTACCATTAACAAGAATCCAAATTCAAATTTATTTAGTTGTATTTATGTTATAAAATGCGAACATGTTCGTATATTAGAGTTTTTATTTGTAGGTATTGGCTTCAATTGCAATAAACATTATTTGTAGCATGCTATTTTTAAATATAGTTTGCCAATTATTGAGAAATAAAAATGTCTGGTGTTTTACGTTTAACAAACGTCAAATTATTGAAAATATAGTAAAACAAATTGAAAATTGAATGATTTCCTAACACTATTTAAAATAATGTATACTTAAAATACATTGAGTGGCCAAAATATTATGACCACCTGGCGATTTTAAGTAAATGAGTTATGACATCATACTCCTACCACCGGAGGGTGAGAGAGGTATTAAAAAAGAAAGATGCTTGTTTACAATGTTAGTAGAAGCGTGTTGTTTGAACAGGTATGGGTAAATAACGATCGCGATTTGATGGATTTTACACGTAAGATGATTCTGGGAGACATGGAGTGTGCAGCAGCAAAACCGTTGTATTTGTGAAATGTTTAAGAGCAGCTTTAGTGAAAGTGTTTAAAGATTGGACTGTTAGCCAAAAAACTGGGTATCAACGTGCCTCTTGTGGCCGTCAGCGTCTACTGATTGCTCGAGCGGAAAGAAGAGTTTCAGGTTTGTAAGAACTGAATGCAACAGTGCAGCAAATTATTGCAGATTTAAATCAAGAATCCTCTCGAAGCATCACTGAACGCATTATTTGCCGTACACTTCAGCGTACAATATATGAAAGCCACAGACCAGTTCTGAGGTAATAATATTTTGGCCACTCAGTGTATAAAACATATTTAATACATTAAACATTACAAACAAGGATCCTCTCAAAAACGTTTAACTAAATGTTTATGCATAAACATATTGTTCAAATTTACTTTACCTCGGAAAAATACACGAATCTTTTAAATAAATAGAAACAAAATATATAAATAACATACCAGACGTCTGAGAACTCTACTAGTTCTCTTTGATCCCTATCTCAATGCATTTAACTGCTGCATGCATAAGTTATTTGCGATTTGGAAACAGTGCATTAAATTTCCCTTGAATTACCGCACTTAAACAAACGAAACTGTATATGGAAATTAATCAAACCTGTTATTCAATATAGGAACATTTACACTAATGGATGGTTATTGTATGAAATTGGAGAAGGTAATATAATTGATCATTTGCAGCTTGCGCCGTTATGGTTTGGAAGATTTAAATGTTGGGCTCAATAGTATTTAAACTATAAATTGATTTATTACACTAAGTTGAGAAAGTCTTTGCAATGGCAGTCTATCGTAATTATGTATTAATATTTGTTATACTGTTTGATGTGTTACGTTTTCGAGAAAATGTTAAGTTGATGTTTATGAATAACGAGATTTTGTTTGGTCGATTTTTTTTCTTGTTTAAATATATCCTTAGAAATATTAGTAGAAGTAAGTTTCAAAAAATTTCTACTATTGGACATATATTTAAATTATTTTCTGTCAGAATCAGAGATAAAAGTTTTTTTACTGTTTCAAAATTGGAAAAGCACCTGTATCCAAAATCGATAGATAATGTATATTTTTGATTGAATTTTTGGGAAACAAGGAAAAACATTTTGGGATTGCTCGAACAAGACTTTCAGAAACAGTTGAACAGCCAATCGATTTAACTTTTAATTAATTGTAAGTTTAACAGAACCGATGTTGATCTAAGTGTAAATTAAAATGAGAAATATCTGGTATCTTTAAAAAGTAGAGTTATCATCAATTCGCATGGCTTGAAACCACTATGTACAATACGTGGAGCTTTTAAAATCTGTAGAGGTCAGACTTACGTAAATCCAGTGTTTAGTTATGTAGAACGGAGTAAATTTCTGACCAAATATATAGGTTATATTGAAATAGCTTTAAACAAAAACTGCAATATTTCCTAAGAAATATTAGTACTACAAATTTTAGTTATTTTTCTTTTTTTCTAAAACACTGTTAAAATGTTGCATTAAAAAACATGTGAAAAATATAAATTTACCACTTACACAAACGCCATTGTATTTTAAAATATTTACTGGAACTCCTTTTTATTTTTACGTTTTAAATGTGTACATTTTCCGTTATTAATACTATAAACATTTTCTGTTATTAATACAATAAACATTTTCTGTTATTAATACATACGCATATTTTTCTTTAATTATCGGTACATTTTCCTATTAACATGTGCATTTTCGTTTAATAATAATTACATTTTCAGTTATTAATATATACTAAGAACTACTTTGCTATTAAAATCATTTGTTATTAACACTACTGCTTTGTTATTAACACTACTACTTTGTTATTAATACATTACATTTCCACTTTAAATACGTTACGTAGTTTTTCGGTTACTAATACATAGAAATTTGCCGAAAATTTATACGTGCATTTTCAATTATTAATACATACAATCATTTTCCGTTATTATAGTTCAGATAGATTTCCTGTAGTTTTCAAAATGACGTTAACTCTGCGATTCATTTAAAATCATAATTTGATAAAATTGTATAAAAACACATATATCTTTCTTTTACTGAAAAAAAACCGTATTTGGAGTTGGAGAGATATCAAATTAAAATTTTTTTTTTTTACTTGTGTATTCTGGAAACTAATGTCATTTTTGGAAACTATTTATTCTTAAAACTATATATATATATAAAAAACACCAGCGCACGGTTGCAGTGAAATTTCTTTCTTTAAATTTCGGAAGCATTGGTAGGAGGGCCGTGAACCCTAATCGCCAAACAATAAGAAGTTAATGTAGTGGATCGGCGGTTCAACCCCCGGTAACAACAATTATTTAAAATCACCCCCCCCCCCCCAAAAAAAAAAAATTAAAAAAAAAAATTATTTGACTTTTAATTATTTACGCACATAAATTATATTAAGCAACAAAACAACCAAATTTATTTGACTTTTAATTATTGCTTCGAATTATTAAATTTATCGGTGGCTCGATACCTACTTAAACTTGTATTTGACTTGTACACATGCCCTACTCATAACGTTTCATGTTTTATTTACGTGTCGTGGTCATTTAGATTCGCTAGCCTCGCTAAAGAAGTTTTACTTCAATAAAACTACATATTTATTTAAAACAAAATTGCCCGTTAAAGTGTGTACAGAAATGAATACGTAAATTTATTTTAAATGTATGAACAATTAATTCTATCTTAATTTTTAATTTATACAAAACGGATTTTATTTGGAAATGAATGATTTTATAGCTCATTGAATTTTTGAATTTCTTATAAGAACTTCTTTCTTCTAAGTTCCTTTTTAAAGTTTATAATAAAGATGCGATAACGTGTTTAAATAAGCATTATTTAAAGTTTATCCATAAACTTTCAGATACAATGGTTAGATATAATGGTTTATAAATATTCCCACCTATAAAAATATTCAAATTCGGACCATTAAACCGGTATGCCATAAAAGCCAATAATAAGACTTATATAAAAAATATGATACCGAATGGTTTATTTCCAGCCCCTGAAAAAGGCAGCCTTTCAAATAAGTAATATCAAAATAGCGTCAACATCTATCGCCTAAATTTTAGGATATTAAGCAAATTTCAAAATGGCATTTCTCGGATCACGTAACATAAACCTAAAATCGCATTACAACTTCTTTGTCATGTTTTCAACATATTTTGAATTTAAAAAACTCAATTTGAATAAAACCTTTCATAGCCCAAAGCACCGAAGTTTGTTTGCTGAAGTGTGTGTATGTGTGACTTGCTTTTCCAATTGATTTCAAATCTAGCGTTGAAATATGAGGATCAATGGTACAAGTTATTTCCAAGACCCTAGACCTATTATTATTTTTTAAACAAAAATGAGACCTATTTAAAGAATTGTATTCTTTGTAAAGTTTGAGGGCACACCCATTCAGATACGTTATCTTTTACTAGCTCCGTTTTGGTGGAATTTAGTTTTAAATTTTAACAGTGCACAAGTTTAAATTTGTAATTAACTTATATAGGATTGCATTACTTGAATGTTGATGTTCGTCTCAATATAATTATTGTAAATATCTCTATATATTATCCCTATTTTACCTGGAAGTCAAGTGCAAAATTTACTTAAATTGCGTGTATTAATCAGAGTTAGGAAATTTGTTTTCAAATAACTATTTAGTGCGTAATATAACTAAAGCTGATATAACTAACATAATATATAATGTGGCCTCTAAATTAAATTGTACAACTTTAAAGGATTCCTTTCCGTCATCTTCGGCAGAAATGAATTTACTCTCTAGCGATAAAACGAGCTATTGCAACTATTTAGTATTGCAACAATTTAAAAACTTTGTGTCAATTTGATACTATTAATAAAATGTATGCTATTTTAGTTAATTAACAATTAATACGAAATCTTATTTTTTTAATTAATAATTAATAAATAATATATTAATTCTTTTACTAAATAAAATTTTATATTAATATTGTGTATATTAATATAAAATTATTAATATTGTATATTAATATTTTATAATTAATATTGTGATACAATATATATATATATATATATATATATATATATATATATATATATATATATATATATATATATATATATATATATATATATATATATATATATATATATATATATATATATATATATATATATATATATAGATAGATAGATAGATAATCTTTATATATATTTCTCTTACGCGGTGATTGAAAAACGCTGTTTTTCTGTATGCTGAGTGGCAACAGTTAGATTGTTTACAAAATTCTGTTTGGCTCGCATTTTTATTTTGCCATTATGTAAGCCCTTTTGACGATTAATCCCTTCAATTCATTTGTAAAGAATTATTTTGATGATGTCAGCTTAAATTAGGAAGAATATAAGACTTATTAAATTAAAAAATAGAAGTTTTGAAAAACGCTTTTCCAAACTTAAACGTGGCGCCATCTGTTGACAATTTTGAAAACTAGATTTCTATAAGCTTCGTTTTTATGATGTGTTAACTCAGTAAATTACACACTTTTGGTAGGCAAGATTATGGTAAGCTTAACGTCAATTATGGCCAAAACAAACTACCAATAATGTTAGAAATTTAACTAAAACTCAGGAAAGGTGTGGAAAATAATAAATAATGGTAGATTTGCCAGTGGTACCATTGTTTTCATTTGTAGTTAAAATCAAATAAGTTTAAATGATTTTATATTGATTTACATGGTGAAAAAATTTATTGATGCCAAGATAAATGTTAATTTAAATTTAGAATTTTTACTTTTAAAGTTTTTAGTAATATAATTAGAAAAGTATTGTTACTAGGACATATTGTTATTGTGTCCTACATTTTAGCGAGCGAAGCGAGAAGTGGTTTGCGAAGCAAACCTATGAGGATTGCATAGCAATCCTCCGGGGGTTGGCGGAGCGTTAGCGGAGCAGGGGGCGGAGCCTCCTAGTAATAAATAATACTATAACATTTTCTTATTTGTTTATGAATCATACCTATCAATTTGCATTTCTCTGTAAAGCGATTGGTTCTCCTAGAAGACGAAATGCTATAGTTCATGAGATTAAATAAAATAACATTATTGTTAACGCAAGGCTTAAACGGGCTGCTGTCTAAATTTTTTAGTGTAAAATGAAACTTATATTATTAATTAGTATAAATTATTAGTTAATAATTGTTATTATTAAATTTCGCATTGTCATAGGGATTACGTAAATACTCCAAGTATCCAGTCAATATAACATTTGGGAGGGGGTTAAAATTGAATTGCAAAATTTTATGCTACAACAGCAACAAGGGATTTAAAGCGTGCATTAATGATATTTTCCCGTTTTCTTTAAAATAACATACACTCCATTAATTTATTACACAGTTGCGCTTGATAAGAATTAAATATATATCAACACTTAGCTATTTATCCATTTCTTTTTTGTGCCTTTAAAAGTTCTAAATGCAGACATAGTCAATACACTACAATTAGCAAACTTCAACTATCCATTAAGTGATTATAAGCGACATGGGTAAGTATACGTTTGCTTAAATACGAGTAAGTCAAAGGAATGTTGTGTTTAATTTCGGTATTTGGCTGACGAGGTATTTAGTGGGTCACAAAGTCCAATGAGGCACTTATGTATAAATAAATAAATTTTATTCAAATACGAGTTGCTAAGCCATTTGTTTGGTTAAATGTTACTTAAAATTTCTTTCAATCAATAGTAAGTATAGAGCAACCCAAACAATTGAAAACTAACCGTTGTTCTTTAGATTGAATGTATTAGAGTTTAATACTTTTTAAAAATTAGGTTAGAAAATTACTTGAGGTTTGCAATTTCATCATTCCTTGAATCTTGGATTAAATTTTATAATATTAACAATTACAATTTCTGAGACTTTAACATTACAATAGTAATAAGAAAAAAGTGTAAGATAAGAATTTTACGTGAATATAAGTTGTTCAGGAATTTGCTTTATAGTGCGAATTTTTAACTATAATATATTCTGTTGCCAGAAAAAAAATATGGTTAGCACTGTATTTGTATAACATCATATTCGGTTAAAAAGTTATACAATGGTAATGGTACTGTCATAATATAAAAACAATGCACTTTCTATTGTTAATCAGGAGCTTCGGGTACAAAGTTCCTGTTTCAGTTAAACTTATTTTCATTATTAATACGCACAACTTTCTTAATTTAAAAAATACTTTAAAAAATTTATTTACTTCCTGACAAAGGAGTCGAAACATGAGCTTATTGTTTTGAAGTTTATAACTTTCACCACTCAAACATCACTTGATTTTAAAAAACTCTTTCAAATCGATTGTTTAATATTTTTATTGTCTTATCTGAACACAAAAAAAAATAATTTTGGATAATTACAAAATTTCTAAAAAGACACCATCAAACGTAAAATAAATCGAGCAGGAAATTAATTATCTTATCATAAAATGCACATTTAAAACAGTGAACAACCCCCAACCCCTTTCTTTTATTTTAATACTCATAATACCACAATACTATTTTTCAAATAAGAAAATATATTTCATCACTTAACTGAGAATCGACCGAATGATTTCCGAAAATCTTTTAATTGCTTTCGAACAGAAACGGAGTGTGGATAATTAGGCATGTATTGACAAAGCAACAGACGCTCATAATCATAATCACGGGGAGCCTAATTAATTTACAGCCGATTATTTAAATGAGGCGAATGCAGAGATTACGAGCGTTTCTCGGTAAATTCCAAAGTGATAATGATTTTTAATTACAAAATTGAATTCTTTGGATCTTCCAGTAAGATTGTCGTTTTCTTGATGTGTTATTCGTTTTAGTAGGAAACAGTTTTATAAACTTGTATTTCTGGGTATCCGTTGGAGTAAATAGATATATGAAGAAAATATGAATTTTAGTTTAGACAATGTTATTCTGTTCATGGTCATTATTTGCACTTTGCTTACAAAGTGAATTAAAATATTTGTAAATTTCAAAATATTGTTTGTTTCAATTTCTTATAAATGTTACAAATTTTGTATATAATTATAGGCTCTTCATATTATATTGACGTTGAATTTTATACATTAGTGTAGGTACATTTAGTAGTTCTCAGTGACTTCAAGTAATACAAAATAATGATAAAAACATTTTAAGCTTGGTGAATAAATATATTAGGCTTCATGTAAGGCATGAGCTACATACAACGTGTAAAATAGTCTGATGAGTTAATAATCTGGTGTCATTAAGTTTCCAAGTGGAGTTTAAAACAATTGATTACATAAAGTTAGCAAGTAATATTTAAAGTTAGTATTCATTATTTATGTTAACTGCATAGAAAATAGTAAGTGAATTATTTACTGATAATTCTAAGAATATTACAAATGAATTACTTTTTGTGAATTTTTTTTATATAACTAGAATAAATAATATTAAAATAGGTATGGGTAAAATTTCAAATTTGCAATACAAAATTTCTGAGAAGTATACTAAAAGTAATAAGGTTATAAATTTTTTTGAGTTGAAATAAATTCTCTTGACGATTTTGAGAAGTTTGGTAAAACGAGATAGAGAAAACGGAATATTTAAAAATCTCAATATTAAATACTATGGTTGCCCAATTTTTTAGATTATATCGCGGTTGAATTTATAATTTTTTGTATAAAGTTACACTTTTATATAGCACATAATTATTATTATCCCTGAACACATAAATAGCGAGTCTAATTGAATTAAAACAATTAATATAATTATGAATATGTCATTAATATTTGACGCTGCTTTATATAATACAGATAAACAAATTCATCTATAAATCAACTAACTTACGATAGCATTTTTGTGAGAATGCTTTATTACGAATTCCCCTCTGTGAGTAGTCCAGAAATTTTATAATCCATAAGTAATTGAGAATAATAAAATTACGCGAACATTTGAATCAAGTGGTAAATAATTACAAAATTAACACTGATGCAAGTTAATACAATGCTTATTATTATTATTATGTAATTACTAATGTACAATAATTAATAATGAGCTCAAATTTATATTGTAAATCGAACAGCGGATAGTTTCGAATTACGTCATTAGCACAAGCCTATGATCCCGTAATTAATATGTTAAGATTTAATGAACAGGTGTAGTAAATTAATACAGCAGATTGGTAAGATTATACGAGCATCAATAGATCAACTATTCTACAAATCGATTGTAGCAATTAACAACGACTTAAGCGCGACATAGCGATAGAATAGTCTCAATAACTTATTGCTATAACTTTTGTTTAAAAAAAATGGATTTATATCGATTTACTCTTGAACAAATTATACATATTTTACTTAAAAAATACATTTAACTAAAAATATTATATTTAACCTTGAAATTAATGTTTTTTTAAATTTGTGTAACTATAAGTAAACTAAATAAAGATATAAGGTGAGTAAACTTCAAATAAAAATAAAATATTTATCATACTTTCATTGTCATACTTCATCGTGATATTTAAAAAATGTAGGTCTTACAGGAATTTTAGTTTATTTAAAGCTATTATAATTTCACAGTCTTAATAAAAAGATTCAAATTTTAAATAAAAATAACAACTATTAAATCTAAAACAAAATATATTCTACACTTCAATAAAACATAAAAATAATCGAATATTAAGAGTAATAAAATCAAATAGTTACTGCCATAGGACAAAAAAAAAATCTCATATATCTGGGGGTGAACTGACTATAATTTAAAATGTCTTACCTTAATTTTTGACTACTATTACTATACTTATTATTATGTAAGGGACTATACAACTTACTATTGAGTTAATCCTGTATGCAAATATTTGGTCTAAAGTATTTCTTTTAATAAAATTATATTTTACCCTGAAGATAGCGCATGTTGATATGCAACCCATATTGGTTTATTAAGAGTTGGTTGAACTAATGTTGACATTCAGACTATTTGGAATTCCCTCCTCAATAAGAAACGTGAAACTTGTATCTTCAAAATTTCCTAAATTGTAACAAAATTAGGTTGAAGTTTTATTCAAATAGATTACATATATAAATGTTATAGTGCTATAATTAATTATTCAACATTGTTTTAAACTAAATATAATGAAATTGTTTTAAACTAAGTATAATGAAATTGTTTTAAACCAAAGAAAATTAAATTGTTTTAAACTAAAGATAATAAAAATGTTTTAAACTAAAGAAAATGAAATTGTTTTAAACTAAAGATATTGAAATTGTTTTAAACTAAAGATATTGAAAATGTTTTAAACTAAAGATAATGAAATTATTTTTAAACTAAAGATAATGAAATTGTTTTAAATTAAAGATAATGAAATTGTTTTAAACTAAATATAATGAAATTGTTTTAAATTAAGGATAATGAAATTGTTTTAAACTAAGTGTATTTGCTTAAGTGTATTTTTTCAGTTAAATACAAAAAAGTTAACTCTTATTGCTAGATGTAACATTGCTTACACTAGCTTCATAAATACATATTTCTATAGTGTTTACCAAAGTGATCGTTGTAACACATTTGTTAATGTAAGTTATAGTGGTTCTTGATTATTGATTATTTAGAAAATAAAATGCGATTTATATTTAGAAAACAGAGTTATTTCAGTAATTTTTGTAATGTCTGAAATGTTCTTGCTGAAAAGCTTTGAGTGAAAAGTTAAAAAACTATATAAACTATATAAAACTAAAAAACTAAAAATATTGTGAGTTGTTAAATAAATATTATATTTAATTAATATTTATAAGTAAATAAATACAAATTCACATATTAATTAATTTCTCTGATGGATATTTTAATTTAATCCAAAATATGTAAAATTGGTCTAGAACAAATGATACACTGATGAAAATAGATACTCAAAAATAAGTAACATGTACTAAATTTTTCGAAGTTTATCATAGCTCCGAATACATAAGTTTCATTTTTGAAAAAGACATGTACTCAAAATTGAGTACAATGAGCTGTTGCTTGCATACATAGGTTGCCTTCATAAATCTCTTTCAATAAATATCAACAATTACTGCCAAGAATTACAGAGAATCGAACCCAGATCTTCAGACACCACAATTTAGTGCCTTATCCGTTGTACTACCATTGTGGCGTGATCCTTAAACAGGGTTTCTATGCTTAAACAACTTAAATGTACATTTAAGCAGTTTAAATTTATGAACTAAATAAATCTATGATTTTTATTTTATATTTGAATATTAGTATTTAGAACTTAAATTCCTTCTCTTTATATTAAATTAACTTTTCAAAATTATATTAACCCATTAGTATGGTAATTAGATAAAGTTTAATTGTTAAACCTTTTTATTTAAATAATATAAGTTATTGTAGTTCTTGAAACATAAAGTTTTGATTAAGTCTTTCTAACTACGTTTATAAAATATTAATACTATAGATGAATATGAATTTTTACCTAAGATAATCTATTCCCCCTCGCTTGCTTTAAATTGAATTGAATAACAGTTTCATTGCCCTAATGATATTGAGTTTCCGTTCCAAATATTTATATTTTTAATGGTAAAATCTAATATTTGTTACATCCTGATTTTAAAAATCTCAAAGCATCTTCTTTCGAAATCCCTGTTTTGAAAACTACTCCACAGCAAATAGTTTTACTCCCCATAATCTACAAATTCCCAACATCTTTTGCCAAAACGATTACAAAATAGAAATATAGCGGTATGGTTTACAAATAATGAGAAGCACAACTATAATGAGATACGAGTTGATATAAAATTCACAATCCTTATACAATTTTTATTTCTGTCGCATGATATACGACGCCGATCACACACGCATAACAATCATAGTGCGCCAAATTAATGGTAAATGTCTGCCTAAACGCAGTTATCACTAAAGGGATAATCTGTTCTCCGGAATTTATACATTTTCCCAAAAGATAGATGAACGTGTTTGCGGACTAGTATATAAGGGTGTATTAGTTTAAGGGTATATTAGCTAATACGTAAGTATAAGATATAATAAGTTAAAGCTTATTAACGAGTTTTAATTTTCTAATAATCGGAAGCATGATTTGATATAAATGATAATTTAAAAAAGCCTTTATTGATTATATCTAAATTTTTAGTTGATAAATCAAATACTAAGAACTTGCATCTAATAAAGAAGATACAGACGGTATATTAAAGTAACATTTGAGAAAAAGTACAATAATATTCTATATTAAATTACATTCAGAGTAAATCAACATCATGTGAGAGATTGTTACGTAATCCCATAGACCTAAAGAGAAATTTTCTTGATCGTCAATTAAACTAATTCATTGAATTATAGTTTTTTTAAACTCACTATTTTGTTCCATATAAACAAGATTTGAATTTTGAAGCATATATTCCTGTTTACTTTATATAGAACGAACTGTCTAAAACAATCAAAATATCATTTTCAAATTTTAATTAACTAAACAAAATTTGAAACCGAAATTATACTTCGTAAACAAAAAATCATAAAGTATAAATGGACATACAAATAAAAGAGAAAAAATATTAATATCTATTGATAGAAGTTAAAAGATTTTGAGTGTGGATATCATTAAATAATAACATGCATCATCATACAATGCAATAACCTGTTCTCAAATATTTCTATATTGACAATAAAAGACATTTTAAATCTAATAAATATTTCCATATAATTTATTATTGATAAAATTGACTTAGTAACTAATTTATTTTTAAAAAACAATGACAAACTCTAAATAAATAATGGATATTAACTTTGTTTTTAATCTTTAATGTTACCATTTAATAAGCTTTAGTTTATATTAAACTTTGTGATAGACGCATTTAATAAAATATATGTTTTCTAAAGACTGAACTTGATTAATAAGTAAAGTTACAAGTATTTTCTTAAAAAGACACCTTAAACTGTCAATAGCCCAATTGTCTAGCTCTAGTGAAATGTTGATCTAATCCAATCTGATTAATTAATGTAATCTAACAGATTAAAAAGGTTTTATTTATTATATTTTTATATTGCTGTATTGTCATTTTCATTCAATGAAGAAAATTAGTTACTTTAATTGAATAAAATCAATACATGATGACAATTTCGATGTACATTGGAAAAGTAATTAAAGAAAAATTATTAAAATTTTGATTTATCTTATGTTTCTATCTTTCCTTAATTCTTCAGAAACGAAATTTAAAAAACGCTTTAAATAATTCAATGTCTTTTCGGACCTTGAATTATTAAGAGCTAATTAAAGTAATTAAAATATTCGAATGTTAGGATGGTGGCAGAGAAAAAGATCGAAGTAAAGCATTACATAATGTCGGGGATTAACGAAAAAAATTTAAAAGGAAAAATGCAAATAAATGTTTCTAATGGCTGAAAGATATTAACCGTGAAAGACACACAAAAAATTCCACGTTGTTTAACGAAAGATGCTTCTTTATTTAATGTTTCTTTCGTTTAATTATTTAAATCTACTCCGGGTTTTGAAAAATCGTCAAACTATCACATGAGTTATTTCTGTTGTTACAAAAGTTATTTTCAAAGTTTCAAAAATGTAACTTTGTTGAATCGTGTTAGCTTCGTGCGATAAAGAACGTCTTATTTGACGTTCTTTAACTTTATGTTCACGTCGTTTTAATGAAGTTTTATGTTTCTTGTTGCTATACATTAATGATAAAGACGTTTGAGATTTTAAATTTTTATAATTTATATAATTTGAATTTCGCTTTTAATGAAAAGGTGACGAATTTAGTGTTTTAACAATATACATGCGCAGTGGTACCATGTAAAATTTTAATTGAAAACAGATCTCTATATAAAAGAAAATTAAATAATAGGAAAGAGCAAAAAATTGTTATTTTGACATTTATATGAAAAATTTCAACAAATAGAATAAAACTAATATAGTAGAAAATAGTCAGATTTTGAGATTGTTTAATTTAATGTTTATTTTTTGGAATAACATGAAAATACTTGAGATATCTTATTTTTTAGGTAAAGAAATATTAGCAGTTGTACGCTACGAAATAATGTAATATAATTTCCGTTGTCTTATAAATATGAACGAATATTTAAAATAGATATCCACGAATAGGGTATATTTGAGTTTCTGTTTCATCCAATTTTACTAACAGAAAACTATTAAATTTTTTTTAATAGACTTTAAAAATGTAGACACATGTGTAGTAAAAATGTTCACAGAAATTAACCGAAAATATAAAAATCATATAAACTTTATATTGATTGGACACATCTTATATTTAGCTATGTCAATCGAAAATTTAGAAAATGGTTTTGAAACAAACATGAAATTGATAATTATTTTACTATGTTAATATATATTTTGCTTTTGTTATATATGAAAAATATGTTGATGATAAAACACTAATAAAAATGCGAAATTGACAATTCCACTTCAGAGACACCATGCTAAAAACGCATTTTATCGAGAAGTTTAATCTCAAAGTAAATTTTTCAATATAAAGCAAAAAATTCATCAAATTTAGAAGAGATAAAAGTGTTTATTTTTATTCGCATGACAAGCTTAAAGAACTGGAAAAACCTCAAAATTTAATCTGAATATTATTATGTGAAATGTGTAATAGATGAAATATTAAGTCCAATAAAATAATAAATAAGCATATTTCTTATATTTATGTCGCGGAAGAACAATCAACTAATACAAGTAAAAGCTAGTCAATAGAAAATGAATTATTCTTATGCTTATATTACATCAAAAATTAAAAAAGGTGAGATCTTAAGGTTAAGGTTTGCGACTAATAATTTCCAGTTGTGTGTAAATACGACAAAATTAAGTTATTAGTCGCAAAACGAAGGACGGTGAGTGCACCGATACAATTGCAAATAATAATTACCTGTCGTGCTTATGTTACATAAAAACAAATAATAGATTGTGTGAAAAATAATTACTATAAGCAACATTACGATAACGACAGGCACAGTTCAAATGTGGTTCAAATTACGTCTGAACCACTTACTTGTAGTGGTTTAAAATATGTCTGAAAAACTAACAAAATAAACTATTAAACCAATAAACCCACCTCGTAAAGAGTCCTGGTCATTCTCTGATTCACTTCCCGACATGGCCCCTTTCTGCCAGGGGTGCCAAGCACCTTCTCGCAGCCTGCTAGACCTGGTCCCTCCATTAAACTTGGCCGGGTCAAGGATATCGTCCACGGAAAACGGAGTGTGAGACATTGAAGTCTGTGCTTGTAGAGCTGGAACCATCCCACTTTTGTCTTTCCCAATCGCATCGAAGCTTCCTGGATTCGATCTCACCGGCGGAGAACCACCATCCATGTCCAGATGGTCAAGACAGACCAGGAGATTTGGTTGCTTTGTCTCAGTTATCTTGATGGTAATTGTCCATTGGTGAAGATGTGTAGATGTCTGATCCTTTTCATCAATTGAGACTTTGGAGCATGGCCATATACCGATTGGCAAGCACTAAAGTTTATTCATCATAGAGTGCTTATTAATGAGTCAGTGCTAAGATGTGTAAGAGTGTTAAGGGAATAAATCCCGAGTTGTTGAAAAAAATTGTTCAATTTTGAGAGATTGCGCAATCAACTAAATTTGACAAGTGATAGTCCAAATATCAAATTGCACTTGTTGATTGAAGTATGATCGAATTTTTTTTTAAGATTCTCATCAATTCTATGTTCATTAAATCAAGAAATGATGGACCTCAAATTAACAAATTGGGTAAAGTCATTATTTTTTATGAAATGTTTTAAATAGAGATGGATGTACTTCTTAAGCAGCAAAAATTCAGTTAATGCTTATTCAGAAGAATTTGACAATGGGTAAATTAATCTACCACGTGAGTTTATAGTTTTCATGTAAATACAAAGCGTCAAATTACTTTTTCGGCAAGTTATCTTTGAAACCCATAAACTAATTGCAAATATTAGACTAGCCTAAGCATCAACCAGTCTTCGATAAAAGCCTACTACGGATTTACAGTTCTTGAAAAACAAACTTTAAGCGACCGTAACTACTGGTAGACTCGTTTCTTCTGACATATGCAACACTGGGGACTTTCCTTCTCTTGCGCTTCCATGTGGACTAGGCTCGTGCCGATCCCACCATAAAGAGGCGATGGGGATCTGGGTCCCGCCCCCCTCCTCCTATTGGTCCAGAGACTTCATTCCCGCCCCCAATGATGTCATCAGAGGCGTGGCTTTCCCAAGTCGACAGTGAACCACAAATCCCATCCTGTTGAGCTGGTAATCATTGAGGCTTTGCAGTGCGAAACTGCGGGGTAAAAAGATTGAGGGTGGTCAAAGTCGCTATGGCCACTCATTTGGGCCATTATCGGGCTCAGTAGTGGGGTGGTTTAGACAGCGTCTTTCACGGATCGTGTAATCACCCTCTCAGATCTGTGTTTGATCTGAAAACACAGAACGGGATTTCCCGCCGGCCATCTGCTTGCTTTATTAGCTCTTTCATTCACAAAGCGCTCCCGGTTTTTTAGGGGGGAGGTCGTTTTCCTTTACAAACCGGGAGAATTAATTAGCTCTAAAAGGGAGTCATGGGGTCGAATTGAAGGGATTAAGATTTTCGTCGCGTGTTCGAGTTAGATAATATAGAGGGAAAGGATTATAATCGTTTTTAAAGGGGGATCTTTTCATTTTTGTAAAGCTTAGAGGAAGGTAAAATACAAGGTCTGATTTTGTTAGATAAAATGAACTATTTTTTTTTGTTTAAAAAAATTCGTTTTGAATTCAACTTAATTAAGTTTTTTAAATATTTAGATAAGAGATAAAAAAATATTTTAACGGCTAATTTCGGTTCTTCAACAAAGTAAAAAAACAGTGCTCTTTATTTTTATAAATGGCATATATTTTCTTTATGACTTTTATAATGATCTCTTATTTAAAATATTGTTTGGGTTTACGAATCGTTTTAAAACTTATGAAAAATTATTCTAACTATTTAAATTGTCATACTTTGTTAAAGTTTAATGTTTATAAATGATATGTTTACATTTAAGAAAAACGGGATCCCAAGAAGTTGATGTATGTGAAATAGCTAGTTTTGTGTTACACACACATTTTTATTGATTTATTAATTAGTGCACTTTAAATATTACAGTTTTAAATCAATATAAAATATATATTAGTTCTTTTAAAACTTTAAGTAGAGTCTTTCTCTCAACTGAAAATCTTTTACTAAAAAAAATCTAGGATACTTTAAATGCAATTGTTTGAAAATGAAACTAGATTTTTTTTTTTACGAATTGATTTTGATTACATGAATTTAAATATAATCTTTTTGTAATTACGGTTGTCCTCTTTAATCTTATGCTTAATATCAATTGACTTTTCGAATGACCTTAGATGTTTAGAGCTGTGTAACTATTATTCAGATAAATGGGGGTATAATTTTTTTTATAAAATATAGAAACATCGTTAATTTTATACACTTTATTGCTCCCTCTTTTGTGAGCAGTTAATATAAAATTTTATAATTTTTTTGATATATGACCTAATTAAATAAATCGCCAAACTGATAAAATTTCTTATTGCAGTTGTCCCGGAAAATAAAATAGTTTAAATTAATAACATCCTTTCTTCAAAGCAAAAAAAAAATATTCAAAGAATTGTAAACATTTTATATATTAAACAGCCGGGTATTATTTGTAATTAAAAAATTGAGATTATCATTCCGACTTAAATCCTAATTACATTTGCCTTTCAAAAAGCTAAAAATCCATTGTATACAAACATTATCAATGCAAGATTTTTTTCAATATATAACAAGTGTTTTAAATCCGATTACTGCAACAGTGTCACTGATCAAATACGCATAATTCATCAATTTTCATTACTCTTACAACTCATTATCTCCGTAACTTGCAAACAATCATAATTCAAATACTATTGACACGTTTCAAATACATTAAACTCATTAATGTCCATAACCTTGACAACTCGTTATCCTAGTTACTTGCAGACATTAATGATGTATAAGTATTTTTTCGACACTACTCTTATGATTGTTCATGAGAAATTATAAATTAATTTTTTTAAAACTTAAACTAAGGAAACAAAAGAACAGCTTCTACATTCAAACAGTGGCATATATTAAATACTTAAAATTTAAATAGCCCCGACATCTCTTTAGTTTCGCCACTTGCAAATAACCATGATACATGATGATTCTTTACGAGTACTATAAAAGTCTTACCAAGAAGCAAATGGTAGAAGCGGGGGGGAAAAAGTATAAGAATGGAAATATAGAAAATACGAATTCAATAGTTTCCCTACTTTTCTAATTTAACAAGAACACAGATTAGAATTCTGATTGTTCATATATTGATATGTATAACATTTATCCAATTTCTATAACCGCCACAATTCATTAGGTGCAGAAAACAAGAACCAATTTAAAACAAAAACTATTACTTATCAAACTTATTCAGTTTCAATAGTATAAGTAACTCTTCAACTTAGACACTTGCAAACAGTCATCGTTCGTATATGCTTCTACAAAACGACTTTTTTGATTCTTTAAGAGTTTTAAAAAGGTTCCGCCGTTAAGTATAATAACTTAACGGTATTAAAGAAAAATACGAATTCGATTGCTTCCATACTTTATTAAACCTAACTAGAAATCAGGAACCTTTTATAAATAAGATTGTTGATATACTGATACTTATCAAGTACATAAAACTTTTTTAAATTTCTATGATCTCAACAGCTCATTAGCTTTGTCACTTGTAGATAACTATAATACGTAAATGATTCTTATGATTCTTCAAAAACTCTATAAAAGCTCCACTAGGATACTAATAAAAAAGTATGAAGTAAAATGACACAAATGAAATAAAGAAACTACAAGTACTATAGTTTTCCTTTTGTATTAACGTAACTTGGATGCAATAGCCAATTTCAAATCTGAATATCCAAACTTTGACACTTATAAAATATATCAACTTATTGAAATTTAATAATTCCGACAACTCATTAGCCTTGTCACTTGCAGATAACCATAATACATAAATAATTATTATGATTCTTCAAGAATCCTAAAAAATCCCCGCTAGGAAGCAAATAAAAATTTAAGAAGCAAAATGACACGAATGAAATAAAGAAACTAGAAATTTAATAATTTTCCTTTGTATTAACTTAATTCGGATGCAATAGCCAATTTGAATACCCAAATACTGACACCTATGAAACACTGACACCTATAATTTAATTTCTATAATTCCCACAATTTCTTAGTATCGTCATTTTCTGACAACCATAATACATAAATAATTATTATGATTCTTCAAGAACCCAAAAAAATCCCCGCTAGAAAGCAATTTTTTTTAAATGACACAAATGAAATAAAGAAACTACAAATTTAATAGTTTTTCTTTGCATTCACCAAAATAGAATGCAATATTCAAATCTGAATACCCAAACACTGACAACTATAAAATACATCCAACTCATTCAATTTCAATAATCCCGACAACTCATTAGCATCGTCACTTGCAGACAACCATAATACATAAATGATTCTTATGATTCTTCAAGAGCCCTAAAAAGGCCCCGCCAGGAAGCAGATAAAACAAATGAAGAAGAAAAATGACACGGAATAAAAAGACAGAAAAAACTTTGACATGACAATTCCTTGGGTCCCAGCAGATCAGTCTCTCCCTCCAGTAATGAACATTTCCATCAAGCCACTGCAGCTACAGACATGAGCGACTAATTGCATAGTTTGGGAGCAAAGCGACCCTAACTTTAGAAATCCAACTGGATCGTTAGGCTAATGTCAAGCCGAAAATTACGCTGTCAAGATCATCTAAGTGAAACCAAATTCCGCAATCTTTTGGCTTTTCACCCCCCCTCCCATGACTGTCACATTTAGAGAACCGTGACTAGTCTTTTCACCTTTCTGTTTGCTCCCGCGTTTCGTTTCGCGTTGGACAAGCTCCAAATCATCTTCGCTTGTAGAGAGAGATTTTATTTGTTTTGTTTCTGCAAGTTATTAGTTTTATTTGTTTTGTTTATATGAGGGGGGGGGAGAAAGTTGGAAATGTCTTGAGAAGTTGTAGGATTTCGCTGGTTTTTTTTTAAAGTTTATTTTATGAGTATCAACAGGAGTATTTTTTGTACTGTTTCATCAGTGTGTAATGATAGAATGCACAGGCCAAAGTTCTTCCGGAAGCCCTTTTGTACAGATAAAATGTTACAGTTGGAATTTTTAAACTTGTTTTTTGCGGGAAACCCGGAATTTTTTGGTGGTAGTACCAGCCGTCCTGCTAGTAGGAAGGAAAAACCTCTATACGATCGTGTGAATTCTACCGGTAGTACGCTGCGTCGTTCCGGAAGGACATTGTAAGTTCTGTTGATTTGGTAAAAATTTGTTAATCAAGCTTAAATGTATTATAAACAATTTGTTAGACCCATTATATAACTACTCGTACATTAACAACTCGCTTTATTTCCCACACGCATAAGCGAGTAATAAGCAGATAATTGTTTTTTGAATGAGCGCTTTTAACTTATTAGAACTTATCGTTAAAAATGTTATACGCGTGGAAACACTTTTCTTACATTAATTTTACATTAATTGGTAGAATTAACGTTACACTAGAGCTGCGCAATAGGCTATTCGCCATATTTTATATGGGCTTTACACAACGTGAGTTTTCCAACTCGAGTACCGAATCATAAACATATTAAAGGTTGCCCAAATGGTTTTAAATGCTTCACCACTTAAGAGGAATAGCGGGGCACCCTAATTTATTTTTCAGAGGTATGGGTGGGGAAAATGACATTTTTACTATTTTTTATTTTAGCATATTTTGTGGAATCTTTTTTACAATACATTATTTGGCTGAAAGTAGGTCTGTCATATGCCATGATACCGGTTGTGATGCTACTGGAACCATCTATATACTTTAGATGATTTTATTATTCTAATTCTACGATATGGTTTTGGTTTGTTTAATTAACGTTGCACTAGAGCTGCACAGTGGGCTATTGGCGACGGTTCGGAGCCTATCTCGAAGGAAAGACCCGGAAACGATGCCTCGTACTTTTTGAACCATGGTCAGATGACGAGGACAACACCTGAGCTGGCACCCGACGCAACCTCAATTGGCGTCAGGACATTGGACCCCGATCAGATTTATCGTGCACCAGTCCCGTATACACGCCAGTATAATTTGTTGGATGTTCTGGACGACTTTCTAGTCGTCCAAGATTTCGTCCAAGATTCACAAGATTTTGTAACGAAGCTGGCAACCCTCCTATCGCAAGATCACTACTTTTTTACTTTTCTTTGTCAAGCCCATCGCACGGATTCGAACCACCAATCCTCTGATTAGTAGCTGAACGCCTTATCCACTGAGCTACTGGGGCTCTTTGGATTCCGGAATTAAACTTCAGGTAAAAATATAGGTTTCTGTGTATGTTTATTAAAATCCACCATGATATTTCTGGGACAGTTTTCTGCAAGCATAACTAAAAGAAAATCGCTAAGGGATAAATATCTCACAAATCCCTCTAAACGAAAAAAAAAGTTTAAATAAATTATTTCATTATTTTATTTAACTGCATTGCTTGAAAAAGATAAATATATGAGTTAATGAAAGTGCTTGGAGTGTTTATGCAATATTTCTCTTTCGGTCAACATTTCAAAATTGAAAATAAATAAAGGTTTAAAAAATGGCGTATATCTTTATTTTTACGTCCACATACATTCCATTTATAAGCGGAGACATAGTTCAAAACACGTTAAATAAAATCCCCTTCTCCCCTATATTCGGGAAAATGAAGAAAAATCTGGCAATCTCCCCGCCTCGCTGTTTATTTTGGGTTGCCCTCATAACATGTGTTTTTCGGAGCTTACTATTTGTCACGTTTAGTGATTTATTGCGCTTCAGAAGTCGAGGCCTGCCTGTTAACAAATTGAAGACGAGTTAAGAACCCCTTATGCCAAACAATAAGGAGTTTCTTTTAAGGATCGTGGCCCACTCAATGTTTTTCTTAACGCAGCGGGTTTTTGCGATCTTTTTTAGCTTCTCGGTCTGTAAAGACTTCCAACAGCTTTTAATGGGTCGTTGTAATTAATATAATTGACAAACGTAAACGGCGAAAGAAGTTTGAAATGGAGTGATGGCCGGGGAATGATTCATGTCCTATTATTCGATGTGTAAATTTAGAATAGCCTTGTTCAATTAAAACTTTCTTTCGTTGCTCGTAAACAATTCCGGTTTTTTTTCCATTGCATTTTCAGTTTGGTAGCTATTGCTGTAATTGATAAACAAGTCTGGTGAATGACATTTATAAAGAAGTTAAGATTGAAAATGTTATTTAGAAATAGATACAGAAAGTTTGAACGTTTTTAAAGCAATATTCTTTGATCGTTGTTTAACACTTCACTGTTTGAAAACGTAAATCGTTCTATTTTTTTTAAATAAAAATAATATAATTTCATAAAATCATTTATTCGCAACATAGTAGGCTTAACATCCTGTTTTTGGAATTATTTTTTATAAATATTTATAGTAAATATTTCAATTTTAGTAGACAATTTTCTCTGAATGATACTGATATTAAAATTTTACTTTGTACATTTATATATAGTAAGAAAATAGTTCTTGTAAGCTCGCAATTTGCTGTAAATCTATTTTTATTATTAAAAGTGTTTAAAAAATTCGAATGAGAAATTAAGGCTAAAATAAAATTACACAAATCTGTGATAGTTTTCTGTAAGCAAATGATTTTTTTTTTATTTTACTGAAATACCTTAAATATATTTTTCAACTGAAGCGATATATTGAAATTTTGAAAATAATACGGCCAAAACTGACATTTGCTGAAATATACTTGATATTTAAACAGTATTTTACCTAAGTCTTTTTAAGGGATAGGAACTTATATATTCGACTTTGCACCATCAATTTTCCCAGTATTGTACATAATTTTTAAATAAAATATATATATATTAAACTGCGAAAGTTTTCAAATTTAAAACATTGGGCGAACTTTTGAAAGGCATCTTTACTAAAATAATTAAATTCTTTCTTTAAGATATAATGCGGTTGGAAATCTAAAGTTAATTTTCTTACAATGAAGCCAAATTTACAACTTTAATATTTTGTTATTTTGTCAGAGGGTAAATTACATTTTAAAATTATAGCATTGACTTTGAAAGTGGTTTAACCTTTAAGTTATCTTGCATCGTATTTAACAATTTCAAAAATTATTACAATTTTAAGCTAATTTAAAAGTGCTCTGTAATAAATTAAAATTTTAAAATGTATTAATAATCTCAAAACACACGAAACAAATGGTAAAATATGTTACTAATGATCATCTGATTGCCATAAAGTTTCCAAACCTTTATGCAATAAAATATGTGGTATGATTTAATTTTTTTATAAGTGAAAACAAAATTTGAAAGTGGCAGTAAAATTATCCAATTCTTCAAGAAATTATGATTGTGGTTGATAGTAATTGATGATCATAATTAAATTATGAAAGCAAAATTCGTGAATTTGAATTTGATAACCGATTTATAAATGGAGCATTTGCTATAATATCTATAATTATTACAAATAATATACTAATGTCAATAATAATTTGAGTGATGGCTTTTCAATAAATAATTGTATAGAGGCAAATGAATATCGACGGAAAATAATTAGGAAAATAAAAAACATTGCACAAGTCGAGATTTTTTTTGAATTACAAAAATGTGTCAGTAATTACAAACTTGGTATATATTCGATGTCTTTCACAAAAATTACTAGAAAAAAAATACCACGTAATAAAATAATAATCGTCTAATTTTATTTTTTATATTTATTATTCTTTTAAGTTTTGAGAAGTGGCAGAAACTGATCATTAGAAAACAACCACTGTAGTCTTCTTCTAATGGTAGTTAATTCAAGAACATAAATAAAAAAAAATTCAAAGAAAAACAACAAAAATCGACTAGAAGAAAGGAAAATCTAACTTAAGCTCAAAATTATTGATCTTTGTGCTCATGAATTATCAATGCAGTTAAAATTTAGAATATAATACTAGACTAATATCAAGTTCGTCATCGAGAAAATGCCATACTGTATTTCAAAATGAAAAATATTAAATAATAATTACAAAACCTATATTTCGTCGTTTTTATCAGCAACATAAATCACGGCATGTTATTAAATACTGTTTTAACAAAAAAACAAACACAATAAAAAATGGAAACGCGCATAAAATGTCAACTGAAAAATTATATAATTACCCCTCACTGCGCCCATGAAACACCGATATGGTCTATGGCTACAATTTATACAAAGCCGATACTGAGTGGTCATATAGGTGGAATAAAGGCACCCAAAGTTAAGCACAAAAAAGCCCATTTTACACACACCCTTCAACACAATTCCCAACCCTTCCCTCCTGATACTTTTCAGTCCTGCGTAATTATCGGCTTTTAACCCGGACACATTTTCAGATGAGAAGCTTGTGACAAAAGTACCCGAAAAAAGGCAAAGGGTCGTCTGCTGCAGCAGGGGCGATAAATCGTTTGGTCCATTGTTTCCTGGATAATAGGGATGCTGCCATTCTTTTGGTTCGAGGCTAGTGATGCCTCGATGGATTTAATGGTGTCATTTTCCTTAGAACAACATACCCCTGGCGGTTGAGGCTTGTCGCTTATTTAAAGGAGGGACTTAAAAGCTTACTTGTTGACAGCTGCTAACAGTAAATGAGCACCTTGATATGTCTTCCTTGGCAAGATGAGATCGATGAGAATGTTTTGATTTGTATTTTTGTATACTTTTCTAGAGTATATTGCTTCATAAACTTCAATTAGAGAAAAGAAGGGAATCTCTGCCTTTATATTATTTTAATTATTTAGATAACAAATATATATTTATAGAATTTAACAAATATATATTTATAGAATTTAACAAATATATATTTTTATAACTTATAGAAGATAAAAAAATTAATTGTTAACAGCTGTTCAGTATTTTGTTTTATGGTAATTAGGAATGCATTGATTATTTGATGTTGATATGAATAAAAAGAAATCGATTACAGTATTTTAATTTAAGGGTTTTTTAGTAGTTTTCAAGAAAGGCCTATTTTAGAAGACATATGACAAAAAAATCATCAAAAATATTTTATTACTTCAGTTCATTTTATTTTTAATCTAACGACACCAAAATTATATTTCTACAATAAGTACAAATAATTATTTTTTTTGAAACAATATTAAGCTTTAGTGCAAGATTGTCTGAATATGTAACTTCGAATTCATTTTTCTCATCATTGATGGTTTTTATCATGTTTGAGTTTATATAAGTTCTGATCTTTTTAAAGAAACTGCTACAAATTTGCTTCAGTGTATTTTCAAACATATTACTTCAATTTGTTTTTAGGGATTAGTAATATATAGATTACAAACTTTTTAATATTTTTTAAAAAGTAGTTTACCCAGTAAAATTAGTAATTTTGTCAATTATTTTTCAAAAAATCTCTTTTAAAAATATCAAAAATCTATATAGGCAGTTAGTTAAAAACATTCTTTTGTTTATATAAAAATCCAAAATTACAGTTTTTCAGTGAATATTTTCTTGACTTATATTAAAAATAAGAAAGATTTTTGTAAATTTTATTTAAAAAAATTATAATTTTTTTAACTGTGTAATCATGTGTTTATTTTAAAATATTTTTTTATTGTCAGTTAGGGGGAGGGTTAAAGTTATACTACTTTTGAAAACTGTAATATGTTTTTTGCAATCAGGGAGGAATCAATCTTTTTATTTAAATGTTTTCTGGCATTTCTTAATGAAAAGTGCTTCATAAACACATATTTATACTAATCCCCTAATTTACTATACATAATATACCCTGTAGTTGCTCAGTAAAGTGAAGGATTTGATGTGCTTTTATTGAGTAAATTTTGTTCATTTTTATTTTACCAAAACGTTTATATATAGACAGGTGCTTGTGAAACGCATAAGAGAAATTGAGTTTATTTAAGTGACTGTAATAATTTATATGTAATAGAAAATAAGTTACACAAACCCACATTTCCCATCCTAATCAATCAATTTATTGTCAAAATACGCACGGATACTATTTTTATAAGTATTAATTATTCTATACTTTAAATAGAAATTGAAACTATTTACCAATTAATTTTAAACTTAACTTTAATACTTAACTTAATTTTAACTTAAACTTTATTTTAACTTAAACTTAACTTAGTTTTAACTTAAACTTAACTTAGTTTTAACTTAAACTTAACTTAAACTTAACTTAACTTAATTTTAACTTAAACTTAACTTAATTTTAACTTAAACTTAACTTAATTTTAACTTAAACTTAACTTAATTTTAACTTAAACTTAACTTAATTTTAACTTAAACTTAACTTAATTTTAACTTAAACTTAACTTAATTTTAACTTAAACTTAACTTAATTGTAAGTTAAACTTAACTTAATTGTAAGTTAAACTTAACTTAATTGTAAGTTAAACTTAACTTAATTGTAAGTTAAACTTAACTTAATTGTAAGTTAAACTTAACTTAATTTTAACTTAAACTTAACTTAATTTTAACTTAAACTTAACTTAATTTAACTATTAATATTAAAATGTCAAATAAAAAAAGCAACACCTATCCTTTTTATATTTCGTAAAGTTAAACACAAATATTCAATGTCTTTTATTATAAATTGTTTAGTTTCTCCCGGAATAAATATCTTCTTCCATAAACTCCCATAACCTTTCCCCCCCCCCCCCCTACCTTCCTAAACTATTCCCGAAATCTCCATTCACGGAAACGAATATACATCATTATCTAAGCGCAGGTAAAATATCGCGCATTATCTGCATTATCTCTTTCTCCAAGCGCAATAATTCGTCCGGCGACACGAATAGATTAGAAGAGCTACGCCCATAGATCTAATTGACCTACCTATTTAATAGCCTCTGCTCAAAACGAGACATTTTGCGAAACGCGGACTTTCTATACAAGACTATTTAATTCCCGCGTAGGCATTCATCATATTGGAGGCATAGTCACTTGACATTGATTTTATCATTAGGCATGAATTAGAGGATTCAGGAATGTTCCTTCCCCCCCTGTCCCAGTCATCATTTGATGATGACTCGATACGCGTGCGATCTCCTCTTTGACGGGTGATGTAATTTGCTCAATTAAAGTCTATGAGGACCATTCGACTTGACAGACCGGTCGTTTTCGAAGCGGCTGATTGAATCACTGCGAAGAACTATTTATTAAGTTCTCAAATGCGAATTAGCTATTGAATTCGGGGCATTAGAAAGGGACTGCGAGGGTATGATTCGGATGTCACACGGAGTATCGGATGGAAATGTAGCTATCAAAGCTCGCAGATTAACTTTCAAAGGGGCGCTGATAGTATAATAATGTAACAATAAAATTAAAATACGCTGCGTTTCCGTTGCTGCCGTATAAATGTATGCAATCTTTCATATTAATAAGCATTCAATATTTTAATTGTTTGTAACTCTAATTCACAGATTAATTAAGTAAATTGGTATGGTATGTTATTACTACGATCCAAAACTATTTGATTTGAAATTTATCAAAGAATATTTCTATATACGAAGTTTTAGCTATTGAATTTTGGGACATTCAGGAAAAGGGATTGATAGAATATAAAAGCCAAGATTTGGATGACACACTATATATTGGGAGAATGGATACAATAGGTTGTTGAAGTTAACTTATTAGCTTCAAAGGAATTTGATAACGTATTAGACAGTGCTAGGCTATTAAAACTAAGCTACATTTGATTGTGATCGTTATAGTTTCTATCAGAACATTTCAAGTCATATTTCATTTCAATTATCCATTCTATATTCAGGATGAACATAAATTAATTGGACAAAAAGAATGCCGTAGTTATACAGACAAACAATGACATTGTCTAACTAATTTTTGTCTACCTGTATTTTTTATCACTATAATTTGTAGACTAATTCATAAACAAATACACAACTTATTATTGTGAACCAAACACTATTGTTAAAATTCATATTTGTTGGCGATAAACACATTTGGAAATGCAAAATAGGTTTTATAATGATCTATAAATTAAAAAAAAATAGATATTATACTTTAGTCAATATTTAAAAAAAATTATTTAAGCATGTATATAGAGAGGTTTAAACAAGTGTTAAAAGATTGTTAAAATAATTCATACTGTTATATAATAATTAGATCCTTTTTAAAAGCTTTTTGTGTAAATTATAAAATAATTGAAATCAATTTAAAAACAATAATTGAAATAACTATAGATTACCATATATTTGAAAAATTAATCTCCATTATAATTTTTTTCTCATAAGTAGTATAATTTTAAAAATGTCATTTTAGGTTGTATTATTTAATAATAAGGAAAATAAGCATAAATGCAATGAGTTTGACTAATAGTTTGGTGTTGTTAAATAAAAAAAAGTTAAAAACAATGAATCGATTTGAATGCTTATCTGCAGATATAAATATAGAACATAGAGAGGGTTGGTCAAACAGTTTTATTCGGTTTGGTACGAAATTTATTTAATCGGTTCGTACCTCTTCTGTTCCCTTTAATGCAAAAATGCGATATATCAGAAACTTGATCCCACCCAATCAGAAACGGTGGACGCATTATATAATTTTCTAGAGTAGCGAAATAACAAATAGCAAAGAAGCAATTATTCAAAGTTATAAATGCCTTGCACGTGCATGGAGACGAAGTTACTGATAACGGATTTAAGTTTAGAAAAAAGCATATTTCAATTGATTTTGGTTTTTTGGGGGGTTTGGAAAAATTGGCTATAAAGATAATTCGAATGTGGAATTTGTAATGTTGCTTTCACTGGTAGATAATTTAAATTATTTTTTTTTACGTTATGTTCCTTTTTTTTTAAATGGAAGTTTAATTTTTTTCATGTATGTAGGTTTAAATAACACACTTTAATGAAGAAAGGCCTGGTCGAAAGAGTAGCGAGATCATAATCGCAGGATTATGGGTTCGAATCTCTCCTTGTGAGTGAAGCGAAGTCATAATAGGAAGGTCGCAAGTTTCGTTCCTCTTCGCCGGATAAAACATTTGTCGTGTAAAGAAGACTGGTGCATGTTAAATATTCTCATGCCAGCATCAGGTGTGCGGTGATGCTAGTTGAGCAATTAAACTTACTTATAACAATTATTTTGCTTTTTACATTTAAAAAAAGTTATTTCATAAAATTTTGTATAAATCTCTGTAGAAGTGTATAATGGCAATAAACAAACTGATGAATTAAATTCCTCTATTAATATTATATAAACAATAATAAGTCACGAAATCGCGTTATATTTAAAAAATATATTTTTAATTTAAAGTTTAGTTTACTAACAATTTATTTCAAAATACTTAATTATGACCCAGATTGTTTTCGTTTGTGAATATATATATTTACTTGTATAATTTAATTAGTTTTATGAAATTCACAATAAAAAGCATTATTGTGATTTACTACAAAATAAGTAACTGCAACCAAAAATTGAAAATATATATATACTATATAAAATTCTTATGTTATAAGAGAAACATTAGTAGTGTAAAAAGGCCGCTACCAAGACGAGGTGCTGTGAGGAATAATGAGGAATACGAGGAATAATGAGGCGTACGGGGAGGTGGTGCTGCTGTGATGCACTTGAGGTGCGGATCAGGGCGGATCTCGTCTGTCAAGCCGAGGGGGCGTGGCCTAATGGAGATGACCTTAACCAATCAGGTGTCAGTAAGTGACGTCACATGCAGGGGACATGGGAACAGGTGCTGATGACTCATGGCCGCCGATGGGCATGTCCCACCGTGTCTCAACGTGTATGTACGGGAACGGACCAATCAGGTTCTTGTGTGAGGATGACCTCATGAACAACCAATCAGGTGTCAGTAAGTGACGTCACACGCAGGTGGGGGAAGGTTTTACTAGTTCTGCTTGTAACCGCAAGACAACGCTGCATGTAGGGGAACGGACCAATCATATGCTTGTTTAAGAATGACATCATGAAGAACCAATCAGGTGTCAGTAAGTGATGTCTATGGAGTGTCATGTGACATGAAAGTTGCTTTTTTGTTATTTTGCGTTTTTATTTGGGTATTGGTGGAAATTTGCGACGCACAGCATCTACACATTTTTAATTATAAGCTGTGGGTTGTGACATCATAGATATAATGTTAGGAATGGTTGGTTGTTGAAAAAACTGTGAGCTGTGAAAGTAATGTGAAAAAACTGTGAAAGTAAATAAAATATGATAGAATTAAACTAATATTCTTATTTTAATATTTATTATATTTTAATATTTATTTATATTTTGATATTTATTTGTATTTTATTATTTATATTTTTACATTTATTTTTAATATTTAATTATATTTTAACTTCTATATTTTATTATTCATTTATATTTTAACTTCTATATTTTATTATTCATTTATATTTTATATATATTTTAATATTTATATATATTTTATTATTCATATATTTCATACATATTTTAATATTTATTTATATTTTATTACTCATTTATATTTTACATATATTTTATTTACGTATACATCTGTGCCAAAAAAAATTAACTCAGTGAGAGCAATTACGTCCCACTAGAGCTGCACAATGAACTTATGTTAAAGGGAATGACAGTAGTGTATATATTTTAACTATGGTTAGTACAAAAGAAAAGAATTTTGCAAGAATGGTTTTAGAAAAATATATTTTATGTGACCAACTCCAGCATATAATTTCGCAATATAACTCTATGAGGAATCATCCTATGGGGGTAAATAACATACCATCGTGTACAGGAAGGTAGACCAGATTAATAAGTAAAGCTTTTTTTACCTTTTGACATGTGTACTAAGGGTATAAAAAATGACAGTCTGGGGTTCTATGAAAATAATGTTTATAACAATATACGTTTAAATTACAATTTATATAACGGAAATCAGTCTCAGTGGATGAAAAAAAAGTAATTAATATGAAAGCTGATACTTTGAAAAAGAACCTTGGGAACCAAAACCTTGTATTACGGTTAATTAAACTTTTTATAAAAGTAATGTGTTCTTTAAATGTTTTTCACATCATACGTAAAATTATTATTTTAAGAGGAAAAATATCATATCGTTATGACTAGAAGGAGGGATCTCACCTTGATCACAATTGGATGCATTAGAATTGCTTACTGTTTAGGAATATGATGTAAAAGTTACTCTATCGCACTGTTTGTTGTGCTGGGCTTGATAAGAGCAGATTTGGGGTTGGTATGTAAGATAATGGATCTATTACTTGTTCTAATACGTGTTGAATAAGGGAATTTGTCTTAGATGTTGCTGTTTTAGGGGTGTTTTATAATTGGTTGTTTGATTGAACGATACAGTGCAGCTATACAAAGGGGTTTATTTATACGCTTGGTACAAGTACACATTTTTTCTTATGTCATAAAATTACACTATAACAAAACGCATAGGTGGATGGTAGAAATGAAGTAGCACCATACAAGGGGAATTATTAGGGCTGGCTGATTAAATTTTCAAAGACTAAGAGGCAACAAGTTCCCATATGAGTACAATTGAGGGTGAATGTGTAGAATTTGGCGACATCAAGTATCCACAAGGGGACAATTTGAGAGGTGTATTCGTAAAATTGGCGACATAAAGTACCCATAGGGAGACGTTTGTAGGCGTATACATAAAATTGGGGTGAAAGCGGGGTTTGTAGTTGTACATTAGACAAGAATAAATGTAAAATGAAAAAGTTTAAGTTTGAAATAAATTATAAAAAGAATAAATGTTAAAAAAAAAAGTTAAAATACAATTTAAAAAGCAAAATGTAAAAAAAAAAAAAAAGTTTAAAAAGAAAAATGTAAAAATAAAAAAAAGTTTAAGTGTGAATTAAAAACTAAAAGGTTAAGTAAGAAAAAAAAATAACTAAAAGTGAAAAAAAAATTTTAAAAGTGAAAAAAAATATATATATATTTATATAAAAAATATTTGAAAAAAGTTTAAGTGTGAAATAAATTATAAAACTAATAAATGTAAAATAAAAAGTTTACGTGTGAAATAGATTATAAAAAGTATAAATGTAAAAAAATAAATAAAAAGTTTAAGTGAAAAATATAATGTAAAGATAAAAAAGTTAAAAAACAGTAACTGTAAAATAAAAAAAAAGTTTGTATAAAATGAACTTTTAAAAGAAAAATTAAAAAAAAAGTAAAAACAATATATAAAAAAAAAGTTTTAAGTGTAAAAATAAAATTAAAAAAAAAAAAAATTAAAAAAAAAAAAAAGACAAATGTAAAAAAGAAAAACGTAAAAAAAAATTTACAAACGAAAAATATGAAAAAAAAAAAGAAACGTTAAAAGAAAATTGCTAAATGTAAAAAAGAAATGTGTTAAATGTAAAAGATTAACCATCATAAGTTTTTTACCCGAATCGACCCAAAGCCATATGGTGTTACGGAACGTACTAGCCCCATATAGGCACAGATGCCCGTGGTGAGTTCTGTGAATGGTCTACCCACTAATCAAACGACAAGTACCACAATTACATTAAATAATTAGCAACAAAAAAAGCAGGAAATACTACTATAGATATAAAAAATATTAACAAAGTATCGAAAATAGAACCAAAGGTAACTAATAAATCTGTATAGAATGAGTGTCTATAAATGTATAAGAGAAACCAATGTATATATTTCTACTAAAATGTTGACACATATACTAAATTTTTAACAAATTAAGTCAAATATTTGCGAAATAGAGAAAATAATACATACTTTTTAAAATTGTATCAAATAGTCTATGAATGGATAAAAAAAAATATCATGACATGTATTAAAAAAAAAATTAAAATAATGGACTTACGTGTAACACATTAAGTTAAGAAATTTATACTTATCAAAGAAAGTAACGTAAGTCATATAAAAAAAAACCTGTAGTTAAGTACAATTGTTAATTGAATATGCTACAAAATATTGTCAAATTACACCATTTTTAGTGATAGGACAAGCAAACTTGTTAAAATGTCATATAATTATCAAAAATATTATACAAAGTACGAATTTAAAAAAAAAAAGTAAATGCAAAAAGAAAAAAAAGTTTAAGTGTAAAATAAAATGTAAAAAAAATAAATGTAAAAAATAAAAAAAGTTTAATAAAAAAAAAGTTAAAAAATAATAAAAAAAAAATTTAAGTGTAAAATACAATTTAAAAAAAAAATGTAAAAAGAAAAAAGTTTAATAAAAATTACATGTAAAAAGAAAAAAGTAAAAAAAAAAAAAAAAAAAAAAAAGTTAAAAAAGAAAAGAAAAAAGTTTAAAAAGAAAAAAAAAAGTTTAAAAAGAAAAAAAAAGTTTAAAAAGAAAAAAAAATTAAAAAAGAAAAAAAAATTAAAAAAGAAAAAAAATTAAAAAAGAAAAAAAAAATTTAAAAAAAAGAAAAAAAAGTTTAAAAAAAAAAAGTTAAAAAAGAAAAAAAAAAGAAAAAAAAAGTTAAAAAGAAATAGTTAAAGTGTAAAATACAATTTAAAAAAAAATGAAAACATAAAATTTTTTTAAAAAAATGTAAGTGTAAAATTACATTTTAAAAGAAAATGTGAAAATAGAAAAAAAAGTAAAAAGAAAATTGCTAAAAGTATAAAAAAATAAAGGTGTAAAATGTTAAATAAAAAGACCTTAAGTGTAAAAAATAGAAGAAAAAAGTTTAAGTGTAAAATATTACTCATCATAAGCTTTTTACTCGTATCCACCCAAAGTTATATGGCGTTACGGAGCGTACTAGCCCCATATAGGCGCAGATTCCTTGGTGAGTTCTGTGAATGGTCTACCCACTAATCAAACGATAAGTACAATAATTATATTAAAATATTAGCAAAAAAAAAAGCAGAAAATACTAATATAGATATAAAAAATATTATCAAAGTATAGAAAATAGAACCAAGAATAACTAATAAATCTGTATACAATGGGTGTCTATAAATGTATAAGAGAAACCAATGTTTATATCTCTACTAAAATGTTGACACATATACTAAATGTTTAATAAATTAACTCATATATTTGCGAAATAGAAAAAATGGTACATACTTTTTAAAATTGTATCAAATAGTCTATGAATGGATAAAAAAAAAATTGTATATATAATTTTTAATTGTATCTATAAATGGATAAAAAAAATCATGACATGTATTAAAATAATGGACTTACGCGTGACAGTTTAAGTTAAAAAATTTATATTTACCATAAGTTATTATAAAAAAAAAACTGTAATTAAGTATAATTGTTAATTGAATATGCTACAAAATATTGCCAAGTTATTCCATGGTAGTGATTTAACAACCAAACACTTTGTCTTTAAAGATTACGATAACGCAGTTTTAGAAACTAACATAGGGGCAAATGTGTATAATTATCATAAAATACTTCACATTACTGTTAAAATGTCATATAATTATCAAATATATTATACAAAGTAAGAAAAATATTACTTAATATGTTAAAATATTACCAATAGTACATGCCCAACAGATCAAAATGACCTTCAGCACCCTACGACACATGAAAACTTACGGAGATTAACAGCAATCTTGCCTCAAAAAATAAAACCAATAGTGTGCTGCTAAGGATAAAATGTCAAGTACACACCCAGTGTAGGAGATGTATACAAATAATATTGTTGAATTATTAACAAAGTGATTTCATTAATACTAAAATAAGGTCTTTGTTACAATAATATATATATATATGGAAATTAAGTTCTTATTAGTGAAATTTATGTAATATTTTTAGACTGCTTTGTTCAATTTATAATATGTAGGTAGAATTTTTACATAAAAAACCCCTTTGTGTTTATCAAAAATATTTCACAAATTAAGAAGAAGAATACCTAAGGAAGGTCTTTGCACATGATTATAGTACAAAACCATGTGGATTTACATCAATTTTACCAGGAACAAGGGGGTCAGTATACGGCTATGAGTCAAATAGTCAATTTTTCACCACATTCAGGCATTTGTGTTATTAATGCCTGAATGTGGTTTTAAAATTGACTATTTGACTCATAGCCGTATACTGACCCCCTTGTTCCTGGTAAAATTGATGTAAATCCACATGGTTTTGTACTATAATCATGTGCAAAGACCTTCCTTAGGTATTCTTCTTCTTAATTTGTAAAATATTTTTGATAAACACAAAGGGGTTTTTTATGTAAAAATTCTACCTACATATTATAAATTGAACAAAGCAGTCTAAAAATATTACATAAATTTCACTAATAAGAACTTAATTTCCATATATATATATATTATTGTAACAAAGACCTTATTTTAGTATTAATGAAATCACTTTGTTAATAATTCAACAATATTATTTGTATACATCTCCTACACTGGGTGTGTACTTGACATTTTATCCTTAGCAGCACACTATTGGTTTTATTTTTTGAGGCAAGATTGCTGTTAATCTCCGTAAGTTTTCATGTGTCGTAGGGTGCTGAAGGTCATTTTGATCTGTTGGGCATGTACTATTGGTAATATTTTAACATATTAAGTAATATTTTTCTTACTTTGTATAATATATTTGATAATTATATGACATTTTAACAGTAATGTGAAGTATTTTATGATAATTATACACATTTGCCCCTATGTTAGTTTCTAAAACTGCGTTATCGTAATCTTTAAAGACAAAGTGTTTGGTTGTTAAATCACTACCATGGAATAACTTGGCAATATTTTGTAGCATATTCAATTAACAATTATACTTAATTACAGTTTTTTTTTTATAATAACTTATGGTAAATATAAATTTTTTAACTTAAACTGTCACGCGTAAGTCCATTATTTTAATACATGTCATGATTTTTTTTATCCATTTATAGATACAATTAAAAATTATATATACAATTTTTTTTTTATCCATTCATAGACTATTTGATACAATTTTAAAAAGTATGTACCATTTTTTCTATTTCGCAAATATATGAGTTAATTTATTAAACATTTAGTATATGTGTCAACATTTTAGTAGAGATATAAACATTGGTTTCTCTTATACATTTATAGACACCCATTGTATACAGATTTATTAGTTATTCTTGGTTCTATTTTCTATACTTTGATAATATTTTTTATATCTATATTAGTATTTTCTGCTTTTTTTTTTGCTAATATTTTAATATAATTATTGTACTTATCGTTTGATTAGTGGGTAGACCATTCACAGAACTCACCAAGGAATCTGCGCCTATATGGGGCTAGTACGCTCCGTAACGCCATATAACTTTGGGTGGATACGAGTAAAAAGCTTATGATGAGTAATATTTTACACTTAAACTTTTTTCTTCTATTTTTTACACTTAAGGTCTTTTTATTTAACATTTTACACCTTTATTTTTTTATACTTTTAGCAATTTTCTTTTTACTTTTTTTTCTATTTTCACATTTTCTTTTAAAATGTAATTTTACACTTACATTTTTTTAAAAAAATTTTATGTTTTCATTTTTTTTTAAATTGTATTTTACACTTTAACTATTTCTTTTTAACTTTTTTTTTCTTTTTTTTTTCTTTTTTAACTTTTTTTTTTAAAACTTTTTTTTCTTTTTTTTAAATTTTTTTTTTCTTTTTTAATTTTTTTTCTTTTTTAATTTTTTTTTCTTTTTTAATTTTTTTTTCTTTTTAAACTTTTTTTTTCTTTTTAAACTTTTTTTTTTCTTTTTAAACTTTTTTCTTTTCTTTTTTAACTTTTTTTTTTTTTTTTTTTTTTTTACTTTTTTCTTTTTACATGTAATTTTTATTAAACTTTTTTCTTTTTACATTTTTTTTTTAAATTGTATTTTACACTTAAATTTTTTTTTTATTATTTTTTAACTTTTTTTTTATTAAACTTTTTTTATTTTTTACATTTATTTTTTTTACATTTTATTTTACACTTAAACTTTTTTTTCTTTTTGCATTTACTTTTTTTTTTTAAATTCGTACTTTGTATAATATTTTTGATAATTATATGACATTTTAACAAGTTTGCTTGTCCTATCACTAAAAATGGTGTAATTTGACAATATTTTGTAGCATATTCAATTAACAATTGTACTTAACTACAGGTTTTTTTTTATATGACTTACGTTACTTTCTTTGATAAGTATAAATTTCTTAACTTAATGTGTTACACGTAAGTCCATTATTTTAATTTTTTTTTTAATACATGTCATGATATTTTTTTTTATCCATTCATAGACTATTTGATACAATTTTAAAAAGTATGTATTATTTTCTCTATTTCGCAAATATTTGACTTAATTTGTTAAAAATTTAGTATATGTGTCAACATTTTAGTAGAAATATATACATTGGTTTCTCTTATACATTTATAGACACTCATTCTATACAGATTTATTAGTTACCTTTGGTTCTATTTTCGATACTTTGTTAATATTTTTTATATCTATAGTAGTATTTCCTGCTTTTTTTGTTGCTAATTATTTAATGTAATTGTGGTACTTGTCGTTTGATTAGTGGGTAGACCATTCACAGAACTCACCACGGGCATCTGTGCCTATATGGGGCTAGTACGTTCCGTAACACCATATGGCTTTGGGTCGATTCGGGTAAAAAACTTATGATGGTTAATCTTTTACATTTAACACATTTCTTTTTTACATTTAGCAATTTTCTTTTAACGTTTCTTTTTTTTTTTCATATTTTTCGTTTGTAAATTTTTTTTTACGTTTTTCTTTTTTACATTTGTCTTTTTTTTTTTTTAAATTTTTTTTTTTTTAATTTTATTTTTACACTTAAAACTTTTTTTTTATATATTGTTTTTACTTTTTTTTTAATTTTTCTTTTAAAAGTTCATTTTATACAAACTTTTTTTTTATTTTACAGTTACTGTTTTTTAACTTTTTTATCTTTACATTATATTTTTCACTTAAACTTTTTATTTATTTTTTTACATTTATACTTTTTATAATCTATTTCACACGTAAACTTTTTATTTTACATTTATTAGTTTTATAATTTATTTCACACTTAAACTTTTTTCAAATATTTTTTATATAAATATATATATATTTTTTTTCACTTTTAAAATTTTTTTTTCACTTTTAGTTATTTTTTTTTCTTACTTAACCTTTTAGTTTTTAATTCACACTTAAACTTTTTTTTATTTTTACATTTTTCTTTTTAAACTTTTTTTTTTTTTTTACATTTTGCTTTTTAAATTGTATTTTAACTTTTTTTTTTAACATTTATTCTTTTTATAATTTATTTCAAACTTAAACTTTTTCATTTTACATTTATTCTTGTCTAATGTACAACTACAAACCCCGCTTTCACCCCAATTTTATGTATACGCCTACAAACGTCTCCCTATGGGTACTTTATGTCGCCAATTTTACGAATACACCTCTCAAATTGTCCCCTTGTGGATACTTGATGTCGCCAAATTCTACACATTCACCCTCAATTGTACTCATATGGGAACTTGTTGCCTCTTAGTCTTTGAAAATTTAATCAGCCAGCCCTAATAATTCCCCTTGTATGGTGCTACTTCATTTCTACCATCCACCTATGCGTTTTGTTATAGTGTAATTTTATGACATAAGAAAAAATGTGTACTTGTACCAAGCGTATAAATAAACCCCTTTGTATAGCTGCACTGTATCGTTCAATCAAACAACCAATTATAAAACACCCCTAAAACAGCAACATCTAAGACAAATTCCCTTATTCAACACGTATTAGAACAAGTAATAGATCCATTATCTTACATACCAACCCCAAATCTGCTCTTATCAAGCCCAGCACAACAAACAGTGCGATAGAGTAACTTTTACATCATATTCCTAAACAGTAAGCAATTCTAATGCATCCAATTGTGATCAAGGTGAGATCCCTCCTTCTAGTCATAACGATATGATATTTTTCCTCTTAAAATAATAATTTTACGTATGATGTGAAAAACATTTAAAGAACACATTACTTTTATAAAAAGTTTAATTAACCGTAATACAAGGTTTTGGTTCCCAAGGTTCTTTTTCAAAGTATCAGCTTTCATATTAATTACTTTTTTTTCATCCACTGAGACTGATTTCCGTTATATAAATTGTAATTTAAACGTATATTGTTATAAACATTATTTTCATAGAACCCCAGACTGTCATTTTTTATACCCTTAGTACACATGTCAAAAGGTAAAAAAAGCTTTACTTATTAATCTGGTCTACCTTCCTGTACACGATGGTATGTTATTTACCCCCATAGGATGATTCCTCATAGAGTTATATTGCGAAATTATATGCTGGAGTTGGTCACATAAAATATATTTTTCTAAAACCATTCTTGCAAAATTCTTTTCTTTTGTACTAACCATAGTTAAAATATATACACTACTGTCATTCCCTTTAACATAAGTTCATTGTGCAGCTCTAGTGGGACGTAATTGCTCTCACTGAGTTAATTTTTTTTGGCACAGATGTATACGTAAATAAAATATATGTAAAATATAAATGAGTAATAAAATATAAATAAATATTAAAATATGTATGAAATATATGAATAATAAAATATATATAAATATTAAAATATATATAAAATATAAATGAATAATAAAATATAGAAGTTAAAATATAAATGAATAATAAAATATAGAAGTTAAAATATAATTAAATATTAAAAATAAATGTAAAAATATAAATAATAAAATACAAATAAATATCAAAATATAAATAAATATTAAAATATAATAAATATTAAAATAAGAATATTAGTTTAATTCTATCATATTTTATTTACTTTCACAGTTTTTTCACATTACTTTCACAGCTCACAGTTTTTTCAACAACCAACCATTCCTAACATTATATCTATGATGTCACAACCCACAGCTTATAATTAAAAATGTGTAGATGCTGTGCGTCGCAAATTTCCACCAATACCCAAATAAAAACGCAAAATAACAAAAAAGCAACTTTCATGTCACATGACACTCCATAGACATCACTTACTGACACCTGATTGGTTCTTCATGATGTCATTCTTAAACAAGCATATGATTGGTCCGTTCCCCTACATGCAGCGTTGTCTTGCGGTTACAAGCAGAACTAGTAAAACCTTCCCCCACCTGCGTGTGACGTCACTTACTGACACCTGATTGGTTGTTCATGAGGTCATCCTCACACAAGAACCTGATTGGTCCGTTCCCGTACATACACGTTGAGACACGGTGGGACATGCCCATCGGCAGCGCTGCGATGAGTCATCGACACCTGTTCCCATGTCCCCTGCATGTGACGTCACTTACTGACACCTGATTGGTTAAGGTCATCTCCATTAGGCCACGCCCCCTCGGCTTGACAGACGAGATCCGCCCTGATCCGCACCTCAAGTGCATCACAGCAGCACCACCTCCCCGTACGCCTCATTATTCCTCGTATTCCTCATTATTCCTCACAGCACCTCGTCTTGGTAGCGGCCTTTTTACACTACTAACATTGCGCTTGGGTTACTTGAACTTTCATATGCTTTTCAACAAATGCATCAAGAACTATTAAAAAAACACAAAAAAAACTAGAAAATATTTTTGCATGTACGCAATGAATACAAAATATAACTTTATTAAAAGTGTTTATTAAAAACGTTTAAATTTATTAAAAAAAATTACTATTAAAAGTAAATAATCAGAAAACTAATACATATTTCCAAATTTCCTAAGAGAAACAGCACATCTTACACGCATTTTTGCATGATTTACCATATTTAAAAAGGGTAACCAGAACAACATGTTTCTATATTCTCCTATTCACTTTTATCCTATCATACGACGAAAAAGTTTTTTTTTTTTATGATTTATGGGTCTTTTGTGTGGATCACTTTACAATGAAAGAGAAACAAGTTGAGTTTCAAAGATGTCCTCCAGTTTTGTTGAAAAAAGATCGGGCATTATTAATTTATAATTTAATTTTTTTTTTGTATCATGCATACTAATATTATTATACAATTTATTTATTACTCATTATGAGGAGTTTAGTAATTGTAGCAATTATTAGCTCAATTTAGTGTACTTAAATGTAAATAAAAATGGGCAATTAAAAATAATTTCATCACTTTATTGAAAATAATTCCTGGAGAAGTTTCATTTTTTTAAGGGGACTCGGTACCCTTGGAATATTTTTTTTATTACATAATTTACATAGATATTTTACACATATTATTGAATGTTATTATTATATAACATGATTTTAGCAACAAAAAAATTTTTCTTATGAGTATATTTTTCAAAATTTACTTTTTTTCTTAAAAATTTAGCTTTTTTAAAAATGGTTTTTCTTTTTCAGTTTTTAATATTTTGTAAATATTTTTTTTTCTTACATTCAATATACTATACTTTATAACTTTAAGGATCGAATTTGAATTTACTGATTTAGTTCTTGAGAAAAAAAATAAAATGTCGATGTATATACAAAAAAATGGAAAAAAAACATGATTTAGTCTACTTTTTAATTTTTGATATTTTTTCTTTTCATTATTTTCAAAAACCCATCCTTGATTGTTTTAAATAGGTTATACAGGAATTTCAGAAAAAAAATCAAGTCATTTGAATAATATTTGAGAAAGTATTCTTATTTTGAATACCGTGGCATATTCAAAAAACACAAACTGAGATAAATCAGTTTAAACATTTCAAATCCAAATAACTCGATGAATACATTTGAGATTTTCTTCACACATAATTAATTTTATAATTACTTGCATATATATAAAATTCCCGGTTTCTATTATTTAATTGGAGTACATTAAATCACTATTATGTACTCTGTTTTAAAATGATAACACAATTAAATTTTTGAGAAAAATCTGTTAAAATCAAAATATTAATGTTTAAAATATTGTTTTACACTAATTTTGTGTTAGAAACCATACTAATACAACTGAATTCATTGAACATACATATTCCATACCATAAAACACTTTAGAATGGGCTTTGACAATAGCAAAAACATGTATTACATTTGTTAAATACGTCGCCTTTGGCAAATACGTCTCCTTGTACCTTCAAATTTAAAATTATATCAAACCACGGTAAAAAAAAAGTAAACAAACACGTGATGTGATAGATACAGTCACAGATAAACACGTTCAACTTGCTCTTAGCTGATTTTTCTTTAAATAAATGACCAAAAGCTGTTGCGTCAAAACCGTAAACATCGAAATGGACGTAGCATTTTAAGTGCTGTGAAAGTAATGAAACGCATTTTTATTACATTTATAATTATCAGATCGTTTCAAAACTTTGTAATAATGAACTTTAGGTATAAGAGCATATTTTAAACAAAAAAAAGAAAAATTGATATTTTCATCGATTTTCTCAAATCAAAGGGTACCAAGTCCCCTTAAAAATGTGCCATCCAGAATCACGTTTCACCAGCATCATGCATTGTGCATCTATATGTGAAATGATGAAACAAAATAGTATTTAAATACTAGAACACAGTACATATTTAAAGGCTATTTTATAATCATTAAAAAAAATCAATTTTTAAAAGTTTTAAACATGAATTACATTATTCAATGTCCTTTAAAATCATGCAAGTACATTTCTAAGCTTTTTAGCATATTTGTTTTTAGTTAAATTTTTTTTTATTTTTAATCTTCTTGCAACTAAAGATATTTAAAAAAAATATACAAAATTTGGGGAAATTGTTGTGATGAAAGTAATTTTTTAAATATACTTTTGTAACACGTATATATATGTAAAAAAGTCTTTCACCTCATATTAATCAGTGGCGGCCCGTGGTCGAAAATGTTAGTGCAGCCGAAATCATGTGAATCTCCCCTCCTAAAACCATACATGAACGGAACATACATTTCCAAAAACCATACATGAACGGAAAATATATTTCCAAAAACCATATATGAACGGAAATTCTTTAATATTCACTACTCAAATCAAAGTTTCTTTTCAATTTTTACGAAATGATAACATGAGAAAAAACGGAAAACACTTACTTATTTCTTGAAAATTAAAGCAATCTTGCTTTCTTTTAAATATGCGAATCGGTCAATTTTAATATTAACTTACATAACAAAACAACAGCAGGACCATGTCCTGAAACAACAGCACACAGTAAATGTATCACGAAAACCATTTCCGTTTGGAGATATTCTCGTAAGTTCTCGTTTCACCAACGAGCCAATCAGCATATCGAACGTCAAGTACAGCTAAAACAAGAATATTCATTTTGGCTGTACCTTCTCACAAATGCAAATCATTAGCATGGGGGGAATCTCCATACTACGTAGAGGTTGCCATTTCAACGATGCAGCCGATTTCGAATTTCGCTTTTTGGCTGCAGTTGGATTGAATGGAGTTTTTTCCCCTCATTAATTGTGCATTACAGTAACAGGCTTGCTTTTATCGGAGATTTTGTTTACTACCGTAGAATTTTAATTTTCAATTATAATCTTTATTTAAGAAAATTAGTAAAATATCTTATTTTAGTTTTTAAATACACTAATGAATCTAGGTGCAGCCCGGCTGTACTTGCTGTAGTGGGCGAGCCGCCACTGATATTAATATAGTGTTACATTAGCCCCTACTCAAAATTAAAATTATTAATAAATCACACTTTCATTTTCAATGAAGATGGCACCCCAAGAAAGAGCGACATTTCCTGTTTGTAGAACATCTAAAAAACATTTACAGTTACGCCACTTGTTCACTATATAAAACTACCCACTGTATAAAACATGACTCTCCAATGTTAAAAATAAAAAAAAACGAACAAACAAATACGAATAAAATCGAACCCCCAAACCCCTCCTATATTATCCGTTCACTGGGGTCTGCAGATAAGTAAAAGCAAAATGTATTCCTTGTCTTATGCATCCCATAAGAACCTCCACTGTTTTTGCTCCACATTTTCTAAAAACAAGCTTCACGTTTTCCGCTCTGTGGAGCCGCCGTAGCACAGAGCGGCTCCATTCATTCGTAACCATTTTGAGGCCATTTTGGTAAAAGCTACCAGTTGTGTCGACTGCCGCATCGTCACACAGATCACTCAGAAAGAAAAACTGTTGTTCGTCGGGGGTTATTTCGAGAGGCCCGTGTCTAAGTCTCTTGGCATCCATTAAAATGGGCTTAAATGTAGAGTGGTATGCAAAAAGAACCCAAACGCCAAGATTCGGCTTTGAGAATGTATGAAATTTATAGTTTTATTAAAATCTAAAATAATTAATTATTATATTGTTTGCAATATATTCTCTAAATACTTATCTCACACTTTAGTATAAAATGTATATAAAATAAGGTTTGGAATTGTTTTAAAATCACCAACTTTATACTATTTTCACTAAATACCGACCAGAATAAAAGTATATGTAACATAACAGATAATTCATAATAATGTTAAAATATTAATTTTTATTGCTTATATTAACACCTAAGACATTATTCAGTATTACAGAAAATTTAAGAAAAGTTAAATTTTGACATTAAATGATTATTAGTGACACACAGAGAGAGAGAGAGAGAGAGAGAGAGAGAGAGAGAGAGAGAGAAATAGAGAGAGAGAGATAATACAAAAGAGAAAAATAAAAAGAGAATATAAATAAAAACTTACATCAAGAATACGGGTTCGGTTCCTATCAGTGTCATAATACGACCTATGCTTCCTTTTAATGAGTAACATAAGTCAAATCTTAATGGCATAAACAATCATAAATATAAAAAACAGCATTAAACACAATTATTTTTTGGTAAAGTAATCATCTACGATCATTTATCCCCTTTCTCATGACTATGTTGCATTGATTTTTAGTGCAAAATTTGAAACTCATCAAAATTGATTAATTGATTTGATTGATTAAAATATACTGTTACTTTTTAAATTAAAAGTAAGCACTTGGAATAATTACAAAGCGTAACTTCTCAAACACAATCGCCATCACATTAATATTCTTAAGTACAATAATTTGAGTTTACTTACCCCCCCCCCCCAAAAAAAAAAGGTTTTAAAACACTCCTGAGTCTGTTGTCATGAAAATAATGAAAATATAGGCGTGATTGGTGGAGAGATAAGGATTAACACCTATATTTTCATGACAGCAGACCCAGGAGAGATTTAAAACATTTTTCTTTTTTTTTGGGTTTAAGTAACACCCCAGTGCTCAAGTAACCCCAAGTTACGGTACCTAATTTTTACAGTGTATGTTGCAAAGCACATTTTGTCAAGCCTGAACAAAAAAATCAATAGTCCACTAAGCAGTACAACTCAATTTGAGAGAAATCTTTGACATAACTCCTTTTTGCATAACGTAATCCCAAAGTGTAACTAGTGTGTCTATCACTTGATTCAGGAAATCCTATATTTAGGTTGTCTTTTGAGTCAAGTTATTGACATGGGGCAAGGGAGGTCTCATCTCTTTTTCTCTCGTTTTATTTTTGAAGGGAGTGATCACAGATGCTGATACATATATGTCGTCTGTTTGGAAATGAAAGAGTATCGTTCATCTCTAGGTTTAAATGGGATATAATAGATATGTCTTTTCCGGTATTTTCTTTATTTTTTGGTTGCTGTTGGAGGGTATTAGGGGATGGGTTGGATAAAGTCATCGCATTTCTCTTTGACATTATTTTCACTGCGAATGGAAGTGTTATTTGAGATGACTACAATTTGGGTGGTGCTGTAAGTGAAATTGTTTTGTGAGTTCTGAGATATTTATTCGAGGTGTTTGTGGTTTTGTATATATATATAAGGTTGAATGTCAGACAATTTAGCCATCTAAGAGGATAGCAAAATATTGAAGCTGTAATTTCTTTTACTGCAAGGAAGATTAATATTTTTTTTAACACATTCCTTTGTTTTTAAAAAGTAATTTTAAATGGTTGACAAAATTTCCCCAATGCTTTAGATTTTAATATTTTTTAAGCAGATGAACATTTATAATTTTGAATATATTCCTTTTTTTACAGTAATTTTAAAATTATTTTAGATGGTTAACAAAATTCTCCCAATGCTCTTTAGATTTTAATATTTTTTCCAACAGAGTATTTTTATAAATTTAAAATTTATGTGAAAAAACTGGTGACAAATATAAGATCGTTCAAAGTGCAAAAGGATGTATGTCAAAAATTATATATTTTAAATTATTGCTATATGTTGAAAATTTTAATTTCTGCATGGTAAGAGAGCTAATAATCTCTTATGTCTTCAGCTAATACAAGATTTTCTATGTGTACAAAAATGCTAGAAGACTAATTGAGTGCCTAAAAAATATGTTAGTATTTCATTATTTAATTAGTTCATGTATTTAATTAAATTCAAAACTATTACATATTTTATGTATGAAAAAATACCAGAGTTAATTTTTTATTTGCATAAATTGTTGTTTGCATGTTTTTGTATATTGTAATGTTTTATTTGTATCTTTAAGCAGTGTTTGTAGCTCTGTCGCAAGGTTGTCTAATACATTCCTCTCGCCACCAAATATAATTCACCGTGTAGAAGGGAATTTTTTTTAAAGTTTAAAAAAATTGAAATATCCTGAAATATTCTCAAATTCTTTGTGAATGAATTTTTTTTATTGTTTAACACATCTTTCTTATCATTACATAGATAACAAATTGAATTGAACCTAAATTATACATGTAATATTTACTATTTATTAAAAAATACTAGCCCAAGGTTACTATTTGCAGAAATGACAAACTAAAACTCATCAAGCTGTTGGTATTCACATACAACTTGTGAGGATGATGGCTCTTTACCAAATGACTGAAGCAGTACGTAATAGCTTGCTTGAGTTTTAATGGGTTTTTAAAAGTAATTAAGTTCTATTTTTGAACTCGTGTCTTACAAACTCTATTTTTTATGATGAAGAGATTAATATACGTGATAATTAAATCGAAGGACTATATAGGAGAAAATTACAAATAAATCTAATTATACTTTATCTAATTTTTTTTATTTTGAATATTTAAGGTAGGTGGTTAAGGTAATTATTGAAATTGTTTAATACAAAAACACATTGACGTGATAATTAAAAATATATCTTACCGATAACTGTGACTTGATACTTAAAGAATATCGAACATAAAAATTAAGATCTCAGCGTTTTCATAAATTATATGCTGACACCTATAAGAAAATAAGGACCGGCGTGGCTAAGCGGTAGAGCATCGGACTCATAACCAGAGAGTTCGAATAATATAAGAAGTGTTTGTAGCGCTCTCGCAAGGTTGTCAAATACGTCCCTCTTGACTACCAAATATAATCCGCAGAGTAGAGGGACTGACGCGAGGTTAAATCCGTCGTGGTCTAATGTCCTCACTACTATTCAGATTTGCCAGCTCAGATCTTGTCCTTGTAATATGACCATAGTCCAAAATTACAAGGAATTGTCCCGGATCTTCCTTTCGATATTGACCCTAAACCGTTGTCAATAGCTCATTATGAATCTCTATTAAGACATTAATTAACCGAACAACTATATAATAACCATTTTTTAAAAAATATTTCAAGGGTCTTTTCTTCAGGATAGATCCAATACCGTCGCTAATAGCCTCTTGTGCAGCTCTAGTGCGACTTTCATTTAAACAACCATCTTAAATATTTAAACCTTAATTCGTAATGGTTGAGAACTGCCTTTCTAAATGTAAACCAATGGAGATATGTAACCCAAAATAGCTTATTTGGAATACTTCAACCTGATCTGGTTCATATTAAACGAAACATCTCAATTTTTAATTCGGTCTCTTTGAAAGCCTCTCAAAAAATCCCGAGCGTAAATAGAAATGGGCCTAATCAGGTAGACCCCAAAAGTATCTTTGATGGTCCCTTTTGGGCTCAAGTTCTTCCCGTCCTCATCTAATTACCGCGCGACTGTGGAATCCCTTTAACAATTAACTAGATCGGGACCATATTTAGCAGTTCGGGGGCAGGCGGGCCTAATCCCTTTGATTCTCACTCGCACCTACCTCAAACGATGCGATTAGCGGTGCCCGGGGCAAATTGGAATAAGGGCGCAAACTGAAGCGTGAGCTCGCGGGATTGACGGGCTCTCGACGGGGACGGCTCAATTGTTCGCTCCCATCAATGTTTGATCGACCAGAAGTGTAGGCTCCGTTTGGATCTTCTGCGGGGGGGGGGGGGGGGGGGGGATAAGTGGGTGCTTCTATCCCCTGCTCTCTGTCTGCAGCCATTACTTAGGAGGTGGGTTCTTAGGTGGGTTGGGGATGGGGGATTTCAAAGAATGTTTTAAAATATTCAAAAGGACTATTTTTTTTATTTAAATATAAAAAAAAAGTTGAAAATTAACTTTATTTTATAACGAGAGGTTTAGTTTCATTTTCATATCTTTTCAAAACGCATAAAGTAGTTTCCATGACAACGTAAAAGAAACATAAATTTCAAGCGGTTTTCAAAAGATTAAGCTGTTGCCACTCAGCGTTTTAATCATGAAACTTTATTAAAAAACTTTATTTTTATTTTTTTTGTAAAATGTTTTGTCTATGCAACGTTCTAGAAAGCAAAGCAACCTATATATATACCAGGCTACGTTCTATGAATGTACAAACTTGCACAGTATTCTGGCATGCCGTTTTTGAGTTTATCGATAACATATTATCAACAAATACACAAATGACAAACTCTTATTTTTATAATTATATAGGAAAAGATTTTTTTAAATAAAAATTGAAATGTTTTTCTCGGAAGGTTAAATCTTTCATTAATAATGATCGACCAGAAGTAACCAGACCCCCCCCCCCCCCCCCCCCCCAGAAGAATCTTCTGAGGGGGGATTTGTGTGTGCTTCTCTGCCCTGCTCTCTCTGTCTGCAGTCACTACTTCGGATATGGGTTTTTAGGTTGGGATAAGAATGGGAAATTTGAAAAAAGTATTAGAATTTTCAAAAGTAATTTAAAAAAACTCTAATGTGAAAAATGTGATTCAATTAAAAATGTTGGTGTAATCTGAATTCGTATAATCTATTGTTAGTAAATCACATTGGATTGAATTAATATTCACTTAATTAATGGGATTTATGTGAAATGCATTGCTCCAAATATAGCTATAAGTGATGACTTACAAAAAAACATAAACGCTGTAGGAAACAACAACATTTCAGAAAATTAATTAATTTTTTAGTAATTAGAAACAATAGCACAATTAAAAAAAATATTGTATATTTTGATCAAAAAGCTATAGTTCCCCCCCCCCGCAGTTTATAAAGGCAATTTGGCAAACTGTTTAAATGTTTTAATGGTCACACATTATTTTTATTCTTTATAATGCAATCTTTAAGATTACGAGTTAAAACTGGAAAAATGCATAAGACATTATAGAAAAACTGTTTAACTTCCAATTAAGAAAAACAACTTTACAATTTAAAAAAATGTTTGAGTGTTGTCGGAAAAACTGCTAACTGTTAGCAAGTTATGGAACCACGGTTATTTTATCATGATATTACAAGTTAGGCAATGATATGACAAGCACGTCAATGCAGTTAATATAATTTACAATAGTTCGAGCAATAATAATATGACAAGTGATGTTATCATTAATATTTAATTGGTGTTATATTATCATGATTATTTTAAATTTAAATTAGCAAATGAACTAAAAGCTCTTTAAACGACAGCACCATAGCAACACATTTCTCTTAATTAATAATTTATTATTGCCAGCGAAAGTTAATAATGATTAATTATTAGTTTATTATAATCAAACTTTTGCGCATTTTATTATTAAAATACATTAATTACATTAATTTAAAAATATAATGAAATGTGTTGTTTAACAGATTAATTAGATACTCCTCGACTTGTCTCATTTTGCATAAATTTATTTATAATATGTCTGCTTCATGAAAATATGATTCCTTTGCCTTGACAAATTTTCGATATAAAGGCTCAATACATACCTAATCTCAATATATATATTACCATAATTTTACATTTATTTATCCGAGCAAAAAACGATGTTTGATATAAGCAGTTATCTTATCATGATTTTATATTTTACGCTTTTTCAATATTTAAGAATACAGGGGAAAATGATGTCTAACTTTTCAGTCGTTACTCGAAATTCTTTTCAAATATCTTAAAAGAAACTAGAAAGTTGGATAAACTTAGATACAGATGACTAAATGGTGTTTACTTCTACCGTCTATTTTTAAAGCATATTACTGAAATATGAAGTAAAATTTTTTCGATAAAAAATAAATTATTTTCTAAAGTGTTTTTTGTTATTACATATCATGGAATTGCGATATATTTTTAGAATCCCTAGTGTCGGCCATAAAAGTTGTTAAAGATATTATGCGCGCCTTTATACATTGAACATTAGTAAACAAACCAAGTTGAAAAAACGCATTAAATAATTTCGTTTTAAATCATAAAATTTTTGAAATATATTTGAAATACCTATATTGGAAGTAAAATGTAAAGGTATTTGGGATACATCCCTAAAAAAGACCAGAAGTAATGTCCTATAAATGTGAGCTACGATCAGATGATAAATGCAACAATTGATCTGAATTCTTGCTATCCGAACTTCCACACCTTAACCAACGTGAGAACAATTGAGCCACAATAGATTTAACTTGCAACATCCTCCTCTACATAGTGAGTCTTTGATTACTGGAAATGAAAAAAATCAATGCCGAGTACGGCGCTGTGCTCACCAGGCCATTTTTTCTTCATTTCTGAAAACGAAAAAAAAAATTGACAAAATCAAAATAACACTATTTATTTTTCTTTAACGTAATTAATATTCCCTGAATACAATGCAATATTTCTTCATTTAATTTTATCCATAAAAAAATTATAACTCAAAGGAATTTGAAGTATAAAAGTACTTTTACATAATTAATTTTTTTACTTGAAATATCTATAACAATGAAAATAAGATCTGAATCACCTTCTTTCACTAATTTATTCCATTATCACATTTGAACAAACCCAGACTCTAAAAGCTCATTTAAATCCACAAAAGCCTACATTTCCTCAGTTATTCCGTAAGTGATTCCTCCATTTATCCTAGCGCAGCCTAAACGAAAACGCATCTTGACTTGCTCCAAGCCCAGGTCCCCCTCCTAGGTCCATCTAACATTAATAGTTCAAACAATTGCCTTCCCCCCCGTCCCAATTCGAAATTTCACGCACCACTCTCCGTCCCTACACGCTCCTCTCACAACTGCTTCACAATGCCGTAATCGCACTATTTGTGGTGGGCTACAGTTACATTGAATGAATCAAAGGGATTATGAAAAGGGGGGCCCGCGGTCCCGGGGGACCCACACCCCGTGTTTTCCAGAGGGAGGGAGTGGAAATTAATGTTGTTCTTCGTCCAAAGCAGCCGAAATCGCCTATTAACTAGAGAGTTATCCTCATTCGCTTTGCTTCATCAAGTGGAAAAGCATCATCTCGCGGACCTTTGCTCTTATGCCTTGGATGACAGGGATGAGGATCAATGACGTCACCCCCCTTTTTAGGGGATGGGGGGGGGGGGGAGGGGGTTAACGTGAAGTACCCAGATGCTGTCCGGCCTAAAGGCAATGATAGGGGTTGAGGTTTTGTTACTCGGATGCGAGTTAGTGCATTTTTAATTCGCCGGGACATTAATACAAAGCGGTTTTTTCGCGCGTATCGCCTTTGGGGAGTTTGTAGGGGTTGTCAGTGTAGAGGGTATTGCAGAACTAATGGTGGTAAATTGATCAAGGGCTATTGTGTGGAGTGCTGTGTAGGGGGCTGTGGAATGGCCGTTTTATATGAATTATTACACTCCTATCCCCGATGTGGAGATTTAAATTTAAACGATTTGGTTATTGTGATGGTATCTCTCTCAAATGTACTTGTCGACTTTTTAGAAATTTTATTTATTACCTGGTTTTTAGAAGAGTATAAGTGACGGATAAATACCGATATTTGTTATAAAAGTTTATAAGAAAAAGTAAACTTGAAGCAATGGAAAGGTAAATAGACTAACCAACATATCGGTCACATGCGATCTAACATGTGCTCTGTGTGATATTGTAATTTCTGGTTTTTTTATTGTAAATGCTTAAGAAATATTCAGACAAATGTAAGTAATGTAATTTTATTTAAATTCAGCAATTTCAATTTAAATTATTTGATAAAAGTCTGAATCTGTATAAAAACATATTCAATTATCGTCTTAACTATTTAAATTATTACAGAAACTTTTAAAATGTGGATTTTGCTGATTTCTTTTTTACAGAAACTTTTAAAATGTGGATTTTGCTGATTTCTTTTTTACAGAAACTTTTAAAATGTGGATTTTGCTGATTTCTTTTTTACAGAAACTTTTAAAATGCGGATTTTGCTGATTTCTTTTTTACAGAAACTTTTAAAATGTGGATTTTGCTGATTTCTTTTTTACAGAAACTTTTAAAATGTGGATTTTGCTGATTTCTTTTTTACAGAAACTTTTAAAATGTGGATTTTGCTGATTTCTTTTTTACAGAAACTTTTAAAATGTGGATTTTGCTGATTTCTTTTTTCTCTGAAAGCGATCTATATCTGGATAATTGACGATCCGCTTTTGTTCAGATAACTGAAAATCGGATAATCGGAGTTCTACTGTATTTTTTCTATGGGGGAAATTTAACGGTGAAAACTTAAAGTTTGTTAATTTTTACTTCTGTATTACTTTTCCGAAGTTCCTTACAGATTGAATATGACCAATTAATATTATTTTAAAACTACAGGCAAAAATATCAGATTAATAATTACAAATATTGACTATACATGTATGTATGTATACGCTGCAAAATTGGCAAAAAGTAAGTAGTTTTATCGTCAAGTATTAATGTGATTTACTACCCATGAGTAAAATCGTCTTTAAAGTAAATGTTATTGAAATACTATATTTTTATGGTAATGTGCATTAAGTATACTTACTAAGTATTTTAAGAAAACTGTTTGTCAATGCTAATGTAGTAGAAATATATATAAAAGATAAAAACATTTAGAAATTAGTTCATATAAAAAATTTAAAAATACGAATTTTTAATTATATTCATTTAGAATTTTTAAATGAAGTTCAAATGCAATATTGTTTTTGCTACAATCCAATTTGGGGTAGAAATGTCTTTTTGACATGTAATTTTTTTTTATAAAAGAAAATTGTATGTATTTGCGCTTCTGGTGTTTTGGCTTTGTCAATGTTAAACTCACTATTTTGTTTAGAAAATGAATTAATTTATTTGCAAGTATGAGTTGTGATACATTTTTAGTGTTCGAATCCACATTTTTAGCGTTTCGTACCCAATGGGAAAACTCAGATAGAGCTATAAAAATTTAATTCGATTACAAGGTATAGGCATCCCTCAAGTGAGACATTGAAATTAGAATGAAACTAAAAAATACATTTGGGAAAAAAAGGACCTGGAAAACTCTCAAATCAAACCGGCTATGCAGAATCAAATGGCTAAATATCTTAAGAAATGAAGGAATTTTAATAAATGAAGACGAATGATAAATTAAGTTATTTTATTTAAATGGTTTTATCCTTCATCTTATTTAGGCAACCCAGTAACCAAAACTCGTTTAATTGCGGAATATAGATCTATCAATTTCTGTAAGTTAATATGCTATTTAGAATGTTGACTATGATCAAGACAAAGTTTGGTCATTACTTATCTCCAATACAAACACAATTTGAACAAAAGAAATATAGGATAGATGACAATAATACCTATTAAAAAATTTTAAAAAAAACTTTCGAATAAAACTTAAATGTTACTGGATCTATATTTATAAACTCATGTAATATAATGTGCACTATTTATAATGTAGACTGTGACCAAGACAAAAATCAACTATTCTTCTTCTCCTATACCAAAAAAAAATTGACTTAAAGAAATATATGATGGGCGATACCCTACCCAATAACAGCAAAAATATTAATATCTTGGGAAAAATCTTTAATATTAAGAGATTTATATATCGTCAGATCATAACTACACAGATAACTACAAAGTTGGCATAAGTTGGGTTTGTATATAGCTTTGTATTGACAGTGATTTGCAGTTATCTAGTTGCAGTACTGATTCGATGATATACCTTAGTAAAATAATGTACTATTTGTAATGTATACTATGGCCAATACAAAATTGTGTCATTGTTTCTCTCTAATACAAGAACAATTTGACCAGAAGAAATATTGGCTGGGTGAGACCTTACACAGTAATAAAAAATATATATAAAAAATATATATTTGCAAAGAATCTTAAACATTGTGGAATCTATATCTATACACATCATATAAATTATGTGCTATTTGTAATGTAGTCTACGACCAAGATAAAGTTGGGCCATTATTTTTTGCATGTGATACAATTTTACAATTTTATGAGAAGAAATATAGGATGAGTGACACCCTATCTAGTAACCAAAGAAATGGAAGAAAAAAAAATGCAAAAAAATCTTAAATATTGCGGGATGGATATCTTAGTAAAATAATGCGCTATTTGTAATGTACACTATGACCAAGATAAAATTCGGTCATTATTTCTCTCCGATACAAGCACAATTTGACCAGAAGAAATATTGACTGGGTGAGACCTTACACAGTAATAAAATATATATATATATATATTTGCAAAGAATCTTAAGCATTGCGGAATCTATATCTACATCATATAAATGATGTGCTATTTGTAATGTAGTCTACGACCAAGATAAAATTAGGTCGTTATTTTTTGCCTGTGATACAATTTTATGAGAAGAAATATAGGATGAGTGACACCCTATCTAGTAACCAAAGAAATGGAAGAAAATAAATGCAAAAAAATCTTAAATATTGCGGGATCGATATCTTAGTAAAATAATGCGCTATTTGTAATGTACACTATGACCAAGATAAAATTCGGTCATTATTTCTCTCCGATACAAACACAATTTGACCAGAAGAAATATAGGATGGGTGACACCCTACCCAGTAACCAAAAAATTATAATCTCTTTTAGTTGTGGGGTGTATCTTCACCCACCTCCTCTGAAATCATAGCTCCCCCATGCTAACAGAGGAAACGGAAACACAATCCAATTACTATTAAACAGGAAAACCGAAAGAGGCGGCCAAAACGTGGGACGGTGTCATATTGTTCCGATTAGGTATCGCACCGGCTGTGTCGGATACAATTAGGATGGAAGGGATCGTATTCAAATCTCTCAATTCAATCGCCGGAGATTGTTATCGGAAAACGAGGAGAGGGGATAATTGGGCAATTGGTGTCGAGTTGCTTCGATAACAGGGGGAGCGATTCAGTTTTTCAGATGAAGGATTAAGGATGGATTCCAATTAGAACAGATCGAGGGATAGATTTACCATGCAATTTGAAATGATTCGATTTTATCGGGGTGGGGTTTCGGTATGGATATTGGGGTATTCGGATGCTCTTTTTGTGGGGATTGAAGGGATACATTGTGAGTGAAATGTATACTTTGTGATAAGAGAGTGGAAGAGGTGTAGTATGCGATGTGTAGGAGGCTGCTAATGAAAAATGTTGGTTGAAAGAAAATGACCTAGGAGTCAAGGAGTTGTACTGGAAGTTGTTATTGAAGTATATGAATTGTGAAAAGGGATCATACAACTAATATTAGGTCGAAGTCGTGTAGAAAGTTACTGTTGAAATATGTCGATTGAGTGAGGGATCATGCAACTATAATATTCTAGAAATCTTATAGAAAGTTATTGTTGAAATATAACGATTGAGAAAGGGATCATGAAATTAAAATATTCTAGAAGTCGTATAGAAAGTTACTGTTGAAATATGTCGATTGAGAGAGGGATGATGCAACTAAAATATTCTAGAAGTCGTATAGAAAGTTACTGTTGAAATATATCTTTTGTGAGAAGTGATAATGCAATTAATGTATGTTTAGGAGTTACAGAGAAAGATACTAATGAAATATGTATATTTAAAGAGAAATTTTGCAACTATAGTAGTTTTGGAAATCTATAGTACGATACTATTGACACATCTTTATTGAAAGAAGGAATCATGCAAATAAAATGTTTTAGGACTTGTACATAAGTTAATATTAAACAAATTCTTTAAAGGAAGGAATCATGCAACTAAAATATTTTAGGATTTGTGTAAAATGTTATTAATGAAATATTTCTATTAAGAGAAGGATCACATGAAACTAAAGTATTTTTAGTAGTTCTATAGAAAGTTACTGTTGAAATATGTCTTTTGAGAGAAATTAACATGTAACTTAATTTCTCAATGACATTCAAGAAATATTTTTAATTATATCAAGTGTATTAAACATTAATCACCATCACACTCTTTTAAATTGTTTTTTATGTTTCTTGAAAATACAAAAAAAGTATCTCAATGTTTTTTCTATCAAAATAATGAAAAATGGGTAATATTTGCATAAAACTTACGCAATTAAAATGGGGATTTAAATTTTATACTTATTTCAAGCTTATTACCTCTATTGTATATGACGGCTCATTGTGATAAGTCGAGTTTTCATCCATCAGTATTTAATTTTCTATATTAAAATGACGGCATTATGGTATCTGTATTTATATAACGTTTTCGCTCTAATTTGTTCCACTTATAAAATATATTTTTTGAATATGTTACATAAAATATTCACACCCTTAGCTCTTCGATTCTCTATAATTGCAACAAAAAAAATGCCACCATGAAGTTGAAGCTTGAAGCTTCAGAAACAAAAAAATGAAGATGTCTTCTTTTACAACTATACGACACAATTATCCAAAATTATACACTAAGAGATCCAGTAATAAAAACTAATTTCCCCTATACAGTTACAACCAATTTAAGGTTAAACACACACTTTCCTTGTATTAAACATCAGAACAAATACATCACGACTATAAAACTGTCACCTTTTCCATTTAACTGCTCACTTCGCAGAAGGAGAAGCATAATCGCTTCGTGCTAAGTCATGTTTTTTTGGGCACATTCGTCTCCATCCTCAAGCTTGCCCATTTTGTCACTTACAGTCGTTCCTCAGGATGAAAATGTATCCATTTCAGTAGATTTATAAATCTTAAACCTACTCCGTCCAAGTTGTGACATCAATGTGAGAATGATGTACTAGTCTACAAATGTGTAACTTCTACGAGACCATCTAATTAAATGAGGGATACGTTTTGGGAAACTTGAAAACTGATCTTTACTGTTACTGGTTTAATTAAGTGCAGCTGGTTTAGTAAATCTAACAGTGTAACTTGCTCTTTATAAGAAAATGTGAGTTGTTTTGATTTTTTAATTAAAAGAGATTTTTATATTTAATTTTTTTTTTTTTTTTTACAAAAATCGAAAACAAAATCAAGAGAATTATGCTTAAAAGCACGTGCAGATCCGAGTGTCACTGATATTAATGATTAAATGATCAGGATGGGGATTCTGTGGAGGTCTTTGTAACAGCATTGACACTGAGCCTGCAAAGCGTTCTATGTAAATGTAGATGTAAATAACAGATCTCCAACGTTAATGAACAGTAACGGAAAGTACGTGTTACAATAAGCCCAGAAAAAATAAGTATAAAACCTTACAAATCTTCAAAACCTTTTTAAAACTTTTCTGAAACATGCAAGTTTTTTCAAATACACTTATAAAAACTTCATGGGTTTTGAAGTTTTTTATTTGCCTGCATAAAAAAAAAGCAAAAAAAGCAGCCTTTTAAAGCATAAATTTTTTTTTCAAAGATTTCAATGCTGCATATTTCAGCATTAAATCTTCATAACACTTGCATGTTGTTCAAATACCTTTATAAAACATTCATTCTCAAAACTTTTATGAAGGTTTTGTTGATTTATTTTTAGCTGAGACGCTACTAGGCCTTATTGTATGGCAAGTATCTAATTCACCAAATCTAATTCCGATTTTCCAACTTTAATATACTGTTGAATACAGTAATACTTTTTAACGCAAATGTAATACATTTTAAGTATAATTATATTAACATGTCTTTTATACCGTGTAGTTACTAATGATTTACAGATTCCTGATACAATTGTACTAGCAGAAATATAATTAGATTTGGGTTCTAATTCCTAAATATATTATTTTAACATTATACTGTGCATGGTAACACATCACATGGGGAAAAAAACTACACTTCCAACAAATATACTCTAATTCATCAATTCCCCCAATAAAAAAAACCCTTTAAAATTATAAAAATTTAAAAAGTACAGGCAAATGATAATGACATTGGATTCTCCCTGCATCGCGATATCTTCATCAGAAACCGTCTTGCTCATTCAGTTACATAAGCAAACGCTAATTATCCTTTCCGGGGAGAGGCGTAGGGGGGGCTCTCTCCCGTTTTCCCGGAAAAATGTTTACTTTTCTTTAATCTTTCCCGTTTCAAGTCTTAATTAGCTGCGCTCCTGGAAAGACCGCGAAGCATCCCGATGGTAGGTTGTTTTTTATGCGGGAAAAGAGGTAGCAGCGCAGAGGGTTGTAAAGGGAAAGATAACGGGTACTCTCTTTGCTGCCATTAGAATAATAGCCATTTTTACTTGGTAGCTGCTAAAAATTTAATTTTATTTATATTCTTCATCGGTTCATATGCCCGGGGAGAGCCGTCACGGTGGACTTTAAAAGATTTGGGTCGTTATGATAATTAAGACTAATTGTAATTTGTGTTTGCGCGGCTCCGCTTTTTGGGGAGTAGTCTTTTAATTCGCAAACATTTTTAACGCGTTTAAATATTTAAAGGAGGATATATGGGGCAGCAAGCAGGATCTTTTTCTTGGGATGACTTAAGGTGATAAAGCACTATAATACCTTTTAATAACAACACGAAATACCTTATGTCAACTCTATGGTAATTCTGGTGCTTTGTATATGTCATACATTTAAACAGTGTTCTTTATCAGTTGGTTTTCATCTTGTCTATTTTGTGGTGGCGATTATATAAAACTATTTTTATACATATGTCAAACAGTCAAGCGATTTAGTTTTGAAAAACATTCTTTCTGAAACTTTGTACCATCATTGCTACAGGGCTGATAATAGACATCTACGAAATAGTTCAAAGAATTAAATAGTGTAAAGATAATTCCAAGTCTGGTGCTTGTTGTTTAGCTAAAGAAATGTGATTGCTTTTTAAAAAACTATAGGGGAAGATAGGGTATGTGTACTCAGTCGGCTAAAAGTACGCAGGGACTTTTCAGACGTTGGCAACACTGCAGGGAATTTTTGTTGTTACTATTTAATGTATCTACAACAGCAGAACACACCATATTTATATTGGTCTACCTGCACTTTGCTTATATTTTACAATGTTACAAGGAAAAATTTACTTTTATTACTTTTTTATGCAATATTTAAAACTTAAAACATAAGAGTTTTAGAGTACTTAATACTAGCTTATATTTTTGCTCAATATCGTAGAAATGTACAGTTCATTGGAAACAACATGATGGGAGTCAGAATTCAGTATTTGTAAGGTGCTAGCGCATAGCAGCGATTCCGTCAAACACTACCCGGGAGGACAAGAGTACGCAATACTAATTTAGCTATTTCCAAATATACGACAAGTTAAAAATAAACAGTTTGTAAGATTTCCAAAAAATTAATAAGGAAACTATCAGAGGTATGCTGCATAAGTTCAACAGAAATTTATGTGTCACCAGAGTTAATTTTTCCAAGAAAATGAATTAATCTCCATCTCTTCAAAGATGCTCCTCCTGGAAATTGTGGATAACCGTTTTTTGAGAACTCGATCTATTGTGGTATTAGCAAGAAGTGGAGTAGTATTGCAAGTAGTATTTGTAAGAAGTATTCGCATAAGGACTTCCCCGTCCATGAATACAGCGAGCCATTTGTTTTGTGATCACTGCTATTGCGTACTCTTGAGCTCCAATGTGCGTACTATGGAGCCCCAATGTGCGTACTCTTGAACTGCTAGTAAGCCAAGAATAATCAAATAAATATTTATTAAAAACTTTTTTATGTATTCCTATGTGCCAAACTTGGCATGATTATTCAAACGTGTATAAATATTGTTGTGTTTTGATGTTGATGTCTTTCTCTTACTCCCTGAGATATATCCAAACACTAGGTACGTATATTTACCCTCCCTACTCTTATCGGGGACACAGCCGTAGTCTTGTGCGTGCTAGAGAGAGTGTATGGGCACTAGGGTAACATTTTAACAAATTATACACTTATAAGAGTTACAATACCTGATAAGTACGTGTTGGGTTTAGAATGATTATGCTTTCGTCAAACGCGATCACTCCTACTCATTTCGACAAACGTACTGCCTCGTTGAAATATATTTTGCATATATTTTGATACATTTGTTTTTATAATTTTTTAAAGTGTTTGTTTAAGTGCAATGGTGACTTGTTTCCTAATTTGCAAAGTTTTAACAATATATTAAAAATAAATAACTTGTTTTACGGTTAAAATATGAGCTACTGAATGTTTAAATATCTTTAACATTTTGTATTTAAAATTTTCCGCAAAGTCATAAAATATCTATGAAACTGTCTTTAAAATTTTAGGTTTTAAATGCAAATAGTATTTTCTCCAGATAATTTCTATCCTGCTTGCTGACCATTTATGATATTTCGTATTCTTAACAAGATTGTTCTTTTTCGAAAATAAAATAAATGTAATGTCTATTTGTAAAATACGAGTTTGGCGCAAAGGCTTAAACCTATGATATTCTCTTATACTCAAAGATCCATTATTCTCTTACTCGGCGCAACTACTTAAACTTTTTGACAACGTCGCAACTGCTTTCGATGCATCTGTTTAGGGGAATCTTCAACAGTTCTAATATTTGACGCTGGGTGGGACAAAGTTACACGTATGTAGGACAAAGTAATCCGTGTTTACTGTAAACTTTAAAAAATAAATTACTTATTAATACAACAATTCTTTAATATCCAGAAAAATGAAACGTGAATATCACGAGATTTTAGTAAGAAATTTTAAGCAAATCTAAGAACTTTTCAAGGGAGGACCGTTTGAAAAGTGGAAGCATGTGACTTCCTTGAAAGCCACAGGATCGAATTAAATGAGAATTTTCGAAAATTTAAATAATCAGAAAGTTCACTTTATTTAGTTTTTAGTGAACATAATATATATTAGCATAAAATAGATATCAAAATAAATTAATATAAATTAGACTAAAGAATAATAATTAAATTAACATTACTTAGAATTAATATTCACCGTGTTTCAATTTTTTCAAGTTGACAACTGAGCATAAAAGTCTATGTTTAAATTTTTATAGATTTTGTCATACGAATTTAATATTGCGTGTTTTAAGGTGTAAATAATATTTTTTAAGATGACATTGGCATGCCTTTAAAAATAATGGAATTTTTTTTCTACGTTTTTGAGCTGATTGAGATTTTTAATTGATTTTTATTTTACACACCAATTAAAAACTATAACTTTATTTTGAAGAAAAAAACACTAATTACTTTAGAAGCTTATATATATTTTATACAATTAAATGTACCTTTTCGTATTGAAAACTAAGCTCGCAAATAATTATACCCTAACATATTTACTAGCATTTCCTTCATCTCCATGAATAATTAATAATACACCAGACTGCTAATTTGAAATAATATATGTTTTTGACAGTCCTTATCTTTACATGTGTGTAATATTTAGTTAATTATACATCAATGTACATTTTTCCAAAGAAAAATTATAAAATACATCGATTATAAATTAAAGCAATACTTGATTAGATGACAAAAGAGAAATTCATCGAAGTCCAATATGAAAAAAGCTAATTAACACAATTCTCCCTAGAATCGCAATAGATTTCCGATGGAACCCACATAGTCTACGACTCAAACACATTCATGGTGTTTTGGTCAAAGAAAGCATTTAAAATATGAAAACGTTAACGGAATAATTGATTGCATCACTCAAAGCGGGAGTAGAACCGCATGTGGAATCATTAATTGTTAACACAATGTACATTTTATTCAATAAAAGAACACCATGTTAAATCGCAAATGTTCCCGTAACGGCCCCCGCGTAATCACCCCATAAGAGTAGCGCCCCAAAAAAATCCTAATTATTTCCAAAGGACGTTAATTTTAGCCGAAAGCACTTTTTAATCCCACTCCTCAAAAACTCCCCCTTTTCGGTGTAACGAAGAAACTATTCATCTTTTCCGAATGCTTGTTTGTCGACGTTTTAATTGGATTAAGAAAAGAAGAACGCGGGCATGTGCTTGTTAGGTGACTCGCGACTGACAGCATGCTAATTTATCATCTGGGCCGGAGTGTCTAGGGAAAAAAGATGCGACTAATTTGTTTTCCTTATGACAGCATTCCAACGAAGAAATTACAATAATTAAGGACTTTGGTGGAAATCGTCCCTTTTCAAAGACGCAATCAAAGGCTGGTCTCTGGATTAGATAGCACCCCCTATAAGGAAAAAAAAGCGCTTTTCTTTAATTAGCAATTTAATATGTTTCACATTTTCGTAATGCCTCGTACTGGTGCGCTTGAGACACCAATTAACATATTGGGGAGATAGGCTCGTCAAGCATTGTGAAAGAAACCTACGACAAATTAACGGCTTTTAATGGGTGGCTTAAACGTTGGCGAGCGCTAGGGGACTTGTTTTCAGCTAGTTACTTTATCATAAGAGCAAATTAGGGTTGCTATGTTCCACTATGAGATTTTTTTTATATCCTGTATTCCTTAATTAAGACATGCTAGTTTGTCTCCGGTGATTCTTGGCTGTCTTTTGAAGAATATAATGGATGTTAATTTTTACTTTTTGCGTGATGGGGGAATTAGAACGCCAGCGTTAATTACTGATTAAAGGAGAAGGGTTTTATGGAGATTTTTAAAAATTGGAATGCGGTCTTCCTGAAAAGTTTACAAACACCATGCAATGGGAGATGGGAATGAGTTTCAATTGCTGTGAAACTATTAGTGAGACGAAGTAGATTTTTTATAAAGTGGTTAAAGTATTTATAAAGGTTTTAAAAGGACTTTAAGTGTATTTTCTTGTATTAATGTGTAAGATATACTTGAGAAATAGTATAGAAAAATTGTCACTTATAGGTTTCGTTTTCGCTGATTCTTACGATTTTTTTTTATTTATTATACTTTATTTTAAAGGTTTTATTATAATTTAATAAATATTTTGTAAGTTTTTAGGAATTTTGAAAGTAATCAACATTTTGTGAATTCGAATATTTTTATATTTTTTTCCCGCTATTCTTTTCAAACCAATCGATCAAATAGCAGTATATTAAGTAACATGAAAATAAATCCTCAATAAGCTCACTCGAACCTGGGAAAAACTTACATGTGTATAAAATACTTTATTTTTAAGAGGGCTCTTCTAAGTTTTCGTTTCTGTGTTTCTGGCTTAAACTAACACTCTTTTTGAGCATGTCTTTATTATTATAATTTAAAAAAATATCACATGTCAAAAAGATACCAAAATGTCGAGTATTTCCTACTTTTATAAAAAAAAATCGAAATTGGCTGTTAGCACTTTATATATACTTCGTACTTTCTCCTTCATAACACTCTTTGAAAGTAATAACGTACGTTTGTTATCAGTTTCTTTAATAATGCAAAATTTGCATTCTTAAAAATGAGGAAAATTGAATAGTTTATACGTATTAAGTCCGCTTATAATATCTCCAACATCGATTTTTAAAAAAATGCATGATCATTTTTGACTACAAGCTTCAAACTGATAAATCTGTACAACATTCAGGTGCGGAATACATTGTTCTCGGACGTTTTATTAACAATGGCCTTATGTCATTTGAGCGAGAATATTCTCAAAATGTTTGTATAGGAATTCCACAAAGGCTCTGAGCTTAAGTCAACCAGTTTTACGTTTTAGAAATTTGTACTGTATACCCTTTCAGTTTTGAGTACTTAGGCCTATTCTACATGGATGTGATAAACGTGTGCAAACTTTTGCAGATAGCTCTGTGATTGGTGAATACAAACCACGTTGTTTGTATGCTCCAATCACAGAGTCATCTGCGAAAACTTTCGCGCGTTTATCTCGTCCCTATAGAATGGACCTTAGAGAATCGATTGTGAGTATTATCATGTTTACGTATTACCCTAATATTAAGACAAGCATAAATATTGTTACTTTTATGTTCTTACATATAAATGTTATTACTTGTGTATTGTTACTTATAAATGTTGTTACTTATAAATGTTATTACTTGTGTATTGTTACTTATAAATGTTGTTACTTATAAATGTTATTACTTATGTGTTGTTTCTTATAAATGTTATTACTTGTGTGTTGCTACTTATAAATGCTGTTATTTGTGTGTTGTTACTTATAAATGTTGTTATTCCTGTGTTGTTACTTGTATTTTATCCAAAATGTATTACTTGTGTGTTGCTACTTATAAATGCTGTTATTTGTGTGTTGTTACTTATAAATGTTGTTATTCCTGTGTTGTTACTTGTATTTTATCCAAAATGAATATGATATTTTTAAGATTTAGTTATACTCATAACAAGACAGTGTGTTCGAATTCACGTTTTAAATTATTTATTCTAAATAGTTTACTAAAATAAACCCATAAAATTAAACGAACCGTCAAAAACAAAATCCAAAAACACTTTAAAGCAGTGTTTCCAAAGTCAATCCTATTTTAAAAAGCTATAACCTAAAATATTTACCACCCACCCCGCACATTAAAAGTTAAAAACCAAAAATAAAAATGGCAGTAAAATTCAAAAACGGTATGAAAATTAATTTTTTACAAGATTTGTTAATTTAGATTTAAACTGTATGTTAAAAGTAATTTGAATTGCTCTATCAGTATCTAAGTTACTCGATTTTTTTAAAGTTTTCAATAAACAAACATACAATGACACCTCCATAGGACATACAACCGTTTTTACTGCCTTTAAAGAATGGAGTATCATGATTTAAAACGCAGTTTATATCATTTTATAAAAATTGCTCATATAATTTCTACAAACTTTAAATGCAATAAATTATAATAACTTCATTTTCAATATAATTATCTTTTGTTGCAATTAAGAATTTTGCAACATCGTTATTGACACTCTCATTTTCAAAACCTAGTATATTAGCTTGTAAGCTACAAACTTTCCATGTCAACTTTAGTACTCTTATTTGCTTAAATACGCCCTCGACGAAACCGGGCAGATTTAAATCAACCCATTTCATCATTTGCATTTCCTATATTCCAGAATTTTAGCTGATTAGTTTAATTTTCAGCGGCAGCGGTAAGCTCGCTCAAATGTTACTCTGTGTCAGAAACTAAGACTTTCCTGTTTGCTGGAATAACAGAGCTAGCAGTTGTCAATGTTTAAACTGGAAATGATGTTGAATCTTATTATCAGGGAGTCGTCAGTTCTGCCGGCCGATAACTTAGCCGAATTAAACATCGAAAATGAGAAATCCAGTGCATTCGAAATGCGATTCATAAGCTGGTTTATTGCATTCTTGGAATTCTAAATTGACGGGATGTTTGTTTGATTTATATTAAATTAGTCTCAAAATCATTTATGCACTGTACAATTAGCTCTTAATTTATAACATTTAGATTGTTTTCGGAATTCGTTATAATTATTTTTATGATTTAAATTTTATGGTATATTAATGAATGGTGCCTTCTGATTTATGTTACATTGTTTAAAATGGTTACTCAAATTTGACGAAAGTTTCGCTAAATATTCTCCGATAAAATTTTTCGTCGAAAATTACGAAATATTTTTGTCAGTTTTAAACAAACGACAAAATATTTCGTTATTTTTGACAAACCTATATCTTATTTTCGGAGTAAATTTTAATCGGAGCATAATTACAGAAACTTCGTCAAATTTGAGTAACCACTTTTAGATGTATAATTAAGTATATTAAAACTAGTAAAATGCCGTTCTTTCAAATAGATTAAATAAACGAATTATCATAAAAATAAATATGCCATGTCTATATTAATGAAAAAATTCTTTAATGATAGAGGTTTTAGGGGTTTTTCAAAAAAAATTTGACCTGGAAAAATTCTGGAATTTCATGAAAAAAAGCAATGAGAAGAGATTACTATGGGATGGATCTCTATAATTATAAAAAATATATATTGAGTAAGTTTAAGAAATTAGTTTTACATCAATTAAAAAAATATATTGGAAAAAGATTTTTGTTCGTATAACTCGTATTCAAGATAAAAAAAAACTGGCTTTTAAAACCATTTTACTATTAAAATTAAGATTTCACCAAATTTTATTAAAATCTAACTATTAGTTTTGAGATTGGCTCTGACCGACACATACTGTTTTTTAATGTTATTAGTATAGCAAATATTTCATCGTAAATAATTAATCAAAAATTAAGGTTATAGTAACAGTTTAATAAAAACTAATTGTATGGTATTTTTCAATATTGTTCTAGAAACTCTTTTTATTAAAAATAATTATATTTTTTTATGTATTTTCTATATTGTTCATTATTTTGTGTTTTCCAAAAATACATACGATTACAAGATTTACTTTCTGATAAAAATGTTATGTATCCCATACTTCGTCCCAAACAATAATTTTTACAGTATAAAATCATTCCTAACACATTGCCTGTGAGCTGTCTGAAAATGTTATGTATCCCATACTTCGTCCCAAACAATAATTTTTACAGTATTAAATCATTTCTAATACATTGCCTGTGAGCTGTTTGAAGTATTTTCTTATAATCAGCCCGCTGTTTAATATTAACTCTAAGAAAATTATTATACATTTGAAAAATTTCTCCCAGTCTAAATGCCAGTTTTATAAGTTTAACTAGCTCATTAAGTTTAGAAGCTCTTCTTTTCAAACAAATGTGTTTCATTTTAAATCATATATGTCATTCATATATAATTAATAATGGATATATAATTAATAATGGATTATATAAGAATATATGAACTTTCATAAAAAATTAATGTGACATGAAAAACTTTTAAGAGCTAAATTGCTTTACCTAATCCATGTGTATTTTATTACCTTATACTTTTCCTTATGCTGTCTAAATTATTTTATCCTAGTCATAACAAGAAAAAATTTATTGTTACTGGGAAATTATTAGACCCAATATAAAGTTCAGTGAGAAAGTGTCTATTATTTCAAATAAAATAGCAAATTATTATTATTACACATTTTTATATAACTCACTATGCTGTTTTTTTTTTATAAGTCTTGAAATTCATTTTTAAACAGCTTCCCAATATCAGACTTTAAACTTAGCAAACTTGCCTAATCCAGATAACAATATATATAGTTATAATAAATGCTAATTACTATTTAAATGAGTAAAAACTTATTAATAAGGAGTTCATGTTTTTGTGAATTAGAAAGCCCTTCACAAGTTACAAACCCGCTTTATCATCAATGGAAATGTGCTTTCTGCGAGAACGGATTCACAAGGATTCTGCAAGTTAGTACCCTTTTTTTTATAGTTTACAGGTAAGTTAAGTCTTTCATTTAACCTTATTTACAATAAGATCATAGTGTTAGAATTAGTTTTTTTAGTATCATTTTAAAGTTTAAAATTTGGTAAATTTAATTATGGGAACTTTTATTATCACTTTTTGATTTTATTAACCTTATTTGAAATATTTTTGATATTCGCATTGTTTACTTATATCCAAACACTGTTAAAAATAGGTATTCGAAAATAAATAAAATGTACTCATTTTTTAGTACAATCGACGCTTATAATGGTTCCGAATACACAAATTTCAATTTTGAAACATACACGTACTCAAAAATGAGTTCAAGGAGTAGATACTTGCCTACATTGGCTGCCTTCATAAATCACTTTCAATAAATATAATAAAGCAATTAAAACTTATCAGGAATCGAACACATATCCTCAGCAATGCAGTCCAGTGCCTTATCCGTTAACCTACCAGGGTGACAATCATAAGTTATAAACAGGAGAAATGTTAACAAGGCGTGCCATAATAATGGGACGTAAGATAATTAAGTTGTAATAATTCAGTTTATATTTAAGCAATCGACATCAAATAATGTGGAAAACCATCTTCTGAACTACTATTTTAATTTATCATGGTTCATTAAGATCGCTTGAACAGAATCTGAGATTAGCAATATTAAATCACGTTGCTCAGTTTTGAGAAAGTACAGCTATTTAAATACGTCATCGCTCATTTACTCTGCAATTATACTTAAAGAAAAGCAAGTAGGTGTCAGGTGCTCAGTTTTAATTACCTTTTTTTACAGTGAATCCAAAGCATAACAAAATAAAACATGAAACCACTTTTATGAGTTATTCTGTAAATTCTTATCTTCTTTATTTAAAATGTCTATAATTACCGGCAAATACCAACACATCTAAATAAATTATTTATAATTGCTCCTGTCTAATTACAAATAAAAACAAGACAAATCAAACATTAAAAACAAATTAAACAAACTTCAGCGTGACATAAAAAAATAAACTTTTTTAATAAGCCACAAGAAATAATTAAATCTAGTAGCTAAAACCTCTAATAGCGTCCTAGGACTTAACAAGTAATCTCCCCTAATTGAATTATTTGAGTCCAAGAACTTTATTACTCCGTGACAGTTTCATTAAGCAAGCGGAGGTAATATTAATGAATCGAAAAGTTACGAATCCGTCCAAAGCTTTTAATTTAAAATGCGAAAGCGAGACGCATATCAACCTCAAGGCAACTTCATCAGAGAGATGGAGATTCCATTTTAAAGCAATGAAATTACAGAAAGAGAAAAGCATCTCAAGACAAGAAACTTTTAGAACCCTTCCCCCCTCCCCCCCTTTCAAATCTACCAAGAACATCCCTGAATTAAAAAAAAAACACATATTCTCCCCACCCCCCTTTTCCACCCACAAAAAAAAACAGATTTTTTAATAAAAAAGAGACAAAGAAACTATAAGTCGCAGCGAGGGGGAAAAAAGGGAATTAAAAATAAAAATCCACCGCAGACAAACATCAAACGAAACGGGATTATCACATACACCGAACCGGAGTGCGCCTTGTAAAAAGGAACTGAAAAATAATAAATAAATAAATAGATAAAAAAAATATAAGGGAAGACGTCGCGCTCCCGCCAAAAAAAGCGCGGGAACGCAGTCTCGCTCCATTACTTTGGATAAAATTAACAAAGGAAGAACCCGGGGTAACTTTCGTGCTCTTTGAAAATTAATTTCTCTCGGACAAGCAGTTTGTCGTAAATAAATTATTCATCGGGCCTCCTCATCAAAATTTCATCCCAAAGACTCCATCCTCCGTCTCATCCCTGCAGAAACTTTGTCCCTCCCTAAAACCGGATCGCAATTTTGCTCTCCATCCTCCTTTCTCCCATTCTCCTTTGCGGGGATGCAGTGATGCAAAATCACCCCCTTTTAAGTGAGGGGTGGATTGGATTAATTGATTAGATATACATCAAAACTGTATTTACTGACGAAATTAAATTCCGCCCTTGATTGTATCTTTGAGATTAAATTGAGTCGGAAGGGTCCGCCCCACTCTTTGATTCACCCCCCCCCCTCCCCTCTTCCTCCCCCCCCCCACTCGATCGTTTTCGAGTTAATCAAAATGAGGAATTAGCTACTCTTTTTTTAATTAATGCAGGTAAAAACGCTCAAATAATTGAGCGCTAATGAGCGCCCGAGTATCTAATCGGAGGTTAAAAGTGCTAAAGCCTGCAGGAAAATTACCGGCGCTCTTTACTTAGTGGGAGAGATTCAACGCACAAAGATTTAATTAGAGCGGGAATCAATTAAAACAATTAGCGCTCAGTTTTGCTCATTAACTCTGGGGTATGGCCTCGCAGTTTCGTCATTAAGAAAGATTGTTTTTTCTTATTAAGATCCCGATTTGGGTGTTTTAGTGGGGTGTTTAAAATGCATTGTTATGGAAAAAGTGTGTTTTGTTTGTTGCAGAAAAACGGGTCGTATCTCCGTTTTAAGGGCAATTTTAATTAGCTTTGTTACTAAATATTTTGGGGTAGGTTTGATTTTGATAACATTTAAACGTTTATGAAAAAGATTTTCGTTCATTGTTGCGTAATGATTTAAGTGACTTAACGATACGAAAAGTAATTCATTACTATACCAACAAATGAAAAATGAAAATACACGCAGGTCACAAATTGTTGGGCGTATCACATTTAGCTGTATTGATACAATAAAGCATATTTTTTAACAACTATTTCTCTTATATTTGAAACTAGTCGCTTATATTTAGTACCAACAGACAAAATAGTTAAAGTATAGAACAATGGTTATATTATAGAGGTTATATATAGAATGGTTTATTATGTGTAGTTAAACAGCTAAACAATGACCATTGCCCAGCAACTTGTGATCGCCATGTTTTTTAAAAGTTTTTCTCATTTTTCTTTCTTTTAATCATTATGTTAGGGATTGATTATTGATTTGATCTGTAAAAATAATTTCTTAATAAAATCTATTATATGCATTTTAAGATAGAAGGTTTACATTCATTCATTAAATATAATTACTAAAAGTGTTTATTATATTTTAACATTCGTCTTCTATTATAATATAATTATTTCAAGTCAATTATTTATTTTTAGATTTTAATAATTTTTATTATTTGTTTTTAAATTAAAAGTACAACTTTATTTTTAAAGATATATTAAAACAAAAAATATTTAACACTACATACAATAAGAGAAGGCTGCTAGAAGAAGATGGAAAAGCACACAAAATATAATAACCTGTTTATTTGTTATTTGTTATATTTCATACCTATTATGTTACCTGTTACTTATTTAGTTATGCTTTATAATGCAGCCTTAGAGTTACAAACCATGTTAATAATATATATTTAAAGTTTGCATTATATAGTTAAACTTGTTAAAAATTGCCTTCACAATAAAAAAAGTTATCTTTAATCCAATTACAAAGTAGGAAATTTAAGTATACTCTTTTGTGAATTTAAATATCCTAAATTGTTTCCATGAATTGAATGTTTATCAAAAACTAAAAAATTTCTTATGAACCATCATTTAACCAATTGAAAAAAATCTAATAAATCAGCTTTGCCTTCAGTGTGGTGATGGGTGTTTTCTATTTGAACGTTACTAAATAAAATTTTCATAATTATGTGTCACAACGAGCCACTGTATCTCGCCAGTGTGACAAGGGGCCCTCGTGCTCTTTTTGTAAATTTAACTTTTGTCATTGGCATGGGCCTTAAATTTTAATAAACGATACCCTGGTTGTTTTTAGACCACGGGCATACGATTCATAATTTCTCTTGTGCGTTTTCTAGACTTCGGGCCCAGCAAAAAAACATAATCAGCATAAAAACATTAAAGGTTTTATATACGGCAAAACTGCTATTTTTTAAAGTTCTATTATTAAAACTTAAAAGTTTTTGTTCCAAATTCCTTTATAAAACCGGTAAAAAAACTTTAATTTTGAAGCATTGAAAAAAATTGAAGGGGAAATGCAAATTTTTTAAAACAGGGAAATTTAAAACTTTAAAAAATACCTGCATTTTTTTGTTGCAAAATCCTTTATGTAACTTTCAATAAACCTTTCATTTCAGAATTTTTGCGTCTTTGGATTGTTGAGGTTTTTTTTTCTGGCCTCACTTGTCAGGAGCAATCAATTAAAAAGTATTTTGCCCACATTAAGAAGATTCGCGGGAAAACACGAATAACTTTTCCTAAATGCATTTGTTAATATACAGATTTCAATCTTTGCAAGCTAATATCAATGGTACCGTACCTAAATGGTTTTATATAAATAAAATATTTTAGTTCAATAAAAATTTGGAAAACGAATTTATTGATGTTATAATCTAGTTTTTATACATTTTGGACAAACAACGCTTTGAATGATGCTTTTCCTGTATGCCCACGTTTATATACGAGTTCCTTTTGCAGAGGCATCTTCTTCAGGATTTGCCAATAAGAAATCTTGGAAAGTAGCATGTTTGAAATAATATTCAAAGAAGAAAGGACACACAAAAAATATTCAAATTAAACTATCCGACACACATTATAATTAAAAAAAATCTTAAAGAAACTTGAAGTATGAACAAACGCTAATAAATCAATATTTTTAAAGTCAATCGTTCAGAGTAAAAATCAAAATAACTTTTACTGTTGAAATACAACACATTTCCTTGTATTTGCCAAGGGAATGGTTCTATATAGGATTATGTGTTTTAATTTCAGCAATTTCGGGTGTGCGGACAGCTTATAACTCGTTGCATTCTAACCTCAAAAAGCCTTGCAGTTATATAAAAAAGTCCCCTAATGTTCTTATAGAAAGTTTATTAGAAAAACAGACATTATAATTAAAAAAAAATCTTAAAGAAACTTGAAGTATGAACAAACGCTAATAAATCAATATTTTTAAAGTCAATCGTTCGGAGTAAAAATCAAAATAACTTTTACTGTTGAAATACAACACATTTCCTTGTATTGGCTAAGTGAATGGTTTTATATAGGATTATGTGTTTTAATTTCAGCAATTTCCGGTGTGCGGACAGCTTATAACTCGTTGCATTCTAACCTCAAAAAGCCTTGCAGTTATTTAAAAAAGTCCCCTAATGTTCTTATAGAAAGTTTATTAGAAAAACACACATTATAATTAAAAAAAAAAATCTTAAAGAAACTTGAAGTATGAACAAACGCTAATAAATCAATATTTTTAAAGTCAATCGTTCAGAGTAAAAATCAAAATAACTTTTACTGTTGAAATACAACACATTTCCTTGTATTTGCCAAGGGAATGGTTCTATATAGGATTATGTGTTTTAATTTCAGCAATTTCGGGTGTGCGGACAGCTTATAACTCGTTGCATTCTAACCTCAAAAAGCCTTGCAGTTATATAAAAAAGTCCCCTAATGTTCTTATAGAAAGTTTATTAGAAAAACAGACATTATAATTAAAAAAAAAATCTTAAAGAAACTTGAAGTATGAACAAACGCTAATAAATCAATATTTTTAAAGTCAATCGTTCGGAGTAAAAATCAAAATAACTTTTACTGTTGAAATACAACACATTTCCTTGTATTGGCTAAGTGAATGGTTTTATATAGGATTATGTGTTTTAATTTCAGCAATTTCCGGTGTGCGGACAGCTTATAACTCGTTGCATTCTAACCTCAAAAAGCCTTGCAGTTATTTAAAAAAGTCCCCTAATGTTCTTATAGAAAGTTTATTAGAAAAACACACATTATAATTAAAAAAAAAATCTTAAAGAAACTTGAAGTATGAACAAACGCTAATAAATCAATATTTTTAAAGTCAATCGTTCAGAGTAAAAATCAAAATAACTTTTACTGTTGAAATACAACACATTTCCTTGTATTTGCCAAGGGAATGGTTCTATATAGGATTATGTGTTTTAATTTCAGCAATTTCGGGTGTGCGGACAGCTTATAACTCGTTGCATTCTAACCTCAAAAAGCCTTGCAGTTATATAAAAAAGTCCCCTAATGTTCTTATAGAAAGTTTATTAGAAAAACAGACATTATAATTAAAAAAAAAATCTTAAAGAAACTTGAAGTATGAACAAACGCTAATAAATCAATATTTTTAAAGTCAATCGTTCAGAGTAAAAATCAAAATAACTTTTACTGTTGAAATACAACACATTTCCTTGTATTTGCCAAGGGAATGGTTCTATATAGGATTATGTGTTTTAATTTCAGCAATTTCGGGTGTGCGGACAGCTTATAACTCGTTGCATTCTAACCTCAAAAAGCCTTGCAGTTATATAAAAAAGTCCCCTAATGTTCTTATAGAAAGTTTATTAGAAAAACAGACATTATAATTAAAAAAAAAATCTTAAAGAAACTTGAAGTATGAACAAACGCTAATAAATCAATATTTTTAAAGTCAATCGTTCGGAGTAAAAATCAAAATAACTTTTACTGTTGAAATACAACACATTTCCTTGTATTGGCTAAGTGAATGGTTTTATATAGGATTATGTGTTTTAATTTCAGCAATTTCCGGTGTGCGGACAGCTTATAACTCGTTGCATTCTAACCTCAAAAAGCCTTGCAGTTATTTAAAAAAGTCCCCTAATGTTCTTATAGAAAGTTTATTAGAAAAACACACATTATAATTAAAAAAAAAAATCTTAAAGAAACTTGAAGTATGAACAAACGCTAATAAATCAATATTTTTAAAGTCAATCGTTCAGAGTAAAAATCAAAATAACTTTTACTGTTGAAATACAACACATTTCCTTGTATTTGCCAAGGGAATGGTTCTATATAGGATTATGTGTTTTAATTTCAGCAATTTCGGGTGTGCGGACAGCTTATAACTCGTTGCATTCTAACCTCAAAAAGCCTTGCAGTTATATAAAAAAGTCCCCTAATGTTCTTATAGAAAGTTTATTAGAAAAACAGACATTATAATTAAAAAAAAAATCTTAAAGAAACTTGAAGTATGAACAAACGCTAATAAATCAATATTTTTAAAGTCAATCGTTCAGAGTAAAAATCAAAATAACTTTTACTGTTGAAATACAACACATTTCCTTGTATTTGCCAAGGGAATGGTTCTATATAGGATTATGTGTTTTAATTTCAGCAATTTCGGGTGTGCGGACAGCTTATAACTCGTTGCATTCTAACCTCAAAAAGCCTTGCAGTTATATAAAAAAGTCCCCTAATGTTCTTATAGAAAGTTTATTAGAAAAACAGACATTATAATTAAAAAAAAAATCTTAAAGAAACTTGAAGTATGAACAAACGCTAATAAATCAATATTTTTAAAGTCAATCGTTCGGAGTAAAAATCAAAATAACTTTTACTGTTGAAATACAACACATTTCCTTGTATTGGCTAAGTAAATGGTTTTATATAGGATTATGTGTTTTAATTTCAGCAATTTCCGGTGTGCGGACAGCTTATAACTCGTTGCATTCTAACCTCAAAAAGCCTTGCAGTTATTTAAAAAAGTCCCCTAATGTTCTTATAGAAAGTTTATTAGAAAAACACACATTATAATTAAAAAAAAAAATCTTAAAGAAACTTGAAGTATGAACAAACGCTAATAAATCAATATTTTTAAAGTCAATCGTTCAGAGTAAAAATCAAAATAACTTTTACTGTTGAAATACAACACATTTCCTTGTATTTGCCAAGGGAATGGTTCTATATAGGATTATGTGTTTTAATTTCAGCAATTTCGGGTGTGCGGACAGCTTATAACTCGTTGCATTCTAACCTCAAAAAACCTTGCAGTTATATAAAAAAGTCCCCTAATGTTCTTATAGAAAGTTTATTAGAAAAACAGACATTATAATTAAAAAAAAAATCTTAAAGAAACTTGAAGTATGAACAAACGCTAATAAATCAATATTTTTAAAGTCAATCGTTCAGAGTAAAAATCAAAATAACTTTTACTGTTGAAATACAACACATTTCCTTGTATTTGCCAAGGGAATGGTTCTATATAGGATTATGTGTTTTAATTTCAGCAATTTCGGGTGTGCGGACAGCTTATAACTCGTTGCATTCTAACCTCAAAAAGCCTTGCAGTTATATAAAAAAGTCCCCTAATGTTCTTATAGAAAGTTTATTAGAAAAACAGACATTATAATTAAAAAAAAAATCTTAAAGAAACTTGAAGTATGAACAAACGCTAATAAATCAATATTTTTAAAGTCAATCGTTCGGAGTAAAAATCAAAATAACTTTTACTGTTGAAATACAACACATTTCCTTGTATTGGCTAAGTGAATGGTTTTATATAGGATTATGTGTTTTAATTTCAGCAATTTCCGGTGTGCGGACAGCTTATAACTCGTTGCATTCTAACCTCAAAAAGCCTTGCAGTTATTTAAAAAAGTCCCCTAATGTTCTTATAGAAAGTTTATTAGAAAAACACACATTATAATTAAAAAAAAAATCTTAAAGAAACTTGAAGTATGAACAAACGCTAATAAATCAATATTTTTAAAGTCAATCGTTCAGAGTAAAAATCAAAATAACTTTTACTGTTGAAATACAACACATTTCCTTGTATTTGCCAAGGGAATGGTTCTATATAGGATTATGTGTTTTAATTTCAGCAATTTCGGGTGTGCGGACAGCTTATAACTCGTTGCATTCTAACCTCAAAAAGCCTTGCAGTTATATAAAAAAGTCCCCTAATGTTCTTATAGAAAGTTTATTAGAAAAACAGACATTATAATTAAAAAAAAAATCTTAAAGAAACTTGAAGTATGAACAAACGCTAATAAATCAATATTTTTAAAGTCAATCGTTCGGAGTAAAAATCAAAATAACTTTTACTGTTGAAATACAACACATTTCCTTGTATTGGCTAAGTGAATGGTTTTATATAGGATTATGTGTTTTAATTTCAGCAATTTCCGGTGTGCGGACAGCTTATAACTCGTTGCATTCTAACCTCAAAAAGCCTTGCAGTTATTTAAAAAAGTCCCCTAATGTTCTTATAGAAAGTTTATTAGAAAAACACACATTATAATTAAAAAAAAAAATCTTAAAGAAACTTGAAGTATGAACAAACGCTAATAAATCAATATTTTTAAAGTCAATCGTTCGGAGTAAAAATCAAAATAACTTTTACTGTTGAAATACAACACATTTCCTTGTATTGGCTAAGTGAATGGTTTTATATAGGATTATGTGTTTTAATTTCAGCAATTTCCGGTGTGCGGACAGTTTATAACTCGTTGCATTCTAACCTCAAAAAGCCTTGCAGTTATTTAAAAAAGTCCCCTAATGTTCTTATAGAAAGTTCTTATCAAAAGTAAAATCAAAATCATGTGATCAGCGTATTCATTAACTATGTTTTAAGTAGAAGGAACCGTCCCAGGTTGGCAACCGCAATGACACACTTGAATTATATCCAAAGTAGCATTAAAATACGATTTAGCTATGCTTTAGATATGCTACTTGCTCAATGTAGATAGCGCACAAAAACATCATAGGACATTTGGATCTTTTCCAAATCATTTTATGTCATTTCAGCTCAGTCATATACCCAAGAACTAGAGATTATCATTTTTTTTCTTTCTCAATTTAGATAGAATCGTAGATAAATGTAAACGTTGCACGTTTGCGTTGATTCCAAATAGCTGAGATGGAATTTGATTATCAAGCGCGATCAAAAGTAGTTCAAAGCATCAATATAAATTAGATTTAACACTCGGTATATAATATATTAATGGTAAATGAATATTATTTAATAAAAAATTAAGCGTATTTTTAATATTGAAATGAATTGGATTAACATCGTATTGTTGCTGAATAAACTAGCTATCGGCGAATTTATGTCACTCTTCACAAAAAATTAGTTTAATACTATTTTCTTACCTACTCCTAATTTTTAATATGCGGCATTGTCTGTCTTTGCTATATGAATTTTCAACATTTAACAGCTTTGCCCCGACACCGCCAAGGCATTAATATAGATTTACTTGATATGTTGTAGTTATCTACTGGTATATTAAAATCAGTAACTCAGTAAAATATTTATTTAAATAATGTTTTTATTGTTTTATTAAAATGTAGCATAAATGGTTAAATTTAACTCTTTTAACATTCGTTATTGATTTGAATATAAAAGGGGTATGAATTGAAAGTCCTTCAACAAAAAGTGCTTACGTTGGGTCGTAAAATAGCAAAAAACCAAAAAAAAAAAAAACACACAAAAAGATACGTGGTTAAAGCCATTTTATTTTGAGCACAGTAGTAAGATTAAGGTGCATATACACATTAGAAAATGCAAAAATCGACCAAAAATTACAAAACATTATTTTGCTTTATAATATTCCCCAATTCTTTAATTTTCCGATAATACCAATATTGTATAAACATTTTTAAAACTTTCTTATTTACAAAGAGTTATTCTAGGACCTTGCTTGCACTTGGAATATGTTTTCTATACTTTAAACTCAATTTCTGAATAATTGTATTATCACTATATGTCGTTTTATTTACAACATGCTAAGTCAAGTTTAATTAATTTGAGAAAATTAGTTAGATAAAAAAAATCATTGTTTTATGTTTCCAAAAAGTACTTTGATTGACAGCCTCAAACTTGAAGTTAGTGCTGGTGTATGCTACGCCATCTATCGGGGATTTGACAAACAATTAAATGGAAATGCTAAATATGCTTCCAGTGTATGCCACTTTATTTCATGCCACCTCATATTATGTATTATTTATTATACATCTTATATTTTTTTCTTAAAATAGGTTTAAAAAAATAATGTTTTAATTAGAATGACAAGTTAAAATAATAGACACATCAATAACATTTCATAATAATAATAATGTGTATTTGGATTGAAATTCAATTAAATTTTGAATTTCGAAAACGAAAATTCCAATTGAAAAATATTTTAAAATTTGATACATTTTCATAAAAAAAGAAAGAAAGAAGCAAAATCCTCAGTATAAAATTCGTATAAGTAATCTTAATCTTTTTTTATTTCCATATAGTCGAAGCCGTCAGTTATTATGTAGCACATCAAATTCTCCATAAAACAATAGAATAAAATAGACAGCAATGCAATGCGTTGCTACAAGTGAGCCACTGGGCAAATATACAAAAGGCATTATAACGTAAATGAGTAAATATATAAGAGGCATTTTAAATGATTTTTTCATAACTTTTTTTATTTAATAAAATGTTATTTTAATTTTTTATTTAATGTTTTCATGTTAAGTTTCTCAGATTTAGATTAAATGTCAGTTTTTATTCGGGTAAGGTGGGGGAATTTTGAACATTCGGTAATTTGGATTTTTTGAAATTTTATATTAAATACGCATTGTTAAATTTATATTTTGACCTCGTTAGTTCTGTTTAATTTACTTCGGTTAACGGAGTACATTTTCTTGGTGATTATTCAAGTTCAACAGACGATTTGTTTGTTTATACACACACATATACAAAACTTACGATAGTTTGATGTATGTAAACTTCTAAATCAAAATTAGTAAAGTCCATTTATTTACCAATATTCATGGGTTTTGTATAAAAAAATAAACATTTTAATAATTTTTTTTCCAATAAAACAATTAGGACAAATTCTGATTTATTTAGCGGTATTTCAATGTTCTGCAAAGTGGGTTTTAGAATTATTAATGCTAAAGATTAAGAAATTCGTAAAACTTTAAAGATCTTCGGCAAAATGCAATAATTCTACAAAAATTTGAATTTTGTAGTTTATAAATGACAAGAGTTAACTGAAATACATTTAACACTGTTTAAATATTAATACCCGTGGTTTTATAATGAAGTTACATACCATGTCCCCCCAAATATACAGTTAACAAAAGGAACACATTTCGATAAAAAAAATGCACGCATTTGCTTGATTCATTAAAGAAAAAATAATGCTTTAACTGAAATAAAAAATCGTGTGTAAAATAAATTTAAAATAAAGTAAATACATCACAGGTTCCTGAATGAAAATAAACGAAGAGTAATATTAGTAGGTTTTATATGAATTTTAAATTAAATAAATAATAAAATTGTTGATTTTTCGAAATGGCAAAAATGGTGGATTGCAGTTTGCTTTTAGAAAGAAAAACAGTCTACTAATAATCAAATGCATTGCGTTTTTAAGATTTGAAGATTGTTATTTATTCTATTGTATTCAAGCTACTAATTTATTTTTATAAGTTTAATCTATTAATGCCTTTTTATGCAAAAATTTCAATATTCCCACTGGTGACCCAATTTTCTCCATTTATGAATCGTAGTAGAGGTTACCTGAGAATAATAATTATTAAAAATATTTATATACCTCAGAATTAAATGAAAATATACGATTATATTTCCAATAAATAAGTTAACGTTTTTGGTATAGCAATTGTAAGTAAATTTTTTTCCTGAAAGAAATTGGACTTTGAACCCCAAATTTTATTCGAGTTTTAAAACCCAAATTCCCCCACATTATCCTATTTCGCGGTCATCGTTTACATCTGTCATTTCTCTTCTCTTCTCTTATATTTTATATTATATTACGTATCTACACTTTTATATTACGTTAAGCCGAAAATTACCTAAGATAACTTCTGTGATAATCCACCTTACAAATTAATAGAGTATAATTAAGTTTTTCTCATTTGTTAATTCTCTGTCACTCCGAGTTAAAAGAATGCTAATTAAATTAAGTTAAATCTTAATGTGCAAACTTTAAAGATACTATTACAGTTTTGCAGATTTAAGTTATCACATCAAATTTATAATAACTTTTATTAATAGATATTATTTAAAATAAGTCAATAAATAACTCAACAAATTTCAATAACTAAATTTATATATTTTTTGATTTGGCACCGTTCAAAACGTCGCTTGCTGCATGGTAATTATAAAATACTATTATGTCAAAATAACCGACTGTACTTGTGATGAAGCTTTTAAAGAACCATATGTGTGTGTGAAACTTAAATTAATAATAATGATTTGAAACATCATTTTTTCAAAATACTCAATCAGCCAGAAAAGTTCAGTGGTTTACAAAAGAAATAATCTTTGTAAATTAATGTGTAATGTTGTCAAAGCTAAACTACGATAATCGTTGTTTTTATGAGCGCTTGATGAAAGGGCCCTGATCTATATTTTCTGCTTAATTTCGTTTGTTTATAATTCATAGATGGCAGCACCATGCAATACACTAACTGATAATTTTTTTTTATATCAAAGCAAAAGTTTAAATTTTCTTTTTATAAACATAATGTGAAGAGCGCCTAAAGCGTATACAAAATCAAACACCCGTACGCGATTGCAAATAGCAGAAAACCACAAAAACAATTGGCCGATGCATGGATTTTTATGGAGTTTAGGATTTTCCTGTTTTATCTTTGAAAATATATTTTTAAAAGTATTAATATTTTTTGTAGGAAAAACGGATAGAGCAGGTAATCCTTTTTTTATATAAAATTCAATACTTATTTAATTAAAAAAAAAAATTTGTGGACATATTTGGTTTTGCATGCACGCTTCCCATATATTGATGCGATTTCCAGGGCCGCTGGCATAAATTCCGCCGGAGTTCAAAATATGACGTGCTGTCCGTCCTGTTAAACCATAATCAGCCAAACTTTCACAAATACTTTTGGCGGTAAAAAGTCGCCCATTTAAAAGCATAAAATTTCCTGAAATATTGGCCATGGCCAGGAGACTCTAAATACTGTGCAATAAAATAGACTCAATGGCAGATGAAAAATTTAATCAGAAATATAACTATGTTATTTTTTATAGGTATTTAAATGATTTACAATGAATTGAAAATTACATTTATACTATGTATTCTTTATTGTATTAGACAGATAGTATTTTTATATGATGTTATTCGTGAAAGAAAAATATATAGTTGTGCCATCTAGTGATAAAATATACAACCATACGATAAAATGATTTTTTTTAATGTGAAAATGCAAGTGTATCAAAAATCTTTAAAAAAAAAATTAGTAGTTCCAGGATTTAGAGGTATAGGATATTCAATTTTGAACTGACTATTAGCGAAATTTTTGGGTTACTATTTTATCCTCTTACAAATTAAAATGTGCAAGAATTAATAAATATAAATGTACGTTTTTAGTATTGAATAATTTAGAGCTAAGCACAAACAAAACAATATCTAATTAAATTAAAAAGTTACACTTTTTTTTAAATAATATAAGGGAAATAAACAAAATAACAAAAGACAAATAAAATATATCAGAAAAGTTTATACAATAATTATTTTTTACTTTAGGTTATAGTAAAAATTACTATTATGTTTTATGTTAGACATTCGGTGGTCTATTTCAAGTAACTAAAAACAGTATAGCCAAAATATGGATCGTCGACTATTATACCTAACTTTAGATTCATTATAATTCATTTGCTATACTATATGCTTAAAAACATTGAATATTCAATTGCTTTTTTCGAACCTAGATGGCAGCACAATAGCTACTCTATCCAAAATAAATTTATGGAAATGTTATTATCCCCACTCAAATGAGGAATTTGACTCTACGATATTAGAGAGCCGGATCCAGAGAAACATTTAAGGAAGTCGCAAAATACAAATTAAAAAAAACAAAAAATAAAGGATATTTCTTCAATTCATTGCTAAAATTGGAAAAGGGGAAAGGGATGAAACGGTTGACTAGGAAAACTACATAGAGCATTTTATTATATCCTAAATTAATTATAAAACGTCATTATTACCTATTTAACATAAGTAATTTTCAATAATTCTATGTATTATTTCTATAGTAAAAATCTTTTTTGCGACTCGCACGTAATGAATCCTAACAATTCAAGTGGGTGTCAAAAGAAAGATAATTTCTTGAAGCAGTGATAAATTGTATTTTCAGAACGCTGGAACCTCAAAATGATTTTTAAAAAAATGAAAAATTAGTTTTTTAAAAGAGTTTTATGGGAAAAAAACATTGATCGGTAACAACTTTGATTTTTTGAAATTCATATTTTATGATGCGTTCTCACGGAAACTTTTTTATGATTTTGAAATATATGAAAGTGAACACCGTGTATTATAAAATTTTTAATGAACTCTCTGTACACGACTTCATCCTCTGGATAATCTTCATTTTCAGGAAGGATTCTGGACAATCGCTTCATTTGCTATACTATTTAGATATGCTTAAAAACATTTAATATTCAATTAAATTTTCTAACACTCGATGGCAGCACAACAGCTAGTCTATCCATAATAAATTTATAGAAATGTGACAAGATGACAAGAGTTGTCGCCGTCTTGGCGATCAAATCCTCTTATTAACATCCTCTTAATAACAAAGAGCCAAATAAATAAGAATTTTAATTAAAATAACTATAAAAATTGTTCTGATTTTTAAAATTATAGACTTTTGTAACTCTAAAATACGAATCTGATATTTATAAGTTTTTATCCAGGGAGCGGGTTTTCCGCAGATATGTAAAGATTTTATTTAATTATATTTACGAAACGTACTATGTAGACGTTTAAATATATATTATCTTTGGTGAGTTTAGGAATTTGGCGAACAAGGTAACTTAATATGCATTCTTTTAAACATTATAAAAGAATTATGCCGTAACGTTATTTGTCATTACCTTTAAAATCGGATGTCATTTAATTCAATATTTTGAAAAAATTCGATATGTTTGAAAACCTACTTTGTAAACATTTTGTATGAAATGGGTTGCAAAAGTCCCATTACAATGAATATCGACCTACTTAAAAAAGTAACGCCGAAGAAATAGAAAATAAAAATCGCGTAATATGCATTCTTTTAAACATTATAAAAGAATTATGCCGTAACGTTATTTGTCATTACCTTTAAAATCGGATGTCATTTAATTCAATATTTTGAAAAAATTCGATATGTTTGAAAACCTACTTTGTAAACATTTTGTATGAAATGGGTTGCAAAAGTCCCATTACAATGAATATCGACCTACTTAAAAAAGTAACGCCGAAGAAATAGAAAATAAAAATCGCGTAATATGCATTCTTTTAAACATTATAAAAGAATTATGCCGTAACGTTATTTGTCATTACCTTTAAAATCGGATGTCATTTAATTCAATATTTTGAAAAAATTCGATATGTTTGAAAACCTACTTTGTAAACATTTTGTATGAAATGGGTTGCAAAAGTCCCATTACAATGAATATCGACCTACTTAAAAAAGTAACGCCGAAGAAATAGAAAATAAAAATCGCATGATTTTAAAGGGGATTTTTTGTCATGGCTTTCCTATGTAGAAGCCCCGTTTCAAAAACAAGCGACTCATATAAAGCAACAAATTATTAAGAAACTTTATAACTTAATTGGTTGTACAGTAAGCTCTCCCTTCGGAAGATAGTTCAATATTATTCATTTGATGTCGATAAACTATTGTGATTCGAACGAAAATGGACTGTGTATTTTGCCATTGAGAACAAAAAATGCAAAAAAGTTCTCGCACGGGAACGCTAGTTTTCTTTTTATATAATTAATAATTTATTTGCGGTACTTTAAGAAGTTTTTAAGTAGCTAAAAATTTACACTGGCGGATTACCTTAAGGTGTACATACACACTATAAAAAACGAAAATCGGCCAAAATTTCCAAAATATTTTTTTGGTTCTATAGTATTCCCCGATTCAGTATCTTTCAGATGATACCAAGATTGAATAAATATTCCAAAAACTTTTTTATTTACAAAGAGTTATTCTATGGCCGCGCTTGCAATGGCAATATGTTTTGTAAACTTTACATTTGATTTCTGAAGAATTGTATTTTTAACATATGTCCCTTCATTCGAAACATGATAACTCAAGTTTGCTTAAACATTTTGAGAAAATTATGTTTTCTTTTAAATTTATATTAGTTGTAAGATGTTATGACCCTCCATCAAAACGATTCGTTCAAAAAATAATTTTTAATAGAATTTTAAAGTTGAAAATTTGAATAAAAAAGTGTTTTTTTAGGGACTGTCGAGGTAAAAAATTATTTAAAAAAACACTTTAAATGCTGTAATCTTTTTGGAGGGTCATAACATTAAGAAAGATACTGCGAGTAATTTCCAACAAAAATTATGCTTCTAGATTAATTACAACTTGCGTAATCACGTTTGAAAAAACATGCTAATTAACATATAAAATGCTAATTAGGTAATTTGTATTTTATATTTTTCAGAATTTTTTTAAATGATTCATCACTATTTTTAAGGTGTTTTCCTACACGAAAAAACTAGATTTTTAAATTCATAAATAAAAAAAAAAATGTTCAAGTGTATACGTACTTAATTACCTTAATATAACAAAATTATTTTGCCTTATATTACAAGTAACAAGTGAATATGAGTAAAAGTTAGTGAGTTTTTTTATTTGCTCAAGGAAGAGTTAAAGTGTCACGCACGTTTTTTTATTTTTGTATTTATGTTTTAAGGAGAAGAACAGATTATATTCTTAAAAGAATATAACAAAGACTATGAGGATCAATTGTTATATAAGTGCCACAGGTATGCACTCATATCGATAAACGGATTTATTCTCATATACCTCCGTTATATAATTTTTTTGCCATATTTTTTTTCTAAAACTCCCGGCGCATAATTTTATATGAACAAAAAATAAATAATTATTCGATTTGTCACAAATAATTATACTGTTTAAAAAAGTTAATGGAGTTTTGTCAATGTCACACAATTTTAATATATATACAGTAACAACTGTAATAAACAAAAAATACTAAACGGACAAATTTTTAGATAATTTTTAATACATTTAGTTAGTGTTTATCAATAAAATTATAGTTGCGAATTATATCTTACACATCGCACGTATAAGAGTGTACGATGAAACGGGTGCTATTAAGTCTTAACATTAAAAACCAGCTAGATGCTATTTATTTTGCGGTATGAAAGTAGCGGTCGGTTTCAAAGCCAGATAAGTAAAGAAATCAGTTTCAAAAGTAGATAGATCAAGAAGCGGGTCGGCTACCGCGCACCGATCACAGATCAGTAATCGAGCTACCTCTCACAACTTTGTTGCAACCAGATAGCTTTGGAACCATAAGCACCAGAGCTTTGGAACCAGAAAGCAACCATAGCTTTGTTGTAAAATCTGAACCAAAATAATTTTTTCTCTTTCTCAAAGTAATACTCATACAGAGCTCAAATTTGAGTAAGACCTGTGTCTATCGATTACCAATTCGTAAAATAAAAAGAGAAAAGTCTTCTATAAATAATGCAATTGATTGGTTTTTTATTTATCTTGAAAAATTTGTCAAAAGTGATCTACCTGGTTTTGAAACAAGGGGGCTCACTAGCATTGAAGGCTATACTTGGGTTGACGAGTATCCTTCCGTATTCGACTGCAATTCTGCAAACACTCGTACTTAATTTGGAAGAAAAACCCTCTAATTTTCTTGTTAAATATCTCAATTTAAGAAAAATTAAATGTTTTTAAATAAAATTGTAAAATGCAATTAAAAGTAGAAAAATAAAAAGTTTCCAATGCTTGTTTTTAGAGATCCGCGCATTTATTTCGAATAATCGTAAGTTTCTAAATCAAATGCTCATAAGCAAATTTCTCTTTATAAACTCTAAGTTACAAAGTGATTTTTTTTTGTGACGTACTGTAGTAAATTGATATTTTGAATATACATGTATATAATAGTATTTTATTTATGTACCTCACTTATTAAAAACTTGGTGAGTTTTGCTCAACTGCAGAATTTGTTAGCACTATCCATTGATATTAACAATGATTAATTAATAAAGTGACAAAAAAATGAATGCTTTTCCACTAAGCTCATGGTATGTTATTTCAAAGTGCCATTTATTTTTTCATAAGATTGGGTGGTTATAATTATAGCATTCCTGTTCATAACACTGTAGGAAAAAAAGTTTAGAAGAAATATCTTTATATAGTGACCCGTTCCCCATAACGACCGATTTGAAAGTCTCAATGGGTTGTTTGTAATAATAACTCATTACAGCGATTTTTCGTTATAACGACGGTCTCATACTGGTTTCGTAAGAGATCGTTATATAAGAAGCACTCCATCAAAACCAAGCATATAATTTTTTTTGATAAGTGTGTAAATGAAGCTAAATAACTACATGAGATTTTTTTTAAAAGAAGGGATGGCATCTGGTTAATTCTAAATTTATATGCAGATTTCATGTCCTTTTTTGTCCTTAAACTTTTACTGAAGTGATTTTTTTTTTAAATTTCCCTTTTAATTATGGTTGCAAATGTGGTTAAATAGACATAACAAATAAAACATGCACAATTGGTAACAAAGATTACATAACAGACATTACAAAAATCTGGGGCAATAATTTCCCAGCTAAAAAATATATAGGAAATGGATTTCAAAAATTAATTTGTAAAGTAACTTGTTCATTATAGTATCTACTATTGGAATAAAATGTTTACAAATGATAAACAAATTGTTATAATACTAAATAAATTATACACTTTTAATGAATCTTCACATGGGACAGTCAAAATAAGCAGTAATTTGGAATAATATATATACATATTCTCATGAGTAAATAACTTATTTTCAAAATTAAAAATGACATGAGGTAAAAATAATTAAAAGCTGACAAGGGAAAAAATATTTTCAGGACAAGAAATCTGCTTGTAAATTTGGAAAGAGCCTACTATCCCTTTTTGCAAAATAATTTTTATACTTCCAAACCTATCCCTTTTATTTTAAAACTTAAAAAACCAGAAGCTCATACAAATTCATACAATTACCAATCGTATTTGCTTTTTTCTGCAATTTGCGATCTGACTGACATGCTTATTTTTCCTTGGAGCTCCTCATATACGCCTATTGTAATAAATTCTTATTAATTGTTGAATTGTTACTAGTATGTTGGGTCAAAATATTTATGATGTATAGTTCATTAGAATACTTAAATGTGCATTTACCTATTTTTTTGGTATTTCTATAAAATTACGTAAACAATAAATAGTTTCACCGCGTAAGAAATTAAAAATATATTTACACTCTAATTTTTTTGCATTCTGCGATTGTCATGATGCGACGAAATGATTTGATAATCATTTCGTCATTGAATCACTTGATTTTTGACGAAACAAGAAACTTTAAATTTTCAATTAGAACAATTTACTCCGATTGTTACCCAGTAGTATAATTTGGCTATCATTTTGGCTGTTTTAGTTTCGTATTCCATAAGAGCTTGTCTGGTACGGTCGATAGCGCGCGTGAATTCGAACCAAGAGATTTCTGGTTCGAGAATGGCCATCAATTTTTATTTAAAGTTGTCCTAATTTTTCACGAAATAAATTTCGTCGTGGAAAAAAATCCCGACAAAATTAATTTCTTCAGTTTTGATGATATAATTATTCGTAGCATTTAGGAGACATCCGCTTCGTTAAAAATGACGAAAGTATCTTAAAAAATGAGCGTGTATTTTTAAGATTGTGAAATCTTTACTAACACTTCTTCATGAATTTCAAAGGAAAAATCTCCTACCCTACAGCAATTCTCCCAACTAGACTCACCTCATATTCAAAAACCTTCTGAAATTCTTCGTTCGTGGTTTTTCATTTGCCTGCAAAATCACACCAACCCCACCCCCCTCTGCCAATTACTTACCCTTACGTATCATTCCATCACGAAGTGGAAAGATTTTTTTTATCCCAAGCCCCCCACCTGATTGCCCGGGCAGATCGGGTGTCGGGCCACTGCTTTTTTCACTCGTCTGCAATACCTTCCGATTCAGGAATGATTGCCCCTCTCCCGTTGCAATAAGTCTTTGTCATAACGATCTGGACCCAAAAGCCCTTGATCGGATAGCGCATATGTACTTTAAGTTCAGAGCTTGCAGCTCCTTTTTATTATGGAGAGCAACTGCTTTTGTCAGAGCGTTCAAGAGTGTTTTCGGAAGGCTTTGTCGAGGCAAGAAAATTGTCGATATCTTTCAGAAAGAAGAAGAATTCTAAAGTATGGTTGTTAGAGAAGAATAAAGTCGTCGAGTTTTTTTTGTGTGTGTTGTTTTTGTTTTTGAACACGAAAAGTTGCATATCAAAGTTATTCTTATTGAAGTGAAAATCTTTTTTGTCATGAATGCATATAGGGAACTCTCGGAAATTAAAATTAAATGTTATTAATTTTCTAGTAATTGTAAGTAGAATTTAAATTCATTTATTAAGATTCAGTTGGTTGATTGAATTAAGGTAGCTAAATAATAATAAAAAAATGCGATTGTTGAAAGACCCAGGTATACTTCCTCGCTGACTTTGATGTCAGACCCCACTCCAACGTGATAATTTTTTTGAGTAACTGATCCTTATATTTAGTTTTAGTTTTGCGGGGTTTTCAAACACTTCAGGAATTTTTCGCACTTAAAATTAACTTATATTTTGTATTCATAATAGGGAACTGGATTGATAAAAAGAAGAGGGGGGGGGGGGGGTAATATTCTTCTAATGTCATTATATTTCCTAACAAAATTGCAAGATTTATTTTTGTTTTATTGCTTTAAAAGTTAAAATACTTTTTTTCTGTACAAATTTTTTAAATATATTTTTAAAATCTTAATATATTTAAACGAGATAACTATTAAGTTGCTCCTCAATCCATTAGATTGTAAAAATATTGTAAAATGGAGTATTCTTATGCATTTTAAATTGGGTAACATTGCTGCAAAAACTGGAGGTTCCAAGACATGATATCATGGCTATGAGTGTCAGTGGATAAAATATTAAATAAAACACCATTAAAAAAATACTCTTTAACAAAAGAAAAGATGTTTAGTAAAGCATGAACGTATTTTATTGTGAAATCTATGTTATGGTTATCATTTTTTGTAAATGTAGCGCAGTTCGTTTGGTTCGAAACGAACCCATGCTACCCCAATTCTTTAACCATGGAGCTAAATCATCGATCCCGTGTGAAAGTGTTGGGTATTTGAAGGAACCTTAACAGTGAGTTGATCGTGAGAAACAAATGAATAGCACCCGTGAATCGCATCACGTGGGTGAAGAGAAGTATTCTGTTGTCAAGAATGAGATGGAAGCAGCTGTGTTCAGAGGTTCAGACCGAATCACCAATGTAGTGCAGTACGTTTGGTAAAAGCCCGGAGTTGAACCTGAAGCGCTGTGCATGCTACGCCAATACTTTAACCGTCGAGCGCAAGTGAAATCATTGGGTATTTGAAGAGGCCACATTATAAGTCAAACCCTAAAAGAGGTAGTCCCGATTACTCCCCAAGTGAATATGTTCCTGGAATTACAGTACTCCCTTATCAGATTAGACTTCTAAAAACGACACTTCTATTCTCCACTTTTTACCCAACTCCACTATTATCCCCTTTAAAAGCCACATAAGGTGTCATCCATTAACGAACACAGTGTTAGTTTTCTTAGCATCAAGCACTTGCTTGAAGAAATCGGCCCACTTACAGCATCACATTCGGAAAAGCACAAACTCGACCTCCTCTGAGCGCCCCTTTAAATTTCAGTTTGCCACAAAAGCCGTGAAAACATTCGCAGCCGCGGGGGCACAACTTGAATAAGGCGCCAAAAAATATCGAATAAACAGCTGCCATCGCGGCAAATACCACCCGTGGCCCCCCACAAATAGATATAGCCCAGGGCTCCACACTTTTCCCTGTGACGCGTGCACCAACTGTGCTCCAGTAATGGATTCAGCCTTTCTTCTGTGCTCAAAATGTCTCCCATTCACCCTTTTCTTAAGCCCAAAAAACTTCCGATAAAAAGCCTTTTCACTTTTTCCTTTTATTAGTTCCATCTCTCGGTGGCGGCTTTTTTTTGCCAACATATTCTATGCTTTATTATTATTTTCTTGTTGTTATTAGGATTTTATTTTCATATTTTTGATTCTTCGGTAACAGATACACTAGAATGATCTAACAATAGGGGAGTGGGGGTTTGCTTTAAAAAACGAGGGCTTTATTAAACGCTTTTAGCAGTCCAGGTTTTTTTTCTTTCTATTAAATGGGTTGGATTTGTAGGGTGACGTGGTCCCGCAGTGTCGAGCCCAAAAGTCCCGTCACTTTCAGAGTGGTTCTATGTCGTGTTTTCTTTGGTTAAAGTGCATCATTGTGTTTGTAGGTTCGAGTGCGGAATCACGGCCTTAGTTGTAAAAGGCCGGTGCCTAGGGCACTCGAAATTAGAAATGCCTAAATTGCCTCATACAGAGTTATTAAACAGTGAGTATGGTATAAAAAAACAGTGAAGCCGCAACCGATATAGTTCAATGTTGCCTCATACAGAGTTATTAAACAGTGAGTATGGTATAAAAAAAACAGTGAAGCCGCAACCGATATAGTTAAATGTTAAAAATGTATGCTCATAAATTGACGAAAATTTTGTCATTTTTGACAAAACAGACGTCTGCTATATTATGCGATTAAATATTTTGTCAAACTAATGAAATTAATTTTGTTGTTTTTTTCACGAAATTTATTTCGTCAAATATAGACGATTTCAAATAAATACAGAAAGCGCGATTCAAATCTGACGATTTAAAGTCCAACTCTTTATCCACACGGCTAACAAAGTTGGTTTATTTGGTTTTGAAATTCGAGAATATAAGGTATAAGAACCAAACATGAGCTGATATCTCCGAAAAGACATCTGAGTTGATTACTTTCTTTCAAAATTTGAGGATTCTTATTTCGTCGAAAATCACGTGATTCAATGATGAAACGATTGTCAAATATAACGAAAGTATCATTGACAATCGCAGAATTCTTAAAAATTAGGGTGTTCTTTTTGAGAGTGTTGGTATGCTGCTGACACAACCATTTTTACTCAAGTACTGATGTGTTGTAAAAAATATTATGCAAAAATGTTCAATTATCAAATAGTAAAAACGTACTTAACTTACTGATTCCTTGAATTGTCGTTATATGAAAGGTCTACTACATTTTTTTAAATAATTTTCGGGCGATGAATCTGAGTGTCTGCCAAACTTCATTTCCATTATGATCTATACAACACTTTACATAGCCCTCAGGGTTGAGAAAGTGTAATTTGACAAACCTTTAGTTTTAATTTAATATATTTATTTAAAACAGAAACAATAAAACCTAAAACTTTAAACATAATATTATTATTTTTTAATTTCGCAGTATAATTGTGCACAGTGCAACCTTCCAATAACAACAATAGGAAATTACTTCAGTTTATTTTTCTTAAAATACCCAATTATTTGTTTAAACAATCCCAGTTCACCTTTCAACACGAGAACCTAATTAATGTCCTTCAAAAGTCAATTTACAAGGCAATCAATCCCCACCGTTTGCTCTAATTAATTGAATATTTCTCTTAAAGCACAACGGATATCAGAATGAAATTTTACCGCGTAGCATTTATCACTAATAACTCCATTGGTGGGGTTTTAAACGACACACCTGGGCCCTCATCCCCTCATATTTCCTAATATAAAGATGCTATTACTCCCAAATCTATCACCTAAGCGGGTGGTTGCGGGATATCGCATTTGTAATCCTGCCAATAATCGGGAAAACGGGATAACTCCCAAAGGAACAAAAGGTTTTCCCGTTCAGTAGTGATTGGTATAAGGCACGGGTTCTTAAAATTTATAACGTTTCGACATGCGTTTTAGAAAGAGCAGAACATAAAGCCAAGACATGACTAAAATTGTGAACAAAATAACTTACCACTACTTACATAGTTTAGGAATCGATTAGTAGTAATATTTTTCATTTAACCATATAAACAAGGTTTGAAAAACTATATTTGTCCATGGATCTCCAGTTTTTCCAGCAATGAACACAAATTTTAAATTCATAAAAACACAAATTTTAAATTCCTAAAAACACAAATTTTAAATTCCTAAAAACACAAATTTTAAATTCATAAAAACACAAATTTTAAATTCATAAAAACACAAATTTTAAATTCTTAAAAACACAAATTTTAAATTCATAAAACACAAATTTTAAATTTATAAAAGCACAAACTTTAAATTTATAAAAGCACACATTTTAAATTAAAAAAAAGCGCAAATTTTAAATTCTTAAAAACACAAATTTTAAATTCATAAAAACACAAATTTTAAATTCATAAGAACACAAATTTTAAATTCATAAAAACACAAATTTTAAATTCATAAAAACACTCTATGTTGAAATATTTTCCAAATTTAAAGCTTTATGGTATTTTTTGAAAGCCATATATTTTAAAATAACTAATTAAAAAAATTATACATGCATTGGAAATATAAAATAAGCTATCATGCAGATAAAAAAAAAGTTTTTCCAATTTTGATATTTTTCTCGCCGCCCTCTTGACAGTGTCGAGAATATTTGTATTTTTTAAATAACTGATAGGAGGGAATTTATGTTTGCAAATATGCTATTTATATCTAACAATGCTAATGTATCGAATAAAAATAAAACGCAACGTTCCAAACGTGAGTAAGGCAAAAAAAAAGCTACGGTAAAATATATTTTCTATTAATGGGAGTAATCACTCCATTGATTTTTTTAGCTCTGGGGACTCTGCTAAAGTTGTGAATCAAATGCATCAAAATAAATGTTTTAAAGCGGTACAAGTAGTCAAATGCCATACAAATTCTATTAATAGTGTCACTCGTCCTGCTTGAAACGTCCTCAAACAATTACGAGTAGCATTCATCATAGAATTTGAATTTCAATTGACTACTTGTACCACTTTAAAACATTTATTTTTGATGTATTTCATTCATAACTTCAGCTGACTCCACAGGTGTAAAATAATCGCTGGAGTGATTACTCCCATTGAAAGAAAATATATTTTACTGTTTCATATTTTTTTTTGCCTTACGTTCAGAACGTTGCGTTCCATTGTTATATTCGATGCATTAGCATTGTTAGATATGAATAACATATTTGCAAACATAAATTCCCTCCTATCAGTTATTTAAAAAATACAAATCTTCACGAAACTGTCTTTTTACCACCTCGTCGTTTTAAGTGAGTGGTGGGAAATGCGCACGCTTAGTCTAATCTCAAGTGATTATGTGAGCTTAATGGCTGTACCTTCCCAAATTCATAAATTAAATAGTTCTTTTTGGCAGCGCATGCGCATTTCTCGATCAAGAGGTTAAATAGAAATTCTAATTTTAAATATTTTGTTTTATATTTTTGTGCATATTGTATTTTGCAAATAAAAAGTCCATATTTATATATTTTATGTAAATGTAAAACATATATACTATTTTGAAATGTATACAAATACAATTTTTAAAAAATAAGAGGGATTTTTTTTATTTGTTTAATACAAATATTTATTATACGATTTCAATAATTTATAAAACTTATAACTTATATAACTTCAGTAATCTGTTTCACTTAATTTTTAAATTATGGTAATTTAAAATATGAAAATTCTTTTAAATAAAAAATTCAAAAACTGCATAATAATTCTTCCAAAAAATAATTTTTTTATATACACAAATATTTATTGTATTCAAAATAACATATACGAAAAACAGTATATTTTTTACTTTCATTGACAAAATATTTATAGTTTATTAGCCCCCTCCCCCAATAAATATATTAGAGCAAGAACATAGATTCAATTTAAATTTCCGTGCTTAAAAGCTTATAAAGCGATTTCATTTTTACGTTAAAATAAGGAATACTAAACTTTCTGATTGATATAGAAAAAAGTTGTTTTTTTACTTTTGAATTTAGAATTATCTCTTTGTTGTTCTCCTTGGTAGAAATTGGTCTACATTTTTGTTCACAATAGTCTTGTAAATTATAAAATAAAATTAAGATCTTTATTGGATTTCTCTTTGTTTAGATAATGTTCAAAGTTTTAAAGCAAACCTCATAATTGACGAAACTTTTGTCATTTTTGACAAAACAGACGCCTGCTATATTCTGCGATTAAATATTTTGTCAAACTAATAATTTTTTTTTCCACGAAATTTATTTCGTCAAATATAGATGATTTCAAATAAATAAAGAAAGCGCGATTCAAACATTTGAAACATTTGAACTTTTACTAAATAAAAACCTTAAAAAAATCTTTCTCATTCTATAACCTTTAATAATTTTAAAGTAATTTGTGAATAATGTTCGAATACGTTGAAAAAGATATTTACCTTTCTTCTACATTCTACCAAGAGGAAATAGACTTTGCTGAAAATATAAAATTATCAATTTCCATTTCCTTTTTTAATTATTTTTAAAACCCTGAAAAATATACTTTTTGTATTTTTGTGCCAGCATCCTTCACATCTATTCGGCCATATTTCTTCAACTGAGCAGATCATATTCAACTTCCTTCTCCGTATTTGCTGAGTGAACATCAAAGCGAAATTTGCAGACGTCGATTTGCGCTTTGCGAAACCAATTCCAGATCTATGTATCTTATTTTCTACGGTTTTTTTTCCGCCCGTTCCCTTACTTTTTAGGGTTTCCCCTTCTTTTTCCTATATACTCTATCTCATTTCATTACTTCGTCGCCTTTTTTGGTATTGGCGGTGGCTCTTAGCGATTGAGTGGTAAAATCTGCTTCCAGTAGATTAATGCCTTTTTTCGACTTTCGGTCAAACTGAGGAGGGAGGAAAATATTTGGGATTGATCCTATCAAAAGTCTTTTCGATGGAAGTCTCGTTTAGAGGAAGAGTGGTGTAAATAATAAAACAAACTTGAAGTCAATGCTGTAGTATTTTTTTGCGTAATTCATAAATCATAACAATGTTTAAACAGTAATCATTATAGGTGTAAACATGGAATAAAAGTTATGTTGCATTTTAAAGTAAGATTTTGTTTACTTCGTTTTTGTGCTCTTTATTGTCTTATATATAAAATATGAGTGTATGCACGAAAAGCTTCTTTGTGTAAATCGCAAAAAAATAAGAACTTAACTATAGTTAATAGAATTATATTTTTTTTGGTAAAAATGAAAAAAAAAAAACACTGCATTGTGTATATGCTTAGTTTACTGTATAATTTATAATCTAAATTTTAATTTTCACATGACTTGTTTTGTAGCTGGAATTAGAATTTAACTGGTTTTGAAACTGGAAGCGTCGCCAACTTGTTTTAGTTCAAGAAGCAAATGTCGTATATCTATATTTCAACCAATCAGAATTTACGTCCGCTCACGCTCACGCTCACGTTCACGTTTGCTGGATATAACTGCTTTTGCATTTGCATAAAGCTTGATTAGCGTGGGCACATTTACTTTTGTTTCTGAACGACATCTTTTCTGAATTTGCATTATTAAATAACATATTTTGCTTCTTTATTATATTTTTAAATGAAAGTCAAAGTTATAAACTTCCTATTGATACCAAAATCTCATCTTTGGATATTACTGCTTTTGAATTTGGGCTACTCATATAGCTTAATGTAGAGATTATTCATATCGGGTAAAATTTAAGATGTAGGGATTATGACGTTTGTATATATTTTGGTACGCACTGAATCGTAAAAAGTTTTTTTTTAAATATGTGTGTGTTTTTAAACACAATATCTCATAAAAGGAAAATATTATTTCATTAAACTTGGTACTTATGTATATATTATTGATGTATGCAGAACGTGACTGAAAGTTTAGTATTAAAATTGATCATTTGTTCGTTCGATGTTTAGCTTTTCTGTGAATTCATTTAATTTTTTGTGTAAAAACGGCTCTAACGTCAAAATTATTATAAAAAAGGGTTTTTATGTGTTCTTACGATTTGTTCAATTGAAATCTGTGTCGAAATTGATTTAGGTTAATTTTTTTTAAATAATCTATTCCAACATTTAATCTACATTTTACGCGCTAAGTTACATTTTTGTCGTCCTATATTACGAAAAAGAAAACTAATTTTTTTTTATCGAATTTGAGTAAAATCTATTTATTAGACTTTTTAACGTAAAAAATATTTCATTTTTTAATTTATTTTAAAAGTAGTTGAAATTATGTTTTTAACTTTAAAAAAACCAAAGGTTTCATAAATAAAGGGATATTACTCACACTTTTATACCCATCAGCTGGTCACCGACTTTCTAGCTCGGGAATAATATAAGTTTAAAATCCTAATTAAATATTTATGCTCTTTTAAAATTTTAAAAATACCAAGATGTGTAAAGTAACAAGTCTTTGAGTACAATACGCAGAAATATTACCGTACACTTTTTATTATTTTCACTATTCACTGCATTTCAATCAATCCAACAAGTTCAAATCTCCGCAAAACCATTCAAACCGACTTACACCACTCCTCTCCAAACCCCTCTAAAAACCAAAATCCCCACAACCGAAATATCCTCTTCCGGCATTCATCTGTATGCAATCCCGGCTATATAGATCTTCGTAATATCTCTATCGGCCGACTTCATAGAGCACACCATCAATTCCAACACAACTTGATTTCCGAAGCGTCAGGTGAAATGACATTTGATGGTTCTCGGATAGTCCTTCCTCTACAGCCAGATGGATTGTGCGATTCGCTCTTGATGAAGTGCTCTTTGGGAAAAGAGCTCGGGCTGTAGCGGCTTGTTGTTTGTGTCCAATGACGCAATACACAGCAAACTGATCAACATGATGCGTTGTCTCGGAAAGCATTAAAGGTGCGGGGGAGGAGATAGAATTGAGCAGTGACAGATTATTATTGATGGGGCAGTGGAAATGTAACTCAAGTCGTTATCGGCTTTAAGCGAGAGGTATCAAAATGAGTTTGAGAGATTCTAATGTTTGTTGGGGGAGTGGTTGGAAAGAATGGGTTGGATTGGGAGAATAGAGTGATTAATTTTGTGTGTGGTAACGTGTTTGGTTTTGTTGTAGTATTTGGCTTAAATGTTTGAAATGCGTTTCTGTGAACGTTTATTGAATTGACTATTGAGATTAAGAATCGATTTTTATTGTTTATTAGTATTTTTTGGGGTCTGAATTTTTTTTCTTTAAAACCCTCTGATGGATGAACAAAATATCGAATCTGTAAGTTTGTTTTCACTGTACGAGAGTTTAATTAACATTTTCAATACATTCTATTTTTTATATAAATATTAAAAAAATTACTTTAGTATACAAGGATTTTAAAAGCTCCACCAATGCTTTTAATTTGAAAAATGTTTTAATTTATATATTTTAATAAAGTGCTATACAGAGAGTTAATTAAATGCACAAGTGTAGCTAAAGCTTTCAGCTTATGGGTACTAAATATTGTAAGACTAACAAGTCCAAACTAATAAAATTGTTATACTCCCATGATTTGAATCATGATATGATTTTAATTTTTTTTACTAATATTGTATAAGTAATTATCATACATATAGTCAAGCGTGTAAATCAATATGTTCGCACAGAATATAAATAATAGTTTCCTTGTTAGCAAAGATAATGGGGGACTTGATTGTAAAATTGGGGACCATTGATGCTTATGTGTTATTTTTTCACAAATAATAAAAGTCAATTTTAAATATTTATGTGCACTGAAATATATAACGAAATAAATACGTGTCTTTAATTTGACTGTAATGTTTAATTGCTTATATAACTTTAACATATAGTGGTATTATTGGAAACACTCACTAAGTCATTCTTGTACTATTAAAAATGGATGCTTATTTTTGAAGAAAATTTTGCCATTTTTTTATACGAAATACTCCAATAAAATTTTTTGTCAAACTAAAAAAAATTTTTTTGTCATTTTTTCACAAAATTTATTTCGTCGAAAACGAGGACGATTTCAAATAAAAGTGTACTCGAACCAGGGATCTCTTGGTACGAATTGCGTGTGTTACCCATTGAGCCAGAAAAGCTTTTTCTAAATCGCGGGAATATACATGTAAGAACCGAAATTAGAAGCAATTGAGCTTATACCACCGAAAAGGATTCGAAGTAAATTACTTTCGATAAAAATTTGAGGATTCTTTTTTCGTCAAAAGTCACTTGATTCATTGACGAAACCATTGTCGAAATCGACGAAAGCCTTGGCGATCGCAGTATTCTTAAAAATGATAGAGTTATATCTGAGAGTGTGGTTGTTTTCATATTAATCTTTTTCTTGAGATTTAGTCATTGAAGACTGTGTTAATCTAAATGTCTAACATTCTTTTGTATTTGTATAACGGTTTTTAGCCGTTTAAGTGACTAACCCGAGGTTTGGGGATTTTTTTCTGACAACACACTCTTTTAGCACTACACAAACACAATATAATAACAAAATAGAAGACAAAAATTGGTGAATTTTTTCCATCAAGCCCACACGATATGAACTAATTGTTATTTAATTCCTAGAATCTAAGAGGTTTTTTTTGTTTTGTAAATTATTTTATATTATCATCTTTAACCTATTAAATGTCAAATATTTTTTTAGTATCCCGTTAAAAATTATGATTTTTTTATTGATAAAAATTTATAGAGGTTTTAACCTAAATTATCAATATTTTTTTATAGAAACAAATTTTTTGCAAGCTAATTTCTTGCTAATGAATATTTTACTGTAAACTTATATTTAATTCGAATTTTTTCTAACTTTAATTTAAATTAAAAACTTTAGTGCCAGAACTGCTTGAATCTCATTTTGTGAAAAGTGAGTTAAAATCATGATCCTAACCTTCAATTAACAATGTACATTTCTTAAAAATATTTTGAAAATAAGAAATACACTAAAATAAAAGATAATTATGCTTAATTTAAGTTTGATTTCATGTGAAAATTTTATGCATATCATTAGACGTGTTATGTCACTGAATTTTCCTAATTTTTGTGGCTCTTAATATTAAATAATATGGCTTAAGAACAAACAGACATTAATGAAATTAAAATCTTAAAATGCAATAAAATTATTAATTATTTTAAAATTTTGATAATAAAACATTAATCAATTTAGAATTTAAATTGTTTTTTAAAAATGTACAATATGTATTAGTAAAGCACTTTATTTTTTAAATGATTACTTTTTGATTAATGAAATTATAAAACTATATGACATATATGTTTCTAAGCCCACTAGTTGACAAATAAAAAAGAAATATATCTTCAACAGATCTCTTTCTATAAGTGTGTAATGCTCTTTACCCCATATGCAATAGAGAAATGGAAAAACGGAATCAAAATCTCGAATTTATCTGTGCACGCAAAATTTGCCGATAAAAGGCTTTTCTTGTAGTTTTCATATCTATCTATATTCAGATGGATAGCTATATTTCTAAATCGGATTTCAATGGATTTATAGAAACGTTTTGAAGTATCGCGCCGAAATTTTCAGACAGGTCATACGAATACGATCCTTGGCTATTTTTGTGGTGTAAAGCGAAATATTTTATATCGATTACTTCAACTCTGCGTGTGTAGATTTAGATTTCCGTCCCCCTGGTCCTATGGGAAGTTTTGCTCTCTGAATATAAGACTCACTATTCTATAAAAATATAGGGGGTGTTTCTGCAGTTTCGAATAACCTACAAATGGAGGTAGTTTTCAATACTTGTCATTTGTATTTATAACCAACAGAGAATAAATATTAGAACAATATAAAAATATTGTTTAATGTGTTTTTAAAAATGTGCGATATGTATTAATTGGGCATTTATTTACAATACTTACTTTTAGTACTTCTCAACACTTTTTTTTCAAAACGGGACAATATTTGTATGTGTAAAATTTTGTCCGTTTGAAAGTGATGTCCAATAATGAGAGTATGTATTCATAAAAAGACAAATCAAACTAGTCGAATAATACTAGTCAAACTAGTTTGAACAAGTCCAAATAAAATTTGTTGGTGCATATTATTAATTTTCATTTTAATTAAAATTACAAAAGGTAGGGGAGACAAGAAACTTTTTACATAGTTCATATTTTTCACAAACCGCGGAATAAGGAAATGAATAATTGAATACAAATATTCAAATTAATAAACAAGCAAATGAATAAATGAATGAACAAACAATCAAGTAATAAATAAATAATAAGATGAATAAACAGACAAGGAAATGAATAAACAAAAATTCAAATGAATAAACAAATAATTAAATAAATAAATAAACAAATAATTAAATGAATAAACACATAATTAAATGAATAAACAAAAATTCAAATAAATAAACAAACAATGATATGAATAAATGAATAATCTAAAAATCAAACAATTAAATGAATAAACTAAAAACCAAATTAATAAACATAAAATCAAATGAATAATTGAATACAAAATAATCAAATGAATAATTGAATACAAAATAGTCAAATGAATAATTGAATACAAAATAATCAAATGAATAATTGAATACTAAATAGTCAAATGAATAATTGAATACAAAATAATCAAATGAATAATTGAATACAAAATAGTCAAATGAATAATTGAATACAAAATAATCAAATGAATAATTGAATACAAAATAGTCAAATGAATAATTGAATACAAAATTATCAAATGAACAAACAAGCAATTAAATGAATAAATGAATGAACGAGCAATCTAATGAATAAATAACTAATTAAACAAACAAGCAATTAAATGAATAAATGAATGAACGAGCAATCTAATGAATAAATAACTAATTAAACAAACAATCAAACAAACAAACAAACAAAAAAAATTTAATGAATAAACAAATAATCAAATGAATAAACAAATAATCAAATGAATAAACAAATAATCAAATGAATAAATGCAAATTCAAATGAATAAATGCAAATTCAAATGAATAAATGCAAATTCAAATGAATAAATGCAAATTCAAATTAATAAATAGACAATCAAATGTATATATGAATATGGGAAACATTTTGCCTAGATTGACTTGTTTCCCATTCAAAAATTATTATATTAGACAAGATATATTTTTTAATTTAACAACTAAAACGCGTCGACGAAACGCGTCGAGGTCCCATAAAAGCATTAATCGATCACGAACAAAGCTTCGTTATTAATGTGACCAAATTTGAATTACTTTTTCTAAACTCAGGAGATTCATACTCAATCATTAATGAATTTTACATAATAAGTTCCCTTAGTAAAAATATTTACAAATAGATTGCCCGTCCGAGCACAGGGAAGTGAAATTTCCCGACTGTAGCCTTGGGCGATATCCATTTACCATTCTCTTAAGAAAACTCCCTGCCAGTACAAAAGCAGGCCAAAAAGGACAAAAAGAAAAGATGAATAAAATCTCCGCATTAATACTAATTACGAATAAAAAACTTAAATCAGAAAAATATTCTAAGCGTACTAGAATGAGGGAAAAGCGTATTTTTCCTTTTATCAATTAGAAGATTTCTGAATCCCCTGGGAACCGAATACAATATCGGTTGGTAATAGCCCATATTTAATGATTGTTAAAAATGCCTAAGTTTTTGTATGCTAGACGACTGCGCAAAAAGCCATCGCCGGGTTTAAACGAGCTTGTGACTGCTCTTTATTAATTTTTTGTTTGCGAAAAATAAAATTATATTCTCTGCTGATTTTTAATGACTGAATGTTTATCTTTTTTTAGTTTAGTAGATAATTTTTAAATGTTTAAATGATGTCTAGTTCAGTTTAGCAAAATAAAACTCATTGTAAGTTTCGTTTAAAGATATAAATTAATGAAGTGTTGTAAGCTAACAAATGAGATGAAAATTTCGAATGGTCTAAATGTTAAGATTATGTAATGTTAATGTGCCTGTTAACAAGGCACTTTAAAAAAAATAATTACATTTAAGCTTGTTTTAGAAACAAGCAACTAAAAGACTGAATAAACATTTTTTTAATTTACGTTTGACGAGTTTATTGCCGAAATTGGAATTGTCATTTTTGTATCTTTTTATTTAAATATATTTTAGTAGTTTTTGAACAAAGAAGAACATATGTGCAAAATATTCACAAGATCGAAGAAATGTGAGTCTACTTTTTGAACCTTATTATTTGAATACACTTATTGAGCCATCTCGTAAGTTGTCGAATAGGGGATTTAATGTTCCATTATAAAATGCAATAAATTTATTTTGGGAAGATAATTTATTGTTATAACTAACTGCAAAATACCTCGTTATTGGTCTTATGTAGTAACAAGGAGGAGAGAATTTTATCGAAAAGTATCTCAGTTATTGTACATATATTAATCTGCATCAGTTTAACAAAAATATTTTCGTATCATTCGCTTTAAAATGAATATTTTTCTTTTGTATTTTAGATATTTTGTACTTTCAGACTTGCAGAGCAATTAAACAGGGAAGTAGACATTGTTTAAAACCTATTCAATTTGTTTTTAGACATTTTTTCTAAATCTTTATTTTCTACGAATAATTTTCTAACCATAAGTACAGTTTAAGTTTTGGCAAATAGTCTTTACTTTATAATTAGGTCTATTCTTTTTTTTTGTATTTACAATAACACATTTCAGGTTGTGTATTATAATAGTTGTATTTAAACTAAATTTCTTATATACATTACCAAATTTTTCACAAATCCACTAAGCTTGTCCTTTTTTGTGTTAGCCTTTTAAATTTTATTGTAGATGAAGACTTTATTTACATACTCATTTACATACAAAATTCATTTACATACGCAGTGTGAATCCACCAATTTTGTTTGAAATTGTGAGTTATAAAAAAAAGCTGTAAATATAAGTGTTAGAGTCAAAAATTCTTGCGTAATGTTGAGGCAAATTATATATTCTAATAAACGTGAGTAATAGAAACGGAAATATTTACATGTATCGAGTTTATGCAGATAAAACGATTAACGCTACGATCAACGTTAGTTTTTCAAGTATACAACTGTCTTATGCAATTTAGTCTAATATTAAACTTGGCGCGCAACATAGCTAACAAAACACAACAAACCTATGTTAAATAATAACGCAATAAAACTCATAATAAATTATTGCTAAGAATTCGGAATTGCAGAATTGAAGTAAAATATACTGTGTGATTGCTAAGATTTCAAAATTAAAAGTAAAATATAATGTGCGCTTGCTAAAATTGCAAAACTGATAATGTTCTTAACTCAGGAGAAACTACAGGGGGGGGGGGGGGGGGCTTTCGTGTCTCATCCATTTCAGGTTGGCTGTAAAGGCATCTGCCTTTTCTAGATTACATAATACATATGACCTTCCATAAACCCTTACAGCATTATTGTCCCTTGTAATTCACGTTTTGAATACTAACGATATGATTTTGATGAAACTTTGTAAAATAATAACTCTGGAAATTTCCGTTTTTTTCCCTAGATTCTACTTAGAAGATGAGTTAAAATATGTTTTTTTCTTTTTTTTTTCTCCAATTGACGTAAAAGTCAAGTTTTTCTCTGTAATCTCAGCATCAGTTTGTACCTATCTTAATGAAACTTAACAAGCTCAAAACAGATGTTCAGAAGAACGTTTTATTTTTTATTTTATGTGAATATATTAAAAAACAACTGAGTTATTACAACTTATTTATCTTACATCCCATTCTTTGGCACATTTTTTTTTATTATCTTGGCATAACTTTTTACTCTTTAAACGATACAATCGATACAATTTTTTCTGTAATAACTTTTATTGTGTGCACATATTTTTATTTTTAAATGATACAGAGTGGTCACATGATGTTTTCAGCTCATAAAGTGAAAGCCCATGGAAATATATGAATTTTCTAGGATAATGACATTAAAAAAAAACTGAGTTTAATATGTATTTTTTATTTAATTAAGCATATCTTTATTTATTTTTATGCTGCGTCGTTTTAATTAACTCCATGAGAAGAACTGGTACTAATTAAATAAATAGTAAATTGTTTAATTATGAAGAATATGACAACGCTGCATTAGAACATCTGAAAACATTAAATGCCGGTTTGAAATCCACTCAAGCCTTGAATGGGGCCTTCTATCAGCGCACACTGAATCATCACTGCAGCTCCAAGGTGCGTAACCTTCCATCCCCTTTGGGATCAGAGGGAGCGAAATACAAAAGCAAAAACAACTCCATCCATTTACTCATCTCTCCTAACAACACAAAAACCGCTGAGGGCTGCGAAAGTGCCGCTGCATTGTCCAACTACCAGTCCATCAAACAGCGTTTGAAAAAGGGGGGGTTGAAGGTAATAAAAGATAAACTAAAATGAGTCGCTAATCTTTGTCACCCTTCTTCTTATCGGGATGTCTTGGGCTTCCACCACTTTAAGGAGGGTTTTCAGGCGATTAGGTTCTCTTCGGAATTCCCGATTTGTGCGATTTCACGCCAGAGGTTGGAGTTTTGTTGAGGGGGATTTGTCAACAAAAAAAAGGGGGGAAATATAATAAAGAAATGAAAGGGAATCATTTGTGGGATTTTGCTAGGTTTGGCGTGATATCCCTAATTTTGAGTTTAAGTGATTTGGTATTTCAAAATGTGTTGAATGTATTGAATTTGGCGTGTAGTTATTGTGTGTGTGTGTAAACTTACAATGACAAAAAATACAAATTAATTTTCTAGTATGTTTATTGCAAATTTGACAGGTGATTTAAAATAATTTTTATATTGAGTGAGGTTTAATATAGGGGTCGACAAAAACATGGGAACCGCTGGGGAGGGGGGGGGGGGGTATATACCACCTTGAACAATATGGCCTAGGACCACATTTGGCATCAGAACTGCTTGCAGTCCTTTGGAAAAGATAAAAAAGGTCACGTACAGTTTTCAAGGAATCTTATATCATTCTATCAGAAAAACAGTGGCAAGTTTCGTTAAGTATGAGAAGACGAATAGCGTGCTTGAACATTTGTCTTCAACAGTGACTACAAGATCTCAATGATATTGAAGTGGTGCGATTATAGAGGTTGTGGAAGATATGAAACTTTATCTTGCAGGGTAATAATGTGTCTAACAGAACACCACAATAGGACTGCCCATACCACGAATAAAATCCTGGAAAGTTTCACTGTTTATTGCAGACAAATTGGTTTGTACGCTTGAGAGATAATTCTCTAAACATAAATTCCGACAAAAGTTGGAAACAGTGTTAAACCTTGACTCGCCTGACAAATGACTATTTTCTAATGCTCTATAGTCCAGGTTTCACGACTTTACTAACACTTTCTCCTCGTAATAGAAGTTTGATTACTAATACGTGGTACTGATATATCAGCTCCTCAAGAAAAACCATGCTTGTAGAGTTCAATTCACACTTTTTTGTTTTGGCACTGATAGGATTTATGAGCACGGTATTCAGCTCAGCAGTGAGTTTAGCTGCTGTAGATTTCTTATTTTTTTTATCATAACTCAAAGTAATGTTCGTTTGTCTGTGTCACTCAACACACATCTCCGTTCATTTTGGTGTTTGTCAGATGCTATTTATCCACAGTTTTACGTAGTCATAAGCTTGGACACTGTGAATCGTGGCCCCCCAAATGATTCCCCTACCTTGATCACAGAAGCACCCAGCATACGAGTAAAAAAAATTGTCCAAAATGGAATTCCGTAAGTTTTGACATTATTCTCTCACAGTCACAACTGCACGGAACGCAGTTTTGACGACAAATGACGATTGGAACGTGTAGATGAGGTTATATAGATAGTTGAGTTAGGAAACACAGACAATACCACTTACAGACATATAAATTAAAGCAAAGTATTTTTCAAGATGTTTTCATATTTTTGTCCACCCAATGTGCCCCCCTTGTATGATAGGAATGAATTTCAAAAATATGTTATGGTTATTATCATACCCTAAAAAATTAATAATGAATACAAAAACTATTAATCTCACTAATTTCTAAAATTTAAAGTTTTCAAAAATACCTTTAACATACCACGACCAAATAAATAAATAAATAAATAAATAAATAAATAAATAAATAAATAAATAAATAAATAAATAAATAAATAAATAAATAAATAAATAAATAAATAAATAAATAAATAAATAAATAAATAAATAAATAAATAAATAAATAAATAAATAAATAAATAAATAAATAAATAAATAAAAATAAATAAATAAATAAATAACTAAATAAATAAATAAATAAATAAATAAATAAATAAATAAATAAATAAATAAATAAATAAATAAATAAATAAATAAATAAATAAATAAATAAATAAAAATAAATAAATATAAATAAATAAATAAATAAATAAATAAATAAATAAATAAATAAATAAATAAATAAATAAATAAATAAATAAATAAATAAATAAATAAATAAATAAATAAATTTAAAAAAAAAATGAATGAATGAATGAACGAACGAACGAACAAACAAACAAACAAACAAACAAAACAAACACTTCGAACTTACACTTTAGACGTTCATTTCACCATTTAAAGTAATCATTTGAAGCATATTGGCCGCAAATTAAAATCTTGAAGTATGAAACAACAAACAGCAATATTTTCTAATTTGGCCTTTTTTCCTTCAATTTGGCGAATTCGAAATTCCAAATTTAGCAACCCCGCTCCCAACCTAAAACTGTCTCTGGGAGAGGGGTGTGAGAGGGGGCCCGTCGCAAAAAGGGGCCGGAGGGCGGAAAATTGGTTGGTTTCCAGTAGTCAATGATCACATCTCTGTTACCGCTTAGTGCTATCTGATGTGGGAGCTCTTTGCGGAAAATGGGGGGGGGGGGGGGGAAGGGAGCGACTCACATTCATTTGCTTAAAAGCTCAACCCATGAGGAATGAAGTTTTGATGGGAGATGGAAGTATGAGAGGGGGGTTAAAAATACACACAACAAATGAACCCGAAATTGAGCCTTCTTTCAAGAAGTTGAGTGGTTTAGTTGGTTTCACAATGGATTTCGAGTCATTTATTTCCGCTTTTAAACGGCCATTAAGGCTAAGTAGGGCGCTTTAAACCAATTAATGCGCCATAGGCCAATCGAATTATGATTTGCTTATTTTCATTTGATTAGGCATCATGTTAGGTAATTAAAGGTGAGGTCAAATTTTCTTCTTATTAAATGTGTTTGGAGTCTTTTTTGCGTGTTAATCGGTCACATTTATTTGAATGATTGTTGGTGGTAAGCTAATTTATTAGTTTTATGAAACTGGAAAAGTAAAACATAGCGTTTTACACAAAAAGGTATGGTTTGAATGGAATTTAGAAAGTTATTGATTTTATATTTGAAAGATGAAATAACATTACTATATTTTTTAGCTTTGAATTGTAGTATAATTTTATTTATTTATAAGATTTCGAATATTTTTTTATCCAAATATATGGAAACAGTTTAAACATTCTTATATTATCATGCGTATATCTATTGAAATGGATCTAAAAAAATATAATATATAATTACTAAAAACATAATTTTGGAAATTATAAATAGAACTTAGCAATTCACATTAATATTTTTGTTTAACTAACAATGTTTTAAATTTTACTTTAATATTTACTACTTTTATGTTTTTTTAGATTGTAATTTTGTGTTTTTAGTTGTCATTTTTATTCAAATACAATTTGCAGTGCAAATTTTGCATAGGAAATAAAAGTTTTAATTTACTTACTATTGATTTACGTGAGGTATATATAATCAAAATTAAAAAGGAAATTGAAGCAATAAACAATTTTTTTAAATTTTTTATTGATTTATTATCGAAAAAATAATTAAGGATTTAAATAATCGAAACATAATATATACACTTACGTAAATCATCTGAAGATTTTACTGAAACTATTTCAATCAATACCTCAAAACAATTAATCCCTTAATTAAAAACAATAAATTCTTAATTAAAAACAATAAATTCTTAATTAAAAACAATAAATTCTTAATTTAAAAACAATAAATTCTTAATTAAAAACAATAAATTCTTAATTCAAACCTACTGAATTATTAATTAAGAATATCTTACTTAAAATATTTGAATACATATTTATACTATAACACCTAGCCACCCTTAACACCTTTAATTCCCACAAACTTAATTCCTAATTCGAAACATAAAAATATTTATAACATTTGACACCACAATTTTTTCCCCTACAATTTAATTCTAACATACAATAAATTTGAATACCCAGGTTTTTCAAAGAATCCAATATATTACATTTCAAAATGCGTTTTTATTTACGGAAAAAATAACAAAAGTATTGAGCATGATGTGTTCTGTGCACTTTCGGAATTAATTTATTAGTATATATTGTTACGAAATCATATAAATTACGAATTAGGAATAATTTCTATTGAATTGTTTAAAATTATATCCTAATTTTTATACTGTAAAAGATGATTTAATTAACGAATAGCTATTTAACACCTAAAATAGGCATGCTCAATTGTTAAAAACTGAGACTTTTTCCAATTTAAGTATGATATACATTTTTTAAAATCAAATTGAAGATATCATTAAAAAATTCAGTTGTGCACAATGCATATCAACATAATCAAACATTAACATGGTCAAACATTAAAAAAATTATAATAAAAAAATACAAAAAGTTACTTTTTTGACAAATTTTTATTAGTAATTTTTTTTTCTGATAAACTATATATTTGTATTTTTATAAACAAAAGAATGGGTTTAACATACTATTTAAAATTTTGTTGTTGTTTGCAACAGAATTTTTTTGAAAATTAATTGAAAAAATAATTACTAATTTTATTGGTCCAACTATTTTTTAAAAATACCAACAAATATATAATCTATATATGACTATTCTCTAAGTACAAATTAAGTTACATATTTGAAAATACATTAGTAAATTTGGAGCAGTTTTTTTTAAATAAATCTGAACTTATATCAATTTAAAATTGATCAAACATGATAAAAATCAACACTGAAACAATTAATTCATTGTGTCATATTCTGGCAATCTTGCATCAAAGCTTAATATTGATTCAGAAAAAATAATTAGTTGTATTTAACGTAGAATTATAATTTTGGTATCGTTAAATTAAAATTAAAATTAACTCTTTTTTTTTAAAAACAATAAAATATTTAAAAAAATATTTTTGCTGAATTTGTATCTTATAGTCCCTTAATTTTAAGACCCTCCCCCTCCCCTTATATACACAAAGAAAACAAAATAGGTTTTTGTACGGTCTATAAATACAAAATAAACAAATTAACTTAATCTTAAAAAATATATTGTTTCTTAATCTCACTTGTGAATAGACTTAACAGCAAGCAATTGTCGCTCCCATCAACAAAAATTAAACCACATAAAACCCCGACTAATTACACGTAATCCCCAAATTCATTTTGTGCAATGAACTCACCAACACCGCGATTGAAACCCGAATCAGCCAAAGGCCCCTTTAACATGCCCATCATAAAAAGGAAGACGAAAATTAAAAGTAAGCCATCTGTAAAATGAAAAACCCGATTCTTTTTCTGTATCACTAAACAGCTCGCATTAACGTATGACATAGCGATTGTGGAATATTATCCTTTTTCATGAGGTCCTCATGGACCCATTATCTCTGGTTTCACCGGTGGGGTGGAGTTAATCCCCTCACTGGAGTGGCTTTTAGCCCTATTTGGGGGGTGGGTGAGTTTCCCCCCTTTTTTTATGCTCCCCCTTATTCTCGATTCCTCACGGGCCCCATCAAAATGGGATGGATTCTGTAATTAGGATTGACAACTAAAGGAGTCAGTCAATGGGCGATGTTGTGTTTGTAGATTGAAGTTTAAAGGATGTGTTATATTGAAATGGGGAATATATTTGAAGTGGATGATTCGATTAAGGATAATCCTAAAGCAATGTGATTATGGATAATTGTAAAGCAATTGTTATTTGGTGTTTTAAATTTACATTATGATTTTTTTAAATGTAACGCGTTGGCTTTTTTAAATAAAATTTTAGTTTAATTAGTACATAGTATTAGTTACATAGTATTATTATCTTTTCATAAAATTTTCACTCAAAATATTTTTTTTTAATCGTTAAAAATTTGTCTTAAAAAATTTAAATAAGCTATAATTTGCAATAATTTTATTTATTTAAACAATAACAAAAAAATATTTAAACTAATTTATATTTTAAGCTTCTTTAAATATTTGATTTCTTAAGCATCGAAACTTTTAATTAATATTTTAAATTTTTATTGTAGTTGTCATATTTTTAATAAAATATTTAGAATACAGAGCATATGATGAATTTTATTTAAAATCCTCATGTTTGTTTGTATGAATTTTATTTAAAGGTTCAAGATTATGTTTTTTTTAAAAAATAATTTACGATAGACTTCTTTTTGTTTTCCTTTTTTTTCTTAATTCGTATTATTATGATATTAAAAAGTTTATAATTTTTTAATACTTAGTCTTTGATGACCATCGTCTTTTCATCCATTCGTCTGAAACCGCGGGTACAGTTGACATTAAATAACACCATTTAAATAACTCCATTAGAATATTTTCTAAAAATTAATGATTACTTGCAGAAGTTAAAACTGGAAAGCGTTTAATTCAAAGACTACAATCCAACTGTCAAAGTACAACCCCTAAATAAAGCTTCAACCCTTCGATATATGATCAGTTTTCCTTTCGACATCAATTCATTCAAACTTCAACTTTTTCCTCTCCTCGTAAAAAAAAGAAGAAGAAAAAAGAAGAAATACGTATCCATTCTTTTGTTAAGAATCCTCATCCTCACTCCCTGTTTATAGATCCTAAAACCCTCAGTAAATTGAGCGGAACTGCGAAAAACCGGTAAAAAAACTATAATGGATATTCAGTTTTGCATTTGAAAGATTTTTTTGACTAAACACACACTTTTATTTAAATGCGGATATAAGAATTGTTATGTTTCAATGTGGAAATCTGTAAGGAAATATCCATTTCCAAATGATATAATTGTTAAACACCGAAAATTTATTTAAAATTTAGCATTCAGTAGTGATATATTAGTGGAAAATCATTAGCTAGTAATCTGATAATTCATTAGCTTTTTGATTAGTGGATTTCCAGTTTTCCATCCAATACATGTAATTTTTAAATTCACAATAAAATCTATGCTATCTATGCTACAATACTTTTCAAATACAATTTGTTGTAGTTTATTTCAAAAATAAATTAAACTCTCGTGCAGTGAAAACAACTTAAATTTTTTATATTTCATTGGCCATTCAGAGGGTTAAAATATATCCATGTTTGGAATTACGGGGAAATAGAATATCAGTGAAATTTTTCACATGTCCGCCTATATTTGAAGAAAAGTACAAAATTTATACAAGGTTTACATTTAAACACAAATTTTAGTCTCTGTTTTATTTCCTTTTGATTGAAATTGAAAGGTAATAGTTTTCGTGCAAAAAAGAATAAAAACACGTATTTTTAACAGGAGTAATTTTTTTCTGAAAACTAGCTTATTACACTACATTTAGAATTCCGGTCTTTTTCGTGAGGAAAATTGTAACTAATTAAAAACGATTGATTAGGGAACATCGTAGTTTTGCATCAGAGATTCCAGAAAAATTTAGTCTAGTAAGAAGAAGAATTTTAACAATACACATATGCTATTGAATGCTTTGAAGAAAAAATTTGGCACACAGATTATTTACTTTAACAATTTAGCCAATCGTACAAAAATAATTCAAATTTAAACGTCATTCGGTTTAAATATTTTTATTACATTATCAAATGTGATACAAAAAACAGAGAAAAAAACTATTTTAATAATACCAAGTATGACTCTTTTTAAAGTATATCAATAAAATTATGAAACAATACTAAACCCCTCAAGTTAAAGAAGGTTACTCAAATTTAATTATAATATTCACTTAAATATTTTTCGAATAAAAATTTCGTTGAAATAAGGAAAATCTCTTCGTATTTTTGAATAATTTTTAAGAAGGGATTTTTTTTTTGTAATTTTGACAAAAAAAACAAACTATTTATGAATTTTTTGTTTAAACGATTCTTTAAAGAAACTTTTGTTAGTGACTTATAAAAAAATAATTAATTACAACATTTTTCATGAGACTTTCATCAAATGTAACTCTTCAAACATTTCCTTGAGATCCTCCTCATCCTCCACACATTAACGAAGTTTAATCTTTTATTTTAGCGCAAGTGATCAAGTTTCTAACAATTGTGGAACTGTCCCTAAACCTATTGAGATGAACATTAACATGAAATAGTCCTAAAAAATGTTTTTTCAGTAAAAACAGATTTCCACTTAATGGTGGTAATTTTAATTTTAGAGATTAAATATTGTTCTGTATATTTTAGAAAAAATATATTCATAACCCATTACACTTCATTGTGTTAACCATTTTTATTGGAGCAACGAAATTCAGAACTGTCGGATAATTTAAAGGCATGACGCATATTAAAATATGACAAATATCTAAAAAATTATTTAATATTATATTAAATTTTTATGAGAATTAAAGCATTTTAAAATGATTCATTAGGTTGTTTTTTGTGCATTTCTTATATAATATGGCGAATTCCAGACATAAAGGTTATACTAGCAGTAAAGAAAGAAATTCCATTTTAAAGTTAGTAAACTACTGAGTTTGTTTTGCTAAATAAATTACAACAAACTAAACTTTTTAAACAAATTAGGAAATAAATTAATTGAATAATAGTTGAGTAACTTTTTAGGTACCTATTTCTCACAGTGTGTGAAGTTTTTTTTATAGTTATTTAAAAATAAAAAAATAATTTATTGTTAGAAATAAAAAATGTATTCAAAATTAATTGCTTTTGAAAATTTTGTAAAAAAAGTTAAATTTTAGAGTTTTAAGTTTGAGTTAAGCTGTGCGTAGGAGAGGCAAGAGAAGAGTTCCTGAAGTATTAAATATAAAATTTAATTGGAATGTATTACACGAAACTTTCCTTAAATTTAAGTTATCATTTTCAGTTCGAAGGGTTTTTATATTTATTTTAAAATTACAAAATATAAAAATAAATGGAAAATAATTTAATCGATATAATTGTTAATAACCTCAATTTTTCATTTATAAAAGAATGGACCATCGCAATCACTTATCAAATGTAGCGTGTATATTGATTGAAACCATAATGGAAGTCCCCAAGCAAAGAAAATTAAAACTTATAACCTTTAATTTGTATAAATTAAAGTGCACGAATGAAGAGTAAAAAGTCAAATTAAATAACTAATCCATTCACCTTAGCCTTTAATAAAAATTAATTCCCCCGCCGGTAAGTGCATACTTTTCTTTGTTAAAATAGTCCCAAAACACCGTTTACGCCGACAGAAAACGCGATTAATTACATTTTTAAGGAAAATAAAAGACATTTTAAAAATATGACCACTGAATCAGACCTCCGAGAATCGATTTAAAAGCTGAGAGCACCACATTTTTGTCCATTACACCCTGAGAGCCCGTGCAACAAGCGGGCCAATTGGAGACCGAAGGAGGCGGTTCGAAAGGCCCCTCTTTCAACCAATAGGGGGCGATATCAGGCAGATACCGATCTCAGCTGAGCCGCAGAATGGGTGAATTGGGGGCGGGGCGGAGATTTTTGTTATTTTCAAACTTGGAAGCAACATCCGTAAGTTTGAAACAGTTTTCATTGGGACGTTGAGTTTGCCGGTCGGATCGGATGGGATTGTGTATCGAGTAGATTGACTCTTTGAGATTCTATTTAATGGATACATAAAGAATCGATTGAAATTTGAAAGTTATTGCTCTAACGTCGATTCTCATGTCGGACAACGGCGAAGAAAAGACTGTCTGTTCTTCAAATTCTTCAGATGTTAAAGAAGAAATTAAGGCTCCAGCAGCTATGATGGCTCGACACTCATTTTCTATAGCTAGTATCCTCAGTAGAGACGATCCTAAGAAAGAGTTCAATTTGGTACCTAGTGACATGAACGCGTGTCTTGCAAGGAGGAACTTTCAGGGTTTTGCGTTCGAACCCCGGCTTGCGTTGATGAGGCATGCACAGAACTTTTGCAATCATCAGCAACATGCTTTTGTGAAGCAAATGTATCCACACTACGCATGGAACCCTGTGGCGTCGAGAGATGACAACAGAAATAATCATTCAGGTAATTCGTTTTGTTACAACATCTTTAAAAGTCGATTGGGAAACGTTTATTGGATGTTCAGACACACGTGTCTTTAAAATTTGAACGCATTTGTCGTATCTCTTGTATGACAAACAATGGTATAAATATACAGTAGAACTCTAATTACCTTAATTCCATTTATCCGGATCAAACAAAGCTGATCGCCAATTATCCGGATTACTTTGAGAAAAAAAAATTCAGTAAAATCAGCATTTAAAGTTTCATATGGATGCTTTTTAATAGTCACTAAATTACATAACATTAAAGCAAAATTCGTTTGTTTTACTAAGAAATAACTCTTTTTGTGAATTAACCGGATATCCGCTTATCCGGATGGGATCTGGTCCCATTTGATCCAGATAATTGTAGTTCTACTATATTTATGACACTAGTTTTTCCCCATTTCATATTTCACGTAACTTTTGGACAAATATGGTGAATAACCTTTGAGTAAAATATGTTTAGTAATTGGCTTATCCCTTATATAGATAATGATAGCTGAAATTTAGTTAGTAAAGATAGAAACATATTTGTATTATATAACTTCTTATACTCAATTACCCTTTTTGAAATTATATACGCAATTGGCGTTTCCTCTGTGTAGATAATGATAGAACGGTAGTGAGCAAATATGTGAGCAATTGGCGTATTCTTTGTATATTAAGAATAGCTGAAATTAAGTAAGGATTGGTAGATACATAGTTGAGTTATATTATTATTACTTATGCTCATTTAACCCTCTTCAAATGTGTGAGCGATTAGCGTACGCAATGTATAGATAATGATAGTAGAACTGGAGTAAGTAATGATAGTATAACTTTTACACTCATTTATCCTCCTGTAAATATGTGCCCAAATGGTGTTTTCTTTGTATGAATAATGATAGTATAATTGTAGTAAATTTAAATAGAAACATGTTTGTAGATCATATTGATAAAAAATAGTTATTATTTAGAGCTAACTTAAAATTAATAAACGTATGAAATTAATTAAAACACTTTAATTCCAAATATATTTAACTAAGCAATAAATATATCCACTGTTAAAATCAATAATTGATTAATCCTTTTTCAAAAAAATAATTTTTTATTGCAATAAGGGTGAAATATGTTACTGTAAGGGAACACATTACCATTATATTTTTTTTATTCTTGTCTTTTTTAATCACATTTTTAATGTATATTATTTAAATTTATATAAGAGAAAAATATTTCTGACAAAATTCCATAATTGTTTGTATTTTTGAAACAATTTACCTTTTTCAATTTTTGAAAGTTTTTTTTTAAACGCTAAGGCTTTATTTCTTAAATATTTCTATTTTTTCACAATTCTTTTTCTATTGTAGATTTTTGATATATTATACATACTCATAAAGCTAATTCGCACACACACACACATGCCAATTTATAGCATACACATATTTTACAATATTCTTAAAAAATTATACATTTCACCATTAATAATGATAAAAAAAAAGCCTTAGCGTTTTGAAAATCTCAAATTACTCATTAAAATATACGTTTTTGGAATTTTGCAAGCATATTTAGGAAATTTCAAACTATAATTTTAGCAAATAAAGAAAACAGAGAATTTTTCAATTTTTTGTGTCCCCTTAATATGCTATGACTTAACAAGGCTATATGACAACAATCTTCTCTGTTAAGATCTACATTTAGTGAATCTAGAATAAACCATATTTTTTCAATTGTGTCTTTTGTATATTTGAAGTTTGGTGTACTTTAAATTTTGTAAGTTTTCATCATTTGCAAATTTGAACATTTTAAAGATTTGCAAATTAGAGCATTTTAAAGATTTGTAAATTAGAGAATTTAAAACGTTTTTAAATTAGAGCATCTTAAACATTTGTAAATTAGAGCATTTTAAAGATTTGCAAATTAGAGCATTTTAAACATTTTCTAAAAAGTAGTCTAAAACTTATTTTAACTAAAACTGGTGATAGGCTCTTACTAATTTTTTTATTTCAGGTATAGAATGTAGAATATTTTTGCGTTCCTTGCAAATAATGTATCTTATATTTCTTTAAAATAAACAATGCTAATTCTTACTACTCCCTCCATCCAATGCGTGTACGTTAAAGAAGTAGAATATTTTTAATAGTTTATATTTATAATTCCAGAAATTTCTCAAAAAGGTGATTTAAAATCATGTTATCTAACCATTTATATTTGTGACTTTCTAGTAATAAATGTTTGGATTAGGAATTATCCTGCTGAAATAATCAAAATTAGTTAATAATTTTATTTTTACAAAATGTTTTATTTAGTATGTTTTTAAATTTTTTAAATAATTGAATTAATTTTTTTTCACTTTATATACTAAACTATAACAATTAAAAGTAGTTGGGAATTTTATTTTAAATATTTGAATTTAGAACATACATATTTTAGTTGTTTTATAACTGTAAAAAGGTTTTTCCTATAAAAGTCCTTAATTGACGTAAAAGTCAAATTGTGTTCGCGTGATCTAGACATCAGTTGGACCAATCTTAATGAAACTCGACAAACCTTAATAGTAGTTCAGAAAAAGGTTTTACACTTTACTTTGGATCAATGTACTAAAAATTAACTGAGTTAATATAACTTACTTCTTTTCATTCTCTCTCGATATAAGGGCCATTGTTTTGATTGTTTTTATTTAAAACAAATATTGATTCAATTTATAAACTTAAAAAAGTAGCCTAAAAATATTATTATTTATATAAACAAGTAATACAATTGAATTGCATAACTAACCTAAAAAAAACTTTTTAGGCAAACGTATGCGGGCAAGAAGATAAATGCTTTCTTTTAATTGTATTTATGTATTTTTCCTATATTAGATATTAATTTTTTGAATTAATAGGTTCAAAATTGATTTTTTATTTTTTTTAATTTAAAATAGTAAATTATGTTATGTTCTTTTTGATAAATTTATGATTGGTTTATTTATTAAAATATCAAAAATTTCTCCCTTAAAGTAAGAGTGTATTATTTATTTTTTTATTTTAAGGAGTTTTCATATAACTTCTATAACTTTTGATAATATCATAAAAAATCAAGGAATAGTTTGATTTTGCAATTTTTTTTTATTTTTTATTATTGTGTCTCGAAGCTATTATGAGCGGAGAATATGAATGAGAATATGATGGAGTCAATACTTAAAAAAGTTTACATTTTTTTTTATTTATAAGTGAACATAATAAATGCTCAGCATTTAATAAGTATAAAAATCCTAGAAATTACAATCATAGCCAATGTTTAAGCATACAGAAACACTCTACCAATACATTTACCATAGGGCATACGTGAAAAAATGCAGCGGCAAATAATGTGCGATGTGTTTTAAATGTAAAATACAACTTTTATTATTCCTAATAGGTCCATCTTTAATAATTTGTAATGAAACATAGGCTGAAATACTGAAAAAAAGTCAAACATACCACTTTTTAAATATTTGAATTCGTTTTAGTATAAGTAATTCGAATTTTTCATCGTTATTAGAAACAACCAAATGATTTTATTTCATTATTTAACCTATTTAATCTTCTTAATTACAATTGCTTTTTATAAAAAAGATCATAGATCAGCTATGGATACTTATTAATGATAATAATTCATTTAAAAGTATGCTACAAGTTACCATTAGCGATTACAATTAATAAAGAAAAGTGGCTTTTCTACTGGAAAACAATCAACGTAGGGAAGCGACTTTTACGGAATGGGGCTACGTTGAACATTGAAACCCACAATTTATTAATTGTTACTCAATATTCTTAAACAGTTTTTCACACATTTAATGAAATACATTTATTTCTGTTTACAGCCCCCCACTTCCTATTTGCATTATAAATGTTCTTTAATACAAAATGAATAAAATGGAATTGTAAAATTACATTCATTCAGTATTTGCCCTCGAAAAATAAAGTAGGTGCCTTACTTAGTTACGCCTGTCAAATAGAATTTTTTAATTATCTTTAAATAATGTAATAATTTTAATTGCATTAAAATTATTACGTATAGTTTCTCTTTTAGGGTACTTACACCTTTCCAATACTGCTGTTGCTTGAAATAAATTGGCATATAACAAGTTATTATTAGTTATTGACTAGGGAAAGATTGCGGAAATTGATCATGGAGTAAAATGAGGTTTTTTTAAATTAAATTTTAAATTACACATTGTTAAACTTATGTTTTGATTTCTTTATTTTTAAAAAAATTACTTTGTTAATGGAGTACATTTTAGCAAAAAATTATATTTCTGGGCTCATAATTAAAGTCCAATAGTCGATTTGTTTGAGTATACAAAAACATTTGAGATAATTTGATGCATGAAAACATCTATATCTAAACTATAAAAGTCGAATTTTATCTACCAATATTCCTGTGTTTTGTATAGAAAAGAATCATTTTAATACATTTCAATGAAAAAAACTGTATTTAGAATGTTTTGTTCAATGATTTCTAAAGTGGGGAAAATGGGTAATCGAGAATTACTAATGCTAAAGAATAGAAAATTCGTAAAATATTACTAATCTTCGGCAAAAGTGCAATTATTTTGCAAATATATGGATTTCGTACATTATAAATGAAAATAATTATCTGCAATACATTTAATACTTAACATTATAAATGAGTACTTATTTTTTGTTAATATAACCAAGTTACATACCTTGTTGTATATAATAATGTCAACAAGTAGAACACTTTTTAATAAAAAAGGTGACGCCACGGCTTGCTCATAAAAATCTAAACAAATTGTTTTAAATGAAATAAAAAAAATCTTCTGCATTTTTTTTTTGAAGATATTAAAATATTAAAAAAGTCGAATTTTTAAAATGCCGTATTGTAATTTGCTTTTGGACAGAATGTTACAAACACAGTTCCATAATAAATATACGGAGTCTTTAAAAATTTGTGCTTGTTCTTTATTCTTTTTATTCGTTATTAATTTGACAAAAAAAAATTGTTTCAATAATGCTTTCTTACATGAAAATTTTCCATATTCAAAAATAAAACCCTATTTTTATACATTTGAGTCGAAAAAGAAGCGAAAACAAAAATAATTGTTCAAAATATTCATTAACCTCAGAATTAAATAAAAATAAAAGATTCTGTTCCCAGAAAAAAATTTATAGAAAAAATTAATTATCTAATTTTTTTTATTGAGAGAAATTGGACTTTGAAAGTTAAATTCGAGTTTTAACCCCCCCCCCCCCCTCTCCCCTTCCACCTTTCTTTATAAATCATAGATAATATAATATACAATTAAAACTGATGCAAATTTTAAACTTTTAAAATAGTACGGATAAAAAGCATTAATAATTACTAAATAATTGCAGAACTATAAATAAAATTATTTTCATGCAAAATCACCGCTTTAGGAAAAATGCTCTGAAAATATTTGTAGAAATCAATTAACTGAATCAATTAAATTCTATTGAATAACGAAATTAATATGCGTTTAATAGATAATAGGGTATTGACAAATATGTAATATGGCTGTTTAATTACATTAATTACAAACAGAATTTCATATATAATATTCCTGACATTGTCCAAATAAAAGACTTAGTTATATTAATGTTAGTTATTTCTATGTAAATTTTAAATTCAATAAAATGAATTAATTTAATTTTAAAATATGTGGAAATAAGAGAAAAAAATTTAAGTATGTAAGTTTTAAGAAATACCTAATAAAGATTATTCTACTCATTGTCTTATTAGCAAGAATTCCTATTTAAAATTCTATTAAGAACTTTTTTATTATTTGGATGGTAAGTTTTGATTATCAGATTCTTTATCATGTGCATACTGCCAAAGTTTATTACTTATAACAGTAATAAAATTTATTATAATTAAGCATAAACAATTTGTAACTTAACCGTAACTTTAAAAAATAGCATGAAAGACTTGATATGTTAAATGCATATTTGTTTTGTGAAATGAAAATATGTATTACTGATACTTTTTTTAAAACTTTCATGGGTTTCTTTCAAAAATTTAAATTAGAATTCTTAAAACTTATAATTTTCCAGTTTATACAATTCTGTTTATTTTATCATGTAGGCTTGAACTTTTTACTTATAGAACCTAACGTTGTAAATGTCAAAAACAAAATTCCAGATTAGTGGGACTTTTTGTCAGCTAGTTTAAAAAACAAAATTTAAACAATGGTTTTTCAAAAAAATATCATGAAAATAATCTGTTAGTTCTTTAAAAAAAATTTTAATGGATTTTACAAAAAAAAATATCTTTATAAAAATTTAAATGTTTTTAAAAATTCACAAATGGCTGTTTAGTAAAAGGAAAATGCATGGCTAGATCCACTTATCAGGAGTGATAATGGAATTTACCAAAAAATATATATGTAAAATACATCAATCTGGAGCAAATATGATCATGTGGTATGCTCATGCTAAGTAACCACGTCTTCTCCATAGATCAATAATTTTTCTTGTAATATATAAATACTTTTGTAAGTGTATTGTATTATTCTTACTTGTATGAATAGCAATTTTGAAATTTTTTTTTTTTAGAAAACTATTTTTTTTACACTTTTGATTATTCTTTTAGGTAAATTATTTTAATAATAAGCATAAATTGCGCCAATTCTGTTTAGTATGCTAGTTTTTTCAATAGCATCATAGCTTAGTTCGTTTAAAAATACCGACAAATTATAATAAAAATACCGATATCTAAATTGAATCCAGAATTTGGAAAGCATTACAAGAGATTGTTTCAAACGTGCTCATATTATATATCATATACATTTACTTATTTCAATGCAAAACTAAATTTTTAAAAAGATAAGCTGAATTTTTTACTTCGTTATTTTAATCTAAAAAAGTTCTGATTTACATAAATGAATAACATTAACGACCGAATACCATGAAAGAGTAGGAGACACATTTCTTGTTTCAATATATTTTTGTTTAAAAACGGCAGATATGAATCGTAGAACATATGTTATTGTACTACACATGTGACAATACTACAAACAAATTTATCGTTCGTAAATCTCCCACTGCATTTAAAGTATTTTCCCCGACAAAAGCAACCAAAATGTTTTCTTTCTCACTAAACAAGATTCAAAAGTATACATTTGAGTGCATTCCTATCTATGAGAACGCTTCTCTTCCAATTTGTCCAAGGATCGTCAAAGCCCAGTTATTCTATCTGGGCATTCATGTCAAATGGGTAGCCCATTGTCCCTTTTCTTCCTGCCCCCTCGTATATTGAAACCCATGGGGGCAACTGAAAGGGATTCGACAGGACGGGGTACAAATGGCTCGACTTTTAACCTATCTTCTCCATTACTCCGCCTGGCAGATGTATCAGCTGCCGGCTTTATACAATAATAGCGGTGGATTAGTATTGTCAGCTGATCCTCGATACTGATGATAATGACGTCGGACGGTAGACGTAGATTGCTGGAGTCGGAAGGGGAACGGGCTTCTGGGTTTTTGCTGGTTGTGACGATATATTTTATTGATTTTTCTTTTGATAGTATAGTTGTTGGAAAACTACTTAAGACAGTACCTACTTGATGATGACGGACTTTGGTATTTGTAATTCTGTCGAATAATTTACTGAGTAATACTGGCGGTGGACTAGTATTGTCCAATGTTCTTAGATATGGATGATAATGACGTCGGACGGTAAACGTAGATTTCTGGAGTCGGAAGGGGAACGGGTTTTTGGTTGCGACGCTACGTTTCATTGCTTTTTCTGTTGATAATGTAATTAAAGTTTTGGATATCTACTTCAGAATGTATTGTTTGGATCTGACTAAATAGCCGCTGTGATTTTACAATGCTTACATATTTTAGATAAGCCCATTTGTCAATTCGGACAAACTCGTTTGATCATTTGTTTGAAGCAGCTTCAATGACTCATCCTCCAATTAATCGGATCCAGGCTCTACCTGATTATAACGATCTTGAGAATATGTTTGCGTTGGGGTGGGGGATAAATTTAGAATTGGAAAATTTAACATTGCTTTGAATAATTATAATGATGAATTGTAGTGTTTGCTTATTCTCGATACTGACGTTAATGCCGTTGTAGGAGACATGTTTTTGCTGGAGTGGGAAGAGAAAATTATAGCCGGGTTTTTGCTGGTTGCGTCAATCCAAAAACGGCTTTATTTATGGTTGATTTAATAATAATTTAAAAAAAGGCTGGTTATTAAAACATTGATATATATGTATATGATATCAATGATGCTGATTTATTATATTGCTTTTTACATCAGAAAAAGCGGAGTGTTTTAGATGAGTTTATTTGTGATGAGGACAATTCTTAAACTAACATTATGCATTTATACAATTTATAATAACAAATATTTTATCTATTAATTATATATTTTTTTATCAACTATTATTTTGTGCAACTTGCAAATTAAAAGATTCTTTAATTAACATAGCTAAAATTTATTCTGATTATATTTTTGCGTACTTTTGCGATAAAACATTTGTCATTTATTTTTCATGACATATATATCAAAATTAAATGTTTAAAAACCACAACAAATAATCCTCACACAATATTAAAACCACCTAAAAATGCATTCATTATCAACTAAAGGATTTTAGCGTCAAATTTGCATCCCACCTGTTCTTAATCATCAACGCAAATCAATTTTCAACGGTAAAGTGGATCAAGGAAGATCCCTTTTACGCAATGTTTCGTGTAATATATCATCGATCACATAATTAACTTGGAATGAGGCTCGGATTGAACATGGACTCATTAGGGAAGGAAAGTCAGCATCGTAGAAGGGGTGGGATTCTTATTCTAAATTGGAAGATAATGAAACCATTTTTTTTTGTTATATATAAATGACATTTTAAACGTGCTTTTCATTTCAAGGAAATGTTTTACATGTTTTATAATTAAAGAAATTGTAGAAGGTTCAAAATATTTGGGACAAATTTAAGAATAGTAAAATACTTGTGATGACATTCGAAAATTATTTCTTAGACCATTTATTGGTCCATTGCGATATTCAATTGTCTATTTTGAATTGAGATTTCAATGTATTCTTCATTTAAAGTAATATTTTTAATTTTTTTTTTACTAACTGAAAATATTTAATAATCTGTATTTATAGCTGGGTACATTTGATTAATTAATCTAATTAATTTTAGTTTTTGATTAATTTTGAAGCTCATTGTGTTATTATGATTATTTTATTACATTGATAAAGTTATTATTTTATGATAAAATGTTGTTACTTTATTGAGAAATTATAGTCTATTGAAATATTATAGTTATTTCACAATCCTAACACATATTCTAATAATTGCAATATATTTGTTTTAATAATATTATTTGTTTGTGATATAAAATAAATAAATATTTTCCTTTAAATATATAGTTTTATATTCTACTTATTTTTGATGCAATAGGTTGTTAGGACCATTCTACGTGGATGGGATAAACACGCGCGAGTTTTTGCAAATAGCTTGCGATTGGTGGATGGATACAAACCACGTGGTTTGAATGCTACAATCACAGAACTATTTGCAAAAGCTCACGCGCGTTTATATCGTCTTAGCAGAATGGGCTTTAAACTTTTTTTTGTACGATGTATACCCCAGCATTAACTTCAAATATTTAAGGAACATCAGCTTGAAAATTAACGGCTGGGCTGCCGAACTTCTCTTGGGAATTGTGCCTTATAATTATAAAATCCTAGCTATAAACATTTCAATTGTTTGGTTAAATTAAAATCGCAATAGATGTACATAATGGGCTATTGGAAACAGTTGAGATTATTTTCGGAAGAATAGATCTGGAAATCATGTTTGGATGAAGAGGATAATACCTGAGCTGGCATATGACTTTACACTTTCACATCACGACCAATCAATTTAGTGTATATCGGCCCCCCCTACACGGTGAGTCTTCGATTGGTCTAAACAAAACTCGATCTTAAAATACCCGATTTTGAACCATCCTGTGCTGTGACCATCAAGCAATTACGAATCCTACTACGATGGTAACTAAAATGACAACCTATTTAGTTTCTTGCAAATCTGTCTGTTGTAACCAACACTTTATGAGTCTTTTAAAATAAATAATTCGCAGACAGACAGGAAAACCACAGGATAGAAGAAACGGACTTTAACTCAAAATCCTTTTGTGCAATTGAACGAACTCCCACTTTTTAAAAAAATAGTTTAACTAGAAGTACAAAAAATCAATCAAAACCCTAAGTGCAGGATCCCGTTCCCTTCAACCAGAAACACCAAATCTCATAACGATCCGGTATCAAATTCACCATCATTCCCAATATCCATCTGCCCCATTGTATCCCTTCAACTTGAAATGGCAAACAACTCTGCAGTTTTAACCTCCTATTCTTTCTTTATTCCGGACGCTTTCCGCGCTCTTTCTATGCGATCCCTCTCCAAGAGGTGATCCCTCTGAAAAAACCTCACTGTTGAGCAGTCGCGCACAAAACAAATCAACAGCGGATCTCGTGTAACAGTTGGGATGTGCTTTTGCAGTGGGCTTTTAGCGGCATAGATTCACGTTAAGATTAGTGCTGGGGCTTTCAGCTAATCCTTTAATCTCGGCTTCCTCTCTTAACTGGCTCGAATTGGTATTAGACTCGTGAGAAATCGGAGATATTTCTTGCCGATGTTAAAGTGATGCGCTAGGAATGGTTCGTTATTGTACGACACGGCAGTTGTATTTGAGTTTAGATAAAGTGAGGATAGGATGTTTTTTTTATTGAAAATGTCTTACCACTTAATCTTTTTAAATCTATTACGCAAACCCATTATGTATATAAAATTAGATAAGTAACAGTTTTCTTTACAAATAAGGTGTTTGTATTTAAATGTCAAGTCAATTTAAATTAGCGAAGTAAAGGGTTTGATGTTAAATATTTCTATTTATTTACATTGCGCAAACATTTAGATATTTTTAAAAGAGAAATACATGCATTACTTGTACATAAATTTTCAAAGGGTTAGATAACTAACATTTTATAATAACAGGAATTGACTAAATTTAAACTTTTATTTTTAATGGGTTTGGACCGTTTTGAAAACAAAAGCATCAAATGGTGTATTTTTCACGGCATTACAATATTAAGTATTTTCTTTTAAATATTTAATACGTTTCATAATATTTTAGTCCATTAATGTTTGAAATTATGTACACTGGTAAAAACCTATGAAATTGACTAGCAAAAAAAAATCAAAGAATCATATTACGACTATTTGCTTTAAGCAACTTTTCGCTTTTATTGGAAAAACAAATCTGGATTTGAAATTTAAGACTAGAAATATATTATGTAATTTTGAAATTGAATAATTTTTTCAAGTATTAAAGTTTCTTTTTTTAGAGCTCCTCAAAATACTGGAAGCTTCATACTTACCTTTTAAAATGAATTATATTAAAATTAATACATTATTTAAAAGATCGCAATGAACCATATTAGTACAAGATAAAAAAATTTAAATATATCTAATAAGTTATTTATATTTTTTCAGAAAGTCCACCTCCGTCTCACCAAGCCTCCAGCTCACCTCCATTCCACTCCCCTTATCGTCTGGACCACACCTCAAGCCGATCCCCAAGTCCCTCAAACGCTGCCAACCTCCACCCGGATTCCGGATCCGACTCAGAACCTGAATCTGGATCCAAATCCCAAGATCAATCCGGCACCAGCGACGACAAATCCAAGTCAAAAACCCATCGCCGCAAAAAGAAAACCAGAACTGTATTTACCAGAAGCCAAGTCTACCAACTAGAAGCAACCTTCGAGATGAAGCGGTACCTGTCCAGTTCCGAACGAGCCGGACTTGCTTCGTCTTTGAACCTTACGGAGACCCAGGTCAAGATCTGGTTCCAGAACCGGAGGAATAAGTGGAAGAGACAGATGGCAGCTGATATGGAAGCTGCTAATTTGCATGCAGCTGCGACGCAAAGATTGACTCGGGTGCCCATTTTGTATCATGATAGGGGTGTTGCGTCGAGTGGTGGTGGGTCACCTATACCTGGGAATGGTTTGCCAGTGGTGTCTGCAGCTGCGACTGCGTTTTCTAATTATCCGGCGTTGTTTTATCCACCGTATGCTGCTGTTCAGCCAACTGCGGTGCGACCTGCTTTGTCTGGAATGGGCTAATGCATGTGTAGCTTAATGAACCTGACCAAAGGTCAAGATCTGGTTTCAAAACCAGTAGAACAAGTGGTGGAGACATCCCAACTGATATAGAAACTGTTAAATTGCATGCAGTTGTGACGCAGAGATGGACTCGGATGACCGCTTTGTACCATGAAATGGATGTTGCATCGAGTGGTGGTGTGTCGCCTATACCAGGGAATGGTTTTCCGGTGGTGTCTGCAGCTGCGACTGATATTTCTATTATCCGGCGTTGTTTTATCCGCCGTGTGCTGCTGTGCAGCCGACTGTGGTGCGATCTGGTTTGTCAAGAATGGGCTAGTGCTTGTTAGTTTAATGCTTTCATATAATTACTGTTATTAGTTTATTTGAAACAAATCAAACCTGATTAAACGTTGAAAGAGGTTGAGATGATTAAAAAGCTTAGTGCAAAAAGTGCTTAGGTTAGTTATAGAGTTTTGAAAGGCAATCTTATACCTTGAGTGCTGTCGTTAGTAATTTTTGCCTTTGAAATATTTTGCATAAATGTACTTTTTTTCAGTTGAAAGTTAAAATTTTCATTTTAACTCGATTCATACAAATTATGAGATTCGCTCTGTGGCACTATAATCTTCAAACTTCTTTTTCCACTTCTTTGTAGCTACATTTAATGTTTCATTGTTTAAGCTTCAATAACAGTTGTTTCCATTTCAGGAAACCAAGTCGACTCTAAAGCTCGGTTTATCGGGAAAATGAAAGTATAATTAATAATAATAAAAAAAGAGAATGCACGAATATTTTTTTGCTTTTTTGTTGGATATTCGTTTGCATGTGTTTGAAGGTAGTTTTTTAATATATTTTTCATTTATAATTTAGAGAAATATGAATTTAATATATAATTTCATACAAATCAAAATTGTTTACAAATACAGATAAATATAAGCTTTAAATAACAACAAAAATAAATGTAATTTGCGCAACTTCTTAACTTTTATTAAATTTAATTTTCATTTCCTAAATAGAAAAAACATAAAGGGTAGAAAAACGGATTAATAGAATAAAATGGTTTTAAAAGTATTAAAATGTAAAAAAATTGAAATAAAATAAATATTCTTTAAAAAATTCGCGATTAACTTACAAAGATACTCAACCTCCACAATATAGCAAAACTCGATTTATTTATATTTTTATAAGATTATGAAACTTTAAGTTTTATGAAAGTAATGACGGAAGTCTTGATAACAGTATTGGAGAGATTTCAATTAAAATTTCTAGGTAAGTTTTCTTCCATTTAAAACAACGAAACTCAGCCCAATCAATACACACAGATTAATTGAAAAATTATTATTTTAAAGATTTATGATTTGTTTAAAAAACATTATAAAAATAAACAATAACATGTGGGTAAATTTCAAAATACCATTTGTTGTACATTAAATATTTTTAATTTTAAACAACGAAACTTACTTAAATAGCTATACAAAAAACAATTTTCTAGTTTAAAAACTTTCTTAATTTTTCAGTAGGGAATAATAAAAGAACAATAAAAAAGTTTATACTAAGTAAGGAAGAAAAAAAAAAGTATCTGAAAAAAAAATATTTGACTTGATTCATTTAACTTATTTAGTTAAAAGATAGCAGTATATTAAATTTTACGAAATTTTTAGTGCATAACATTGATACTCTTCTGAATTCTTATTAAAATATTTCGATTTATAAAAAAAATCCTTTAACTTACAAAACTTGATATTCATATTCACTTACAATTAAGTACTTTTTAAATAGCGTGATAAAAATATATAAATTATAATTTAGTTATACCAGAAATGAATAAAATATCGTCACAACTCAATTAGCTTTTATCAGGTTAGGCTTGTTTCAAATTAACTGTATTTCATGGTAAAATGGACTACCAATTTCATTTATCTCTGTATTTTTAAATATCACAGGAAGCATTTATTTATAACTGGTTGAAAATATTGTAAATACTGCAAATTTATGGAAATGTATTATTTAACGAAAATTGGAATAACCATTAATTCTGCTTTATTTTACAATTGTTCATTGCCCTATGTGTTTAAGAGGGTTTTGTTAAGCACATGGAAAAAGGCGTTTGAATTTTCAATTTGTTAATAATTAAGTTTTAATTTCTGTAATATATTTGGATTCTTCAACAATTCAAATGTTTTATATAATTTAAAATTTTGTTATCAGTTTTAAGGTTCTGAAAACTTTCATATGGAGAATGAAGTTAATTTTTTTATGGTTTATATTACTTAAAATATTTTACAAATAATTTTATTTACTTTTTCGTTTGGTACGTTATCTTCTTTGATCCCATCTGCATGCTTACTTAATATTGTGTGGTAGAAAATGTGAAAATATATTTTGTAAATTATAAAAACAGGCTTTAATTTAAAGCTTCATTTGTCCAATTATAAAACAACGAAATTCTTAATATATGAAATTTAAAATAAAATTCTAAACAATTCAATTCAACATTATTCTTTGCCTCTTTTAGTCTTTTAATTAGTAAAATTTTTTAAAAGCATTAAAACTTTTTAGGCGAATTCATCCAAAATGATTTGAAATTGCATTTTAAACATTCAAAATAATGAATTTTGTGTTAGACTTCTTTATTGATTTACGCTAAAACTCGAATATTTTAATTCTTGAATTTTTAAACAGATTTGCAGGCTTGAACAATTTTAGTTAAGTAAAAAATTACACTTGATCTTGTCTATTTTTAAATTAAATACCTTATTTAATAAAATCATTTCGTTCAGTAGTTTGTAATTTATTTTTATCTAAAATATTTTTTGTCTCCGCAAATTTTTATTATTTTTTATGTTCAAAATAAACCAACAAATTTATACTCAATATATTTAGAACATCTGTTGATAAGTTCACATTTGTGTAGTTATATTAACAAAAAAAAACAATGTGTATATGTAAATAAAAAAGTGAAAGATATTCTTTTGTAGTATTTAATCACTTTTTGAAAATATAAATCTGTATTGATATTAATGTCTATAAAATAAAATATTATCAATTTAAAGTTGGGTTTATTTTTATGAGTTAATATTTATATACATAAAACAGCACTCTTTCTATAAATATTTTGTTCCAATAAAATTACTATTAAAAAAAAATGCAAGACTTTTAAAAACTCTTTGACCAATCAATTTTCCTGAATACAATATAAATATATCTTGCATTACTTACTGACATTTTTTTTCAATTACTGTTTATTATATATACGCTCATGAGCAGTTAAATTGAAGACTCTTACCTTTGTTGAGAAATGGTACTTTAGTCATACAGGTAATGGTACTGTAGTCGTTCAGGTAATGGATTAGTTCCAAAACGATTGTATAATTTATAATAACATTCCATATCTATTCTACAAATACTCATTTATTAAAAATGTGCGATTTTTTTAAATATTTTATTTAGTATTTTATATCGACTGTCCATTTGCAAAGACTAGGTTTCAGAAAACGTATAAACTCCCTCAAATGTATGACAGTTATGTACATTAAAAATATTGTTAAACCATCACGTTTCTGTATATTAAATTTTTAATTTAACTAGTAGTTTTGGGAACGCTAGACCTCGCAACTAAATATATATTAAAAATAAAAAGACATATACGTTGATTTTTATAACTTCAAGCAACATTCATTCCAATTTTGAAGGAAATCGAACAACGCGTTTGGTCGTAAATGTATAACAAAGATTGATATACAAACAGACAAATCCTTGAAAGGTCGAGCTGAAACAGGGACCTCGCTAACGCTCGGTCAATAAAATTTATATTTATTAGTTAAAATTAAGAAGGGATTGTGTAATTTGTTTTTAACTTTTAAAGTTAGTTAAAGATATCGGTAACAATCAATATAAGAATTATAGCATTGATTTCGAACTGCATTGATTTGCTAAGATTAGGTTTTGCCATATTTCCAATATTTAAAGGATGGCATTTGTTGACGGTATTTGTTATTTTCAAAGTTGTGAAAGGATGGCATTTGTTAAAAAATATTCTCATTGTTTTCAAATTATAATTAATAGTTACATTTAATTGATTGATCCAAGTAAAAATAGGCCACATCATTAAAGCGACACAAAATCTTTAAAAACATAGAAGTTTTATTGGGGAACATACCTTTCAAATATGTGTTGTAAACGCAATACGTTTTGCTTAGTGGATATATTTAATTAAAAAAAATTAAATTTTATTTTTGTGATATATGCCCAAAATAAATGAATTTTCTGCAATGAAAAAAGTTTAACAAAAATCTGGTGTTAATCTTATAAAGGTAAAAAAAAAAGATACTTTTGACTTGAACAGAAGCTGAGATTAGCAATATTAAATCACACTGCTCATTTTTGAGAAAGTACGATTACTTAAATTCGAGTACGTCATCACTCATTTACGATGCAATTGTACTCAAAGAAAAACAAGTATGTTCAGATACTCATTTTTAAGTATTTTTTTTACAGAGCAAGACTGTCATACTTGAAAAGTTATTGAAACAAATATGTGCTACCTGGTAATAGATTTTATTTGATATAATATACAATGCAATTTGTACGACATGGCTTAATGTAATTTGTGCTGCATGCTTTCAAATTGTCAAATGAAAAAACACTTTTTATTTAATTTCTGTTACGTTGTGTTTAGGGTTTTATGCATAACGTAATTAAAAAATTTCAATTATCTGATCTAAATTTAATTTTATATATTTTAAAATACTAGTTGTTACATATGAGGTTGTAAAAACAAACATGTAAAAACAAACATGTCATAATTCGCAAATCAAGGAAAACCGCAAAAATGTTTGGTAGATGCATATATTTAAATTGACTTCTGAATTTTAAAGCCTTAAAATGAAAGAGAGATTTTTGGAAATATTACTTTTTTTGTAAAAATGGATAGAGATAATCTTGAATTATATAATTCAATCCTTATTTTATTTTAAATACTTTTTGACATGCTTAGTTTTGCGTGCATTTTTTTCATATGTGAAATCCTGTTCACTGATCACCAGTTACCCCTGCATATGCATTCAACACTGCCTATGCATTCGTGCAGAATTTCCTGCTGCATTTTTAATATAATAATTTAAGAAATTATTTAAAAGCAGTCTCTATATAAATATTTCGGATTTTTAAAAATTCTTGAAAATTTATATTAAAAATATAATTTAAACTATCATTAAAGGAAAATAACTTGATAATTCCGATATAATAAGCTACACTCGTGAAGCCACACACATGAAACTGATCTCTACTAAAATTTATTATTCGATATACAATACTAAATTAAAAAATGTTTTTGTAAGCAAAGTATCAAATTAAATTTCTTGTTAAAATAGCAATATTGTATCCTTTACCATTGGTTTATTAACACATAAATGATGTAATAATAATATATTTATTTTAAATAATGTTGTTTCACGTTATTTATGTTCACTCTAAAATATTTTAGCTCCATTAAATTTTATGTTAAATAATGCTTAAATATAGTTTTAAATCCTTCTTCTATGTTAAAAAAAATCTTGAAATTTAAATAAATTAAACTAAGAAAATAACTTTTTGAAAATATGGCACCTAAAGTTATACATATCGAATAAATAATTGTGATTTATAAAAAAAAATTACATCACACTTTTTTATTAATGCTAGATAAGAGATGCAAGATTCGACATTTCCCACTTTTAACACATTCAATTTCGATGTAAATAATTGTACAATAATTAAAAAAAGTAGGTTTTTATATTTTATTCTGATTTATACATTTCACACATTAATATTTTTTGAGCTTTGCTATGAAATTTTACCAAAAATATGTACATTTTTTAGAAACTAGAAAACCAATTCAAAGCATTTAATGATAAAACGTAAATACATTTCTTAAATATTTTAAAAGGTATAGTAAATAATTCACAAAACTGAAAAACACTTATCAAAATAAACTTTTTAAATATATATTCTAGATTTATCAAAAAAAGTATTAAAATAATGTGAACTACTATTTTTCTTTCTTAATCCTTTATATATTAAACAAAATTAGAGCTTCTTATAATTAATAATTGATATAATAAACACTGTTTTTAACAAAAGTATATTCACATAAGTTTAAGAGAATAGACCAGTTGTCACTAACCTATAATGGGAACTTTCAAGAAAATAAAACTGAACTGCAGAAAAATACGCAAGAATTCTTAAAACATGGGACCTTTGTTACAATTCGAAAATTCTGAGTGTCCACTCCATTTCTTCAATGCCTGATAGCACTTTTATGTGTCCTAAATGTCAAGAACAGTGTGCACTCTACACAAGGAGGAATAAAAGATAAATATAGGAAAAACGACATGTATAAAAGAACTGGAATCTTGCGTGTCTCTAGGCACAAAATGGACTTAAAGAGCGCTTTTGTACCGTTTTGTTCTTTGTTGGTGTCCGTCCATACTTTTAAACTACGCTATAACTCTGAACATTTCGAAAGATATTTGAAAAGCTGTTTGACATTTGTGGGGGCTTTTCTTCGCATGAAGTTTTGATTTTAACACAATAAACATAATATCATTGAATGCTTTTTTTTGTACCATATATGGCATTAAAGTTTTTTTTTAATTAAATTTTTCTTGCTGTATTCGCAATCCTTGCTTGGGAAAAGTCACTCTAGTGGGGAAAATGAAATGAACAATCTGAAATTTTTCATTAATTTGAAAAGTTTCTCTATTTGATATCCATATAGTTATTTTGATAACACACTATGTTACTCTGAATCGAGTTCTCAAGCTCTAGAAAATGTATCTATGCAAGTTAGCGCCGTGAAACGTCCCAAACATGATCAATCGTATTTCTATCCGTGAAATATGCAGGCCATTTCATTCTTAGGATTCTCTTGACCTTTGAATACTCTAACATCAATAGATAATACATCGGTAGCGAATTTTATTATCTATTAAGTAATTGACCAGCTATTTCATCTACAAAAACATTCCCGAGGGAATCAAGAGCACTGTTGGGGTCTCTTAATATTCAAAGCTAAATGTAGAAGTTTTCTAGATAGCGGCACGCATTTTCTGCGTTTTTGACAAAGAATACTTCCTTAATAAAATTTACCTATACTTTCTATATATTTTAAATTTTATTTGAGTAAAGGCATTTTGACAAATTAGAGTGTGTACATTAGCATTTTAAGATAGCTAAAAATGTGCTTTCTATATTTGATTATAATTCATATTGTTAAAAGATGCCCACTTTTCTATATTTTAATCTATTATCAAATTTTTGATAAAAAAAATTGAGTTCAAGAAATATTTATATTAATCAATACTTAGTTGGGTGGGCCTAGTTGGGTGGGCTTAGTTGGGTGGCCGAAAATTTCAATTTTTTTGCCCATTTTTTACCCTTCAAATGAAAATGAAAAATTGAATTTTTTAAAATTGAAAAAATTGAATTTTTTAAAATTAAAAAAATTGAATTTCTTAAAATTGAAAAAATTAAATTTTTTAAATTGAAAAAATTTATATTTTTAAAATTGAAAAAAAAAAAAAATTTTAATTGAAAAAATTGAATTTTTTAAAATTAAAAAAATTGAATTTTTTAAAATTGAAAAAATTAAATTTTTTATATTGAAAAAATTTATATTTTTAAAATTAAAAAAATTTAATTTTTTTAAATTGAAAAAATTGATTTTTTTTAAATTAAAAAAATTTAATTTTTTAAAATTGAATTTTTTAAAATTGAAAAATTAAATTTTTTAAAATTAAAAAAATGATTTTTTTTAAATTGAAAAAATTGAATTTTTTAAAATAAAAAAAATTGAATTTTTTAAAATTAAAAAAATTGAATTTTTTAAAATTAATTTTTTAAAATTAAATTTTTTTAATTTTTTAAAATTGAAAAAATTGAATTTTTTAAAATTGAAAAAATTTATTTTTTTTAAATTGAAAAAATTGAATTTTTTAAAATTGAAAAAAAAATTCAGTTGTAAGGAAAATTTGTCTTTAGAAATTAGCAAACGAAATTAAAAAAGGATTTTCAAAATTTGCAATATTTGACCCTTGAGCATCGCGTTCAAAGTTCGGAAAATGTCAACATTTTACCCATATCGGGTCGATTTACGACAAAAAGTAGCTTAACAGGAAACAAATTGCAACAAAAAGTTTTTTTTATGGTTTTTGCTTCTACTTGGTGCGCTGTCTCAAAGTAAAAAAGTTTATACATTTTTGATTAACAGAAGTGAGTTAAAACTGGACTGTTTCAAAATGGCCGCCACTGACCAATGCAATTAGCTAGTTGTTGTATCTTCTTTATTATTATGTTGGGCGCGAAATTAATAATTTTTTCTTCATATCTGGGGTTTTAAGGGTGAAGAAATTCATTTTCCCTATGAGAAATTTAAATTCAATTAATCAATTCATTAGATCCAAAAGGGGGCCAACGATCACAGAAACGGTTTAATTTACGAAAAATTAAATGTCCAACCGCAAAAAGAATTACAATAAAAGGTTTAGTAACGGTTTTTGTTTCTGATTGGTGTATAGATGGTGTATAGTATGATGATATAGACTCAGTGCAGCAAATTGAAGCAAAAACCATTAATAACTATTTTATTGGAATTTGCTTGTGGTTTTTTATTGCAAATAAAGCACGGAAAAGCTTTGAGCAAAACTAATTCCATTCTTCAAGTTTTAAATAAAACACGGACATTCTTGTGAAAAAATTTACGTGCATTTTTTAATATTTAATTTTTAAAAATAATTCTGAACCAACCGGATCTAGTCGCAAAAAATGTCAATGTTTTCATGGAAAAAAAATATTTTGAAACAATTACTTCACTACCGAATATGCAGAAATAACAAAATAACCATTTCATTTTTTGAGAACTTAAAAACATTACACCCCCAAAATAAATAAATAAAAAAAAACTAAAAAATATTCACATTTACAAAGATTGTGATTTATGCTAAGCAACCCACCTTTCTTTTCCCGTTTCCCAACAAATAAGAAAGTTATAACCAATTATCAGAAATAGAAATGTCTTTTATAGCTCCGGATAGTCCTCCAAAACGTGATGCACCTTCCTTTTTAAAGGACAGGGAAGCATTAAAACTTTTTAAACAACCAAATACCATAAAGAAACAACAATAAATATACATTTGTGGATAAAAATCGAGCTGCTTTATTCCCAGTAACCTTAGACCTAAAAAGGTGTTCTTTAATTTTACCTGTCTTTCGTTTTTAAGAGTGAAAAATGGACCCCCGTGTTGGTGGAGCTATATTTTTTCATTTATCAACCATGATGATTTTTTGTGCATCTTAAAAAATCTTATATTAAGCAGCGTCAACATAGTCCCTTGCCCCCTTAAGTAGTTTTGCTGTGCTATGGATGCCATAACTCTTGGCTTGTTTGAGTGTTTTTCTCAGTTTTATTTTGGTTTTCTGGAGTTCTTTGCCTGACCTCATAGTTCGGGCGCGTGATTTATCAAATTTTAATTTCATCTTTGTGTGAATAGAGGCGTTAAAAAATTTATTTGCACTCGGAACCGTCGGAAATTTTTATGGGAAGGTCTCTTGAGCTCAAACTAATTTTGTAATGCGCTCCGATATTTTTGACATTTTTCTATCTATGCAATATTTTTTTGTATGGGCTCGCTTAGGATTTTAATATTATGCTTAATTTTTTTTTAAAAAAATTATTGATGAAAAAATTCATTGAAAATATTTTGCTTATCATCAAAAATTTTTTATAAATAAACTTGAAATGAAAGAATGGAATTTTTATGTTCATGAATTAAATATTTTTGTTTCTGAATTATTATTTGGAAATCACTTAATTTTGAATTTTTTAGCATTAGCCAGGAAAGTATGAAATAAAAAAATAAACTTTGTGCTGATTTCACGTGATTCGTTGCCTTAAGTATTGACATTGTAACATTGTTTTCACATTGACAGAGATTTTTTTTTATATATATAGTATATGGCTTTTTTCAAAATACTTTTTTTTACGTAAACAGCTTTTTACATATCATAGCTTTTCACATAAAGATACTTCTATATATCATATTTGACAATTTACTTTTGTGTGGGGCCCAAACTTTTTTTAAATCAATTTCATAAAAATAAATTAATATCTCATTGCTATTGCAATTTTTTTAAATCTTTATGCTAACCCCTATAATACTTTCTTTTTATCATTGTTTTGAAGATGTATAGTAGTACATTTAATGTACAGTCTTTTTCAGTCTTTGATATTATTTTAAAGAAAGAGTGCCACTTTAGTGATGATGTCCTTATAGTACTAAAATTTTATATCGGGCTCTGAGCACATATAAGCCAAAAATTTTTCTTTACCTTACACCGGCGTTGGGTGTAGGGTTTCTAAATTAACGAAAGAAAAAGAAACTAACATCTTATGACCCTGACTGTAAAAACATTTTTTTATTAAAATTACTTGTTTACAATTTTTTTTTTAAATACGGAAAAGGAAATTTGAATTCATGGGCCAACAAATAGTTATAGGGTAACCGAAAACTGGGCTTTATGCCCTATTCAGAAATCGGGACCTACTCATTACTAATACCCATCCCCAAACAATCTACAAACATCCATTCAAACCCATTTAGGTACCTCCAAAGCACCTAGGTAAGGCAAGACACCACTGTACCGCTCCATTACCTCTACTGGATTGTACCAACCTGTAACCCTTCCTTTGAGCATCATTAATAACGCTTATCTCCAGTACTCCCTCACCAAAATGCGCTCACTTATTCCCTCCTGAATGCCATCTGCCACGTGCCCCCTCCCTCTCCTTTCCACCCCTCGTTTACCTGATAGCAGCAGCAAGGAGGGGCTTTTTATTAAAAGCATCTCCGATTGGATAGAAGAATCGTTGTATAGATATTGCTCGGTGGGGTCTGTGTTATTGTGATAATGGTTTGAATTCTAATGGTTCTTTATGGTTTTAGGGAGCGTCGGTGAGGCTTTATGGTCACGTGACGTTTTAGGGGTGGGTAAAGCGATTTAACACCTTTCCTCTTTTGTGGACTTGGACAATTGTTTTTGGATGGAGATAAACCATTAGCTTTTTGAGTACCTAAGTGGTATTTTGTGAAGTTTTTTTTTTATTTGTAAATTTTAATGGATTTTACTTGGACAATAAATACTTTACTATTGAAATAGAATTGTACAGTATGATTGGAGCAATAGTTTGCTTTGAAGTAATGGATAGCGCAGTTGCTAATTTTGGGATTTTTTACGAAAAATTTGGTTATTTGGAAATAGTTGGGAATAGTTCAATTGAAAATATGATAGTTGATAAAGTATTCTAGAAATCAATGAATACATATAAGAACAGAGTGTCTGTCTGTGGATATAAAACCACCAATATTGCTTTTTTTGTATTTATTAGGATACAATGATTAAAAATAATTGTCTATCTTTCTGACTATTTGTCTAGTTTTAACTGAACAACGACTGAATGGACTTTTTGAAACTCGTTGCGCAATTTTATCAATAATATCCCAACTTAACATCTGCACTTTGTTTCATATATAAAAGATATCTGCAACCGCTCAAAAGATTTTTTTTTTCATTTTTCCACAGACATTACTATCATTAATTTTACTACATTAATTTTATCAATTTTATTAATAATATATCAACTTAACATATGCACTTTGTTTCATGTAGATATCTACAACCTTTCAAAAGTTAGAAAACTTTTTCATTTTTCCATAGACATTACTATAATAAATTTATTTTTTGCGGATATCTTCTACTTAAAATTGCATTATTGATGTAAGTTGTGAACTAAGCATCATTATTAAGATTAATATATTCAGTATTGTGGGCGAAAATGCAAAAACATTATTGAAATTCAAAAATGAATATTTGAAAATTCGTTTTTTATAGAAATGTGAGTAAATATTAAAACAATGCATTTTACAATTTTCCTAAATTGTAAGGTAAATAGTTATAATAATAATATAGTTATAAATTACTTTTCTAATATTAGTAAAAACTTTTTAGTAATTAATTTTCAGGGTATTTCATGTGTAACGTCTGTAAAATCGGATCCCGATAAAAGGTGACATGACGGCAAACAAATATCTAATGTAAAATGTAACGCAAATCAACCTACTTCTCATTTATCCAGGAAGATGAAATTTAGCAGAGTGGTTTGTTATACCTTATAAAGAAAAAGTAGGCTATTTGTGAACTTCTAACGAAAATATCCGGTCTGCGCACGGGATTAAAATGTCATCACTAATTTTTCTACTTCGTATGCTTTCAGGAATATGACATTTGGCAGAGTTGTCGTTTATACCTCAAGAAGGAAAATTAAGATATCATTTTAGGTAGGCTGTGTCTTTCGAAGAATATTTAAGATATTTTTTTTATCTTAACCACATTTCTGTAAAATATTCCCTTTTTGACCACCGACAGAGAATTGGACTTCAATTTTGTAACCTAACTTTTAATAAAGAAATGTAACTTTGGAAAAATGTGACTCAGTCAATTTACACCCCAACGCACTATTGACTTTGACGTTGCACCAGTTAAACCCTGTGGCCATCTCGATAGACAAAGCTGCCTAATTTTTCTATGTTAAAAAAAAACATTTTATAAAAACATCAGTTTACATAATTACGGTAGCATGTAAAGTCGGGAACATGCAAATTAAAAAAGCGAGAGGTTTAAGTATCTCGAAAACTATTAAAAGTAATTGAATAAATCTGAATTTTGGGAAAGTTTATTGTTTACACTGTATAAAAAACTATATTCGACTGATTACGCAAACTAAAAAAATCGAGCATTTCTGTTGTTACTTCACAATTTGACCACCAGCAACGCCGGGACATATAGCTAGTTCTAAATAAATAATTTCCTTCTAAAGCGATTTAATATTGAAAAACGGTCAAATTAAAATGAAACATACTTGAGCTGGCACATAATTCTTATAACACTGCAAGGAAATATAATATTGTAACCACATAGTTCACAATATTAAAACGCTTTTACATTCAATATTACTGTTAACTCATTCATGCTTGGTGTGCTATTTTTTTGGATCACACAAAAAAATTAAGTTTGAATGTCATACAAATGAATCTTTTAATATTAAAATTGCACAAACACGTTTCAAAGCTCATGTAAACAATACTTTTGTTTAACATAAAAAATTCTTTAAAAATTAAGACAATTTAAAAAAAAACATTTTTTGCTACATTTTGTTTAAAAGTGTCCTGTTGGTTTCAATCATTTAAAAAAGTAATTTTGAAAATAAAAAAAATCGGATATTAATATCATTCTTTAAATTTTAAAATAGTAAGGTACTTCATAAAATTTATAAATTAAAAAATAATTTATAAATTTAATCATAAATTAAGAAAGTTTTATTCTCTTTACTTGTTTTTAAACCTATTTCGCACTAAATTTTGCATCCAATATATATTTATATAAAAACTTAACAATGCTCTTAAACTTAGCAGTAGATAATACTATGCCAAATTACAAATTCAGACATTCAATCTCGCCAACTCTCTCAGCCACACAGCCAATCTCGCCTAATTGCGGGTAGTTTAGAATCTAGGACAGTTCAATTCCACCTTATATTAAGATTAACAAACTGATAAGCGAAGGCCAGAGTGTGTGCTTAACTGAACATCGGAGTTATGTACCAGATATTGTAAAATTAATGCACTTTGGAATTCAGCTCCATGTCAAAGTCGCTCCATCAAGATTATTAGGTTGGCAGTGAGAATTGGTTACGGCCTCGCATGACAAAGTCATATGTACATTGGTGCTTTAATATACATGTAGCAGAGGATGCGATATTTAGCATATAGTCCACATAGGAAGGTATATATGTTATGTATATGTTGAACATCTATATACAAATTTAAATGCATATATACAATGTAATGTGGTTTTCAATGTGTAATGTTAGAACCATTAAATATTGATGCTCGAAATTCAACTATAATATTAAAAATATTATATGAATTGGAAAATATAAGCAATTTTACATTGTAGCATTTTACTTAAAATATATTAATAAAATGTATATGCGAATTTGACGAAAGTGTTGATAAATATTGTCCTATTAAATATTTCGTAATTGTGTAAATTTAATGAAAAGCTCATTAAACTATTTCGTTATTTTTGAGGAAAAATTTATTACCATATTATATAGTGTCGTTAAATTTTAACGACACTTCAGTCCAATGAGTTTCATCGTTAGAGTGTTAAAGTACGAGTACAATGACAATATATATATATATATATATATATATATATATATATATATATATATATATATATATATATATATATATATATATATATATATATATATATATATATATATATATATATATATATATATATATATATATATATATATATATATATATATATATATATATATATATATATATATATATATATATATATATATATATATATATATATATATATATATATATATATATATATATATATATATATATATATATATATATATATATATATATATATATATATATATATATATATATATATATATATATATATATATATATATATATATATATATAAGTCAACGAATTTAAGTGCACAATAATAGTTTTTAGTGCTTTTGATTCCATATTACACAAATTAACTTAATTTAATTCGAATGGTTAAACATTGTTTTTCAATATTACTCAAAGCCACTTTAGGGCTTAAAGACTGCCATTCTAATATAGACCCTACAATGAACAATGGTATTAACAAGGGCTTTAAAACAAAAACTGCGTAGAGTGGGTTTTAATAAGGACGCTTGCCTTAAACATCGATATTAAAAGGCCAATTTTAATGTTGGTGTATTAAAATATTAGTTCCATATTAGATAAATAGCCCACTATAAAAACTTGTCTGAACAATGCGAAACCATAAAAATATTTGAGAAATTAAGCTTTTTACTCATATTAAGTTCTGTCTAGCAGCTAGTAAAAAATGTTTTTGTGGCAAATAATGAATATAAATATTTTTTAGATATTTGTGCGCATATAACATAAGTTTTATTAAAAAAAATTGTTAAAATCGGTCCAGAAGAAGTCGTAAATGTTTTATTAATAAATTTTTATCAAGATAATAAAATACATAAATATTTAGCTCATCTTAGTTTAGAAATTAATGATGAACAAAACTGAAAGACCTTCAATGTTTCAGTTTTCGAATTTCATACCGAATATCAAAGTAACAGATGAGTAAAGGCTTACAGCATCCCGCTAGCAAAACACAATAATATTTATCTACTTAACAGCAAGAGTCCTAGGTGGATAAAAGAAATCATTAGTCATATTTGTCAGAAGCTAATTTCTGATGGTGGTTTCATGTAACACCCTAGCCCCGCATCCAAGCCCCCATAACACCACCAACAAAAAATAATTGTCCGTCTCTATCGATGTCATTATCAGTTGGGCAAATCTTCACGCTTTTAGGGGACTGTTAGCCGAATACACAGTGCATTATTCAAGTGAAAAGCCGATCCTGACAAATCCATAGAGAAAAACTTAATCCTATAGTGGAGTACAATCTGACCGCTGAAGCAGCTCTGACCCTAGGGAGTCCCCATCGTAATAGCGAGTTAATGGCCTGGGGAAAGAGCTACACCCCGATGGGGGCAGAACCTTTATTAATGTACTCCAGTGTACTAGAGTAGGCCCTCAATGGAGGGTTGTTACACTATAGCATGCATCTGTCAACGGGAGTCAATAGGACTGAAAAGTTATTGAGCAGAGTCTGAGGATTGTAAAGTGTTTCTCGATAGTCTGGAGCATGCATCAAGCTTTTGGAGAGGGTGTGAGATTTTTTTGTGTGTTTAGTTTTTTGTTTTTGGATGAAGGGATTGCAGGTGACGTGAGGGGGTGCGTGAGTTTAATGGACTGGTGTGCATTAAATTATGCGTAAAAAAGTAGTAATGAGTGGGAGGATTCATGAGGTGTCTGAGTGGTGCAGTTGATCCATTCACTGCTGACGTATTGATGTTGTTAGTGGATCGTAATTTTGCACTCACTTCAAAAGTTAACAGGGTGCTTTTTTTTCAATGAAGTGCCAGTGTATTTGCCTTTTGTTTTTATATTATTATTCGACATGTTTTCGTTGCTATATTTTATTCATTATATTATATACGTTATATTTATTCATTATTTTATTCGTTATAGTTTATTAGTGGATGCGTTAAAAAACTTAATTTGTTTAATTACAAAACATTGACATTAGAAAAATTGTTTCAATAAAAAATTAATTATATAAACTATTAAAACATGATAAAATATTTTAAATTTCTTAAATGCAAGAATACTTATTACTTATAATAAATACTATACTTATAATACATACCATAAGAATACATACTTTAAAAATATTAATAATTAAATATATATATATATATATATATATATATATATATATATATATATATATATATATATATATATATATATATATATACAGTGTTCACTCTAGAAATAAAAAAGGGCAGGGCGCTGTTGGCTGTAAAAGGGCACCCCGTTTTTTGAAACGGCACTTCTTGTTTTTAAAAGGGCACTTTTTTAAAAAAAAGTTTGATATGGGCGTGGCCACTTGTTGATATATCAGACCCGTGACCAAACAAAAAAAAGTTTTGTTGATTGGTACTGCGCTAGAGCTGTATATTGGGCTATTGATGACGATTCGGGGCTTATTTTGAAAGAAAGACCCGTTCAAAATTGATATCTCTCTATGAAGATACTACTTAAAATCCCAAATTTGACACTTAAAAATTAATGTTTTCGCTAAAAACCAAATCTGTAAGTAGTCCTAATCAGATCCCTTACAAAACTGATGAAAAGGCTACTTAAATCTAAAATTTGGTAATAAAAGGCCTAATATTGTAACCAAACTTCACTTAAAAAAAACATTAAAAGCAATGTAGCGCGTACGCGCGCGTTAACTACGCAACACGCGTAGTTAAAAAGGAGTTTGTTTTTCTACTGTCATAATTCACTTAATTCCAATTTACACACACATTTTTTTTTAATAGATGCCTTTTTTAAAGTTATTTCATTCTAGTTTTCATACATTTCATATTCTAGTACAGGCAATCAATAGGATTCGTGGAATGCCCCGTGCTCGAAATAACCACGGAATCATCGTGATTGTACAACACGCGTAGTTAAAAAGGAGTTTGTTTTTCTACTGTCATAATTCACTTAATTCCAATTTACACACACATTTTTTTTAATAGATGCCTTTTTTAAAGTTATCTAGGGAAACAAGGGCGCTTGTGCCTGACTCAAAAGGGCAAGAAGGGCGGAATTTTTTCTAAATAGGGCGGTATTTTTTAAAAGAGGGGCATGAGGGCGCTATCAAGAAGAAAAAAGGGCAGGCAGGGCGGACCGCCCTTCAAAAAACACCTAGAGTGAACACTGTATATATATATATATATATATATATAATGTTTAAAGATTGAAATTAACAAAATAACCGGTGCAAAAAACACACACTTTTTTCCTTCATTACAATCAAATCAATGTATTTACATTGAAATCTTTCACAATTGTAACGTTAATAAAATAATAGTGTGAAAATGAATTAAAAGGTTTAACTTCGTTATACAACACATAAACATTTTCTAATTGATATTCATAATTTTGCGTAACATATTTTTGATAGTTACATATATGTTAAAAAATTTGTCAATTTCAAATGTTTCTTCCCTAAGAAAAATTAGTTCCTGCGCCATTTACAAAACCGTACTACTTGTATCATTTGAACGGAATATTATTATTACAAGACGACCAATTTAACCACTTTGTTTGTTATACTGTACTAAATTATTGTCATATTTGGTATTTTTCGTGTCAGGTATTTACTCATCGTAACTTATTAATAAATTCTATAATGGTTTTAGTGATATTTATATATATATTGTTTGAACCCTTTGTTCTCATTAAATTTACTTTGACTGAGAATTCAACCTTCAATTTCTTGAAATTTTTAGTTCTATGTTTGATCATTCAATTGAACTTCATTATTTCAATAATACATTCAGCAATCATGAATAAATTATTTTATTAATGAAACTCATTGCTTTTAGAAACCTTCTCCTTGTTGATAATTTTCCCAATCGGGATTTATATGAAATTAAATGCACAGTGAATTACCACAAATGTGTTGCTTGTACCTTTCATTAATGTCATGTTACCCTATGATTCATTGACTACGAAATCATTTTAACTAATTGCTCATAAATGGTGGGTGAAGTGACCATTGCGACGAATTATATGGTAGTATGATTTGATTATTCTAATGGCATTCATGAACTTTGATCCATATGAATAGGGCACTAATATGAAAAAATACTTTCTAGTGTAGTTTATATGGAATCAAACTTGAACTTTTTCTAAAATCTGAACTAAATTGTGCTATAGAATCCATGTTTACCTATATTCAAATGTTGAGTAGTAAAATCACACAAAATAATAGGCCATTAATTTATCAATTGATGATTCAAAATTGTGTAATTTTTTCGAAAAAAGTGTTAAAAAAATAAAGTCCGATTCAATTGACATTTTAAACGTTTTTTCAACAAAATAATTTTATTTTTGTAATTTTTATTATTTATATTCATTATATTTAGAAAAAAAACTTTTGTAGAAGCAAACTCTCTGTAATTTTATCTGCATAGGTAACAAAAGAGTGTAACATCCACTAGTATTCGAGATAACTAATATCAAAATATTTTTCTTCAGTTAATTTTCTAAATGGAAAACAAATTTCATAAATTGTTTATTTTTTCACAAAATGTATCTATAAACAACTAAATTGCAACGCAAAGACACATTAGAAATAATGCAAAAAACCTTTTAAATTCACCGCGGTCACACTTAATTTAATTTCGAGAAGCTTAAAAAATACAGTACACAAAGGTGACCCAAGGGGAAATCAAAACCGAAAAAACACATGAGGTGACTGAAATAAAAACTCTAAGAGAAAAAAATGAAAGTATCCCCTTAATCTGTTGATAGCAATTCACCACAGTAAAAAAAACTGAAAAAAGGAGGGAAAAAAAGTAGTATAAACATCGCACTTCTCCTACCTTTGCAATTTTGAATATTTTTTTTCTCCTTAGATAGGGGCAGAAAGTGTCTGTAAAAAACTCCAAAAATTCTCCGATAAAAAACTTTAGTTGGACTGTTTCTGTTTTTTTTTCTCTTACAGAAAACTGCTTAGATTATCTAGAGAGTTATTGACAGAAGTACTTAAAAGAGGTTATCTCAGGTTAGGTGAAAGTGAAAACGACAAATTGCTCTTATTTATTGATTTTTTTCGTTTGTTTACCTGACACAAAAGCTTTTTTATACATAGAAAAAACGCTTTCCTGACTTTGTTTTTCTACCTGTTTGGACTTTAGGTATAAAAGTGTAATCAGTTGCATTTTTTTTTCTTTCTGAGAAGCAGTGTAAGGTTTGTCGTTTTGAAATAGAAAGTAAAAATAATGAAATGAATTTTTTATTTAGATAATAATTAGTTTTTAAATTTTCTGTTCTAATTTAAAATAAAGAATTAAAAATGAGAATTTTAACGAAGTGCTGAAAAATGTAGCCACAAAGGTTTACTAAATATCCAAAAACTTTAGGGCTTTTAGCTTTAAATTTGGATTAAAATCAAAATGCAAATGAAAATTTAAAATATATGTCATATATTTTAGTAATAAAATTACTTCGATATTATTTTTGATAGTTTTGACTTTAAAATTTAAGCAAAAAATTTACATTTTAAGAAAAAAATTTAACTTTTTTAATTTAAAGAGTTGAAAAACCTTGTTAGTGATTGGATGATAAAATTTTATTATTTTAAATAACAAACGTAAGCAGAATTTAAATTAACTCTTTTATTATAACAAAGTAATGAAATTGATTCTTATTGATTTGGAAAAGTTATTAAATTAAATTATATGTCATATTAAATAAAAACTTTTGAATGAGAATTCAATTAAGAATGTATGTACATAACTGATAAATATGAATTTATTTGACAAGAAAATCTAAACTAATATACATACCATCTCTCTGAATTTCAAATATCATATAACAGAAAATTCATAAATAAACTTTAGAAATGAGAATCTGATTTTTTCAGGAAACTGTTATGAGTTTAAAAAATTAAATTTAATTTCCTGACTTCTAAGAAACTAAATTAAATATTTCTTAACACAAGTTGCCATAAATAGACAATAGTTTGCATTGTAGTAAAAATATGGTACTTGATGAATAAAAATTCATGGAATAGTCTAATTTTTATACTTGAGGTGTTTTTAAAAGTGGGAGGGTGATTTCCAAAACTCATTTGACTATTTTTCTCGATAGAAATAATAATTGTTTTTAGTTATTTATGCAGAAACATTTCAATTACAATTCCTTCCTTTGCATTTCACTAAATTACCCCGATTTATTAAAATGCATTGATTATCAATCACAATGATATAGCACAACGTTATTTTTAGTATACCTCCGCTTCAATGACCTCCATTAAAAACGCTTCTAATAAGGGTTAAACCGTTTTCTATTTCGCATTTCCACCAAAAAAAAATTATTTTTTCTATACCCAACGATTATCTTGACATTCTAACTATAGCAGAAACTTAATCGCCAATGAGAAGAGACAAAAAACTAATTTCCCAGTGATTTAAAGTTATTTCACAAATAAGATTACCCAGCAACGCATTTGCGAATAAGTGCGACACCTTTTTTACTTCCCCCCGAGTCCATATTTACGTTTTAAATACCCCTCAGAATAGAGGGCCATTTAGCCGGAATTTATGACCAAGACTGATTGCGATTTTAACGAATTTTCTGTTGGATTCTAAATTGAACGATATTAAATAGAAGTTGAACCACCCAAACGCGTTTAACATGACCACCGTCGCTGTCTCATTCCGCGCGCTCCCTTAATTAAGCTATATTTCACGGGAATATGGCTGAAATTGTTAGCGTTCACGCGCGATTTCAACACAGTCCATTAGATCCTTATTAATGGTACGACCGTTTCTGAATTAATGGTCGTTTTAAATTAATGCATGGCGGTAGAGGGTGTTACAGTTAAGCGATGTCGCACATTCCGAGCAATAACGGGAATGCAAATGGAAATGGTTTTATGGGGCTGCAATATACATATATTTGTGGGGTAACTTCCAGTTATCCAGTCAATGCGTCATGAGGAAAACTTTGAGGAATAAAAATGCGGAGGGGCGGGCTGCGGATTTGTGGATTTTGAGGATTTGCGGAGCTTGCCGGGAATCAAAAGTTTGAATTGTTGGGGGAATCTTTGGGAACGACTATCTGAGGTTTTCGTCTTGAACTGGTTTCGTGAGGTTGAGAATTTAGATCTTTCTTGAGATTGAGATGGTTCTATCAGGTTTTAAAATTAGAACTGGCAAACTTAAATGAATTAAGATTTAATATACTTCTAATAAATTTGGATTTTTAATTTTCCTTTGATTTAAGAACTGTAGATATGTATTAATATTGAAATTATTTTAACGACTCTTAAAACTAGAACAAGCGAACTGAAACGGATTAAGATTTAATATGTTTTTATAAAATTTGGATAACTGGAGATATGTATTAATACTGAAATAGTTTTAACAACTCTTAAAACGAAAACAGGAGAACTGAAACGCAGATTATGGTTTAATATAATTTATAATACCTTAACATCACACAGTGTTTAGTTTACTTCTATTTAAGTACTGTAAATATTTTTTTTTTAAATCTTGAAGTGGTTTTGGCCTCTTTTGAAACTAGAATTCGTAAACTGAAATAGGAAAAAAATCTTTATGGGTATAAATGTCGTCGTGCTTATGTATATATATCAAGTCGTCATGCTCAATGTCATAAACACAGTCCTCCTATCGTAATTTATTTTTTATCATTCTACCGATTCAAAAATTTAATTTTGACCGGTCAAAGATCCGAATTTTGTTTCTGATCAAAGGCTGTAATTTAGATAAGTAAACAATCACTCTATGTAATCTGTAATTTAGATAAGTAAACAATCTCTCGTGCCCAGAAGATTAGATTTATCAACTTCTAACCTTGCACACTTCTTATCCATGATATTTTAAGGGTTCAGTTTAATCAGAATTAAAATAGAAAAAAATTTTAAGACAGAAAAAGATGATTAATGTTAAGAAATATTTTCTTTTTCTCGGTGATGTGTTTCATGAATTAAAGAACTGAACGTTAGATAACACCTATGGTGCCTAATACATATACTAGAATTATTACATCAATAAAACTCACAGAATATGTCTTTGAACCACATAATGGTCAAAGGCACAACACATTTCATAAATATTCTGAAAAAAAATTGTTTGGTATTCTCTTGTTCATTATTTTAAAAATAACTAGCTTTTGTGCGTGGCTTTAACTGTTCATCCCACAGGAATCTGTGACTCGGATGTACAGTACCATATCTTTCAGACTAATAAAATTATAGTTTTTTTTGTTTTTACTTGATCGTATCTCGGATTTTAATGATTCGTTTTGATGAGACCTTATAAAAAATCATTGTGTTTACTAGTGAAAAAAGTTTATTGCAAACTTTTTTTAATGTCTTAATTAGACAAACATCTAATTGATGTAACATTTCTTTTCATTTTAATCTCAGCATCTGTTGGACCGATTTAATGAAACTTGACAAGTTTAGTAACAATTCAGAAGACGGTTTTACACTCGATATTGTGTCAATATATTAAAAAGGAACAACTTATTTTTCTTACTTTCCATTATTTTCAATGATTGTTCCGTACACAATTTTTTACTGTGTGAACTTATTATGATATAATTTTGAAATGTGGACGTAATTTAAAAAAAAATGTATTTTTAAATTTATATATATAAAAAAAATGTTAAATTTTCATAAAACACTGTTTAAATTTTTTTTTAGCTAAACTAGAAGTATTTAATTTTTTTTAAAAACATTGTATAGTATGCACAAACCATACGTAATTTTTTCATTAAAACCTCATGTCCTCAAAGCTATGTTTTTTGTCATTAAGAACATATAAAAAATATACTATTAAGCATAAGTACCTAATTATTTTTATGTTTTATTATGCTTTAAACTGTTTTATGCATAAATACACGGAATAGTTTATGTAGTTATTAAGTTTGCAAAGTGTTAAAGTAAATGTTCAAGTAGTTTTCAAGAAAAATTTACCTAAATACCAAAAACACTGTTTTGAGAAAATTTGGATTTAATGAAAATTGTTCATATGCTTAATGTATACCATACAATGTTTTGAAAAGTATTTGAAATATTTTTAGTTTATCTAGACCATAAATTTAAACAGTGTTGTATGAGCTTAGCGTTTTAGAAAATATATAAATTTAAAGGTACATTTTTAAAAACTACTTCCTTAAATAATAGAGGGAAATCCTATGGTTTTATAATTCCATAGAGTTTTATTAAAAATACGAGATTGTGATAAATAATTAAAATTTGACAGAATATGGAAGAATTAAGTACTTAAAATTTAAGTTTTTAATTTTATACACTTTTACTCCAATATCGATGTAAATACCCAAAACGAAATTATCAAATATTCATTGAAATCACATACATTGTGTCATGAAGAAAGCAATCTATTTTTTTATGAATCAATGGCTTGTAATTTATACTTTTAATGCAATTTGAATTGGAAACGTTATCTTAATATAACGAAAAACTCTACTAGTAAGAACAACTTTGATATTCTTAATTGCAAATAAAACCCCTAGATGGCAGCAAAACGTGAAAGATTTCTATATTTCTTTATACTTTCAGAGAGATTTCGAGGAGAATTTTTTAAAAATATATATTCAACTCGCCGGAGAGTGTTTAATTTTTAATTTTTTTACTTCTTAATTTTATTTTTACGGAAATAATTGAAATTTAATCTGTATTTTCTATAAACTATTGTAAAATCTTTATTAAAGTTAGCAAATTAATTTGTGTTTATACTAATTTTTAAGGCAAAAGAAAGTCGTCAAAATCCCCATGGTTACGAGAGCATTTAAAATTTTGCATTTAAGGATATCTATATATAAAGTAATAACTACTATTTAAAATTATAATCGTTACTTTCAATTTAGAATTTTTGTAAAATCTAAATAATCTAATATATAACGGAAATTGCAATAAATAATAAAATAAAAATGTAATCGATCAAATAGTTTAACTTTAACTGGTGACACATTCAAAATTTCACATTCAGGAATGTAAATAATATTTTTATATAATTTTACATTATGTAAATATCTAATTTTATTTTGGCTACTGTCTTGGTTTAAATTAGCCGAATATTGATTACACAAATCGGAATCTATAAAGGTAATTTTATTTAATAAAATTTAAAATTTATTCAAAAGTATGTTTTTATTATTGAGTTTACGAAAATTTGAAACAAAAACAGTCATAGGTTTCAAGTATCCAATTCTAATATCTGATAACCGAACGTTCACTGAAAAGAACTTCCTTGTAAAATACCTCAGGAAGCTAAATAAACAATAAACTGATATCCTGTTTTGATATCTACTAACGTTGAATTTTGTCATTGTTTTATTTTTTATTCATTATTGGTATTAATGTTTAATAATTTATTATTGAATACTTTTTTTCTTTAAACATTCATTTATGTGAGGCAATTATTCTTTTGAATGCATACTAAATCTTTGATCATTAATTCTAAAAACTCGTTATACTGTTAGTTTTAATTAGAGATAAATCTTAATTAGCGTTGAACAAAAATTCCCAGTTGTATGTCAAAATGCATTGTTAATAGACCATAAATAATTAAATTAATATCTTGCCAGAATATTGATGATTATCACAACTTTATTACGAAATCATGATTTACAGAAATGTTCATTAATAAATTTTTAAATGCTAAACTTTGGAAGTATTCAAATCAATATATAATTATGAGTAGTTATATATTGAAATAATCGCCTTAAAACTATAATAAATAAAGCTCTTGCAATGAAACAAGTCATATACGGGAATAACAAGCCATCACTCTTAGAAATAAAACTTTCATTTTTAAGATTACCGCGATTGTCAAGGCTACTTTTGTTATATTTGACAATAGTTTCGTCATTTAATCAAATAACTTTTGCCGAAACAATAATCCTCAAATCTTTGACGAAAGTAATTTACTCAGATTATTTTACAGATCTTTTCAGGGGAAACACATAGGTAGTTCTTATACGTATATTGCCTCATTTGTTACGAAATAAATTTCGTTAAAAAAAGGACAAAATGAATTTCCTTAGTTTGACGAAATATTTAATCGGAACATATAGCAGGAGTCTATTTTGTTAAAAATGACAAGTTTTGTCAAACATGACAGTGAATTTTTAACAGTGGTAATAACTTCCTCTTCGAACAAGTCATAATATTTTCTTTTTGATTGGTGAGCAATTTCTGATTAATTATTGATCTATTTTTTATTGATTACAATTTGGCTCTTATTCCGAGTGATTATTAAATAATTTTTGATTGATTACAATCTGAATGTATAAATTCATTAAACATAATTTGTAATTAATTTATTAGAAATTAGTCCTTAAAATGAATTAGCATTTAATTCACTAAATTATTTAATTCATTAAAATGAATTAGTAATAAATTAAATAAAACTAATTAGTAATTAATTACTTAAATAAATAATTAGTAGCTAATTTAAGAAAATAATAAGTAATATTTCATTAATTAGTTACTAATTCTATAAAAATAATTAGTCATTAATCAAATACAAATAATTAGTAATTAATCAAATAACAATAATTAGTAATTAATCAAATACAAGTAACTAGTTATAATTCAAATACAAGTAACTAGTTATAATTCAAATAAAAATAATTAGTAATTAATCAAATACAAATAATTAGTAATTAATCAAGTAAAAATAATTAGTAATTAATCAAATAAAAATAATTAGTAACTAATTCCAGAAAAAAAAATTAATGCAATAAAGTAATTAGTTATTAATCCAATAAAATTAATTAGTAATAAATTCGCTAAATTTAAATAGCTTAATAGTAACTGTTAGCAATATTAGTAAAACAATTTATTTACTGATCCATTACTGGTACCATGCAAACATTTCCAATGTGAGGGATTTGCGCATGTAATCAGATAAATAAAGAAATTTATATTTTTATTAAAGCTTAATGAGAAAAACAATTTTACTCAGACAACATGGTGTTTTGTCTAGAATAATTCAAACCATTCCAATCTGCAACAACAACCATTTGCTTGCACTTTTTACGATACATGCTTTTTTTCACGCAGCGGTCATCGACAGATAAATTTGTCAGTTATAAATAGTTAATCAATCGAAAATACTAATTAGATATGAAAACAAAATGAATATGGGATTATTTAAGTATGTATTAACACGTTTTGCAATTTATTAACACGTTTGAAAATTATGAACACTACACAATGGGATTTCAACGACATTTAATTATAAGCCTCTTTAAAAAGGCCAGAGAAAATTGCATTTTGTTGAATAAAAAAATCTATTTCGTTGGATTTTTGTGAATTTTGGATAAGATTAATAATTATGATGTCAGGAGAATAAAGCTAGAACTAAAAACATTTCAAATTTTAACATAACAACAATCACCATCAGTTTGTCATTGAAATATAAAAATCAGCAAGTGTTTCTAATGTGTATTATGTATATTTTAATGTTAAAAAAATAATAACCACAAATTAATATATATTAAGCAACCGTGTTTTATAAATGAATTCCAAACATCTTTTATTATAAGTTCTGATTAATACTCCAGGAATAATTTCAGAAATTGCTTATTACTAGGTTGTGTATTTGACAAATGCCTAACAAAAGCTTTACCATATACCTCCAAAGTGCACTTATATCAAGAATTGGTTTCCAAAGAACCATTTCTTTCAATCTATTATGCAAAACAGTAGCGGCTTACGACATTGATAGCAGCTGAACGCCTACTTTTGAAAACACCTGGGAACAGTAAGAAAGCTGTTCCAAAGTGCGTCTCCAAAGTAAATTTAATTCACGAATCCGAAAATGTACGACCTTGTTCCTCAAGTAATAAAAGAAACCTTCCGTAATCGAAGATAGCGTACTCCTGAGGACAAAATGGCGACGGTGATTTACAGTCAAAGACATTCCTGTTATACTTGGTGACACTTCTTAAAGAGGAACAGAACTTCTGTCAGCTACAGCACTCCAAGACTCTCTGGACAACAAATCGTTACGCTGTCTCATTCCTATCACTTACATCGATAATATATGATTTCCTTATGCCTGCCTGAATTTCGGGGGACCTTTCCTTGGAGTCATGAATCAACATTTGTGTTCCTTCTTCTTTTACCAAACCGCGGGCAGATCCCAATGTGGTTTCTCATAGATGGAGGTTTGTCGAGTGTGTTACCTTTGCGCCACAAATGGGCATTTGGATAAAAGTTGCAATAAGGTAATGTCTCAGCGTCAGGTCAAGTGAAGATAAATGAATATGATTGGATGAAAAGGTTGTGATGGTGACCTTATACCTACTTTGAAATCCTCCATTTAGTCATAAATAACATAAGATGGGGGGGGGGGGACACCCCTCTTTTCAAAAGACACACAACGAAACTGACGTCACATGTTAAAGTAACATTAAGGTATTGTTTATCCCCTGTTCCGCCTCCAGAGGCGGGGAGGGGTAATGTTTTATTTGCCGCAATATTTAAACGCGTCTTGCCGCATTTGTCACTATTACCCCACGGACCGGGAAAGCGGGGTAATTAAGCGCTTATTTTTCCTGATTTGCGCCTTCCCGCCTCCTCAAAGACTATTAATATAAAAGTCTCGATAGTTCACCTCTTCAAAAATAAATCGCCTAAGCGAAGAAGCGTCAGATTTAAATGGAACATCTGTTTCCTTTAACTTGTCATTAAGCAGCTAAAAAAACTCCAGGTTCGTAAAAAGGATACCCCTCCCCCCCCCCCCCTCCTTATAAACACTGTCAGGTAAGGGGTTTGCTTTAAACACAGACTCTTGACAAGGAACCAGCCGATAATTAAATTGAATTGCGGAGATTTTTAACGGCGATTTGTCTTACTAAAGGTGGGCGGGCAGCCTCGAATCGCTGTTAAGGGATACGCTGAGGGAGGATACATTTTACTTAACTCCCTTCATTGGATTATTAGCTCGTTGTATTAAAATGGAGTAACTGTTGCGGAGTAATGGAGGCGATATTTTTAACTCGCAAATGATAGGGTTGATTCGGGAATCTAATAATGGAATTTCTGAAAGGAGGGGATATTTGTAAAGGAGTCCGAGTTAATTTAATATTAGGAAGTGTAGATTACGATCGTGTATATTTTGAATTGGCACCTCTTAGGGTTTGGAAATGGGTATTCTTTTAATGCTCGTCCTTTTACGACATTTGCATTAGCACTAAAAGTATTTAATGCATTTTCAAATGAACTAGTGTTACAGATTTAATAGTAAATTTCAGCACATTGTTCATTGATTAATTTGAATTTTGATCCGATTGGCTTTATAAAAGATAATGCATTTTTGAAATAAGACAGTAACTTGCATATATCTATACTTTTTTCGTAGCTAATAGGAAGGATATTTTTACAGTAACTTGTACACTGGTTTTTATAGTATGAACGCCATGTTTACAGATAATTAAGTCCCCTTCAATTTGTTTCAGACGTACCAAGCGTTACTCTCTGTCTTATGAGTTTTCAAAATAGACACTTCAAGGTTATTTATTTAGTGAATTGTATTTAACACTTTGCAAAAATGTAAAGAGAAACATGAAATTTGATGTTTCACCCTAAAGCAGTATATTATTAAAAAATCTAATAAATAACCCTGAAACCAAAATTAGTAAAAAAATGCAGGTATCTTTTTTTTAAAACTACCCCAATTTAATTTTACTTCAATTCATTCAACTTCATAATTTTAGGTAACAAATTATTTTAAATAGTATAAATAACAATATAATAGAATAACTAACAAGAAGAAGATCATAAGAAAATGCAATAATTTACTTCCTAATAATTAGCAAGGTTTTAATTAAAAATAATGTTATTTATAAAAGAATAAATTAATTTTATTCATAAATCAGTAAATTAACGTTTATATATTCTATCAAATTAATATCAATTGAATTTTGTAAAATTAATAATGTAATGTATTAATATCAATTTGACATATTAAATTATTATCAATTTAATTTATTAAAATGATAATAATTTAATTTATTAAATAAATTTTTTAATTAATGTTCATTTTCAAGATTAAATTTATGTTCACTTAAATATTAAATTTATAGTAATTTATATTATTAAATTAATATTTATTTAAATGTTTAAATTAATATTTACTTAAACGTTTAAATTAATGTTAATTCAAACGATCAGGTTAATGTCTATTTAAGTAATTACATTTTAACTTTTAAAAAAATCATTTACTATTGAGTGAAAGTTTTGCACTGAATCTTTCTAGTCTAGTAATCACAAACTTTCAAAGATTTTTATTGTCGTTAGACACCTTATCGAATATAAAATCTAAAATATATGGATTGTATTTCTAAGTAAGCCTTTGTTACCTTTTCTAAAGACTAAATGCAAATATATTACAAAGAACAAAAAAGTTTATTCCGTGGAAAAAAAAAATTATGTTATCATATTATAAATTTAAATATCTTGCAAATGCATAATAAAACCATGAGAGGTAATAATCTTTCAACAACCTTCTTAATAACATCACCTGAATCTACTTTCAATCTAAATCATTTCCCGAATAATTCCATTCACCATATACACATGTCTCAGTACGATTTCATGATCCTTTTTAACTTAGCATCCGAAATCTAATTTATTTGGACTCCACAAATGACAGCCAATTCCTTCACCTTCTTAAATCCTACGCTATTACAAGCGCATTTCCTCCCGAAATAAAAATACATTAAGTCATCCCTCTCTTTCGGATGGGATATTTTTAAAGTCGTCCGGACCCTATCCTATTTAAATTGGATATTATCCGGCGAAAACTTCCTTCCCGGTAATGACTATTTGCGCTTAAACTGCGAAAAGCTCAAAAGGCAAATTCCCCAGCAAACAAGATGGAAAGGTGAAGATTACAAATCCTCTCGCAGTGTCGTTTAAATACCCCGAGAAACATATTCGCCTCCAAGCCATCAGAAGCAAATTCACCTTCTTCGGGAAGAAGGAACTTTTCACCAATCAGTTCTTATAATGCAATTTAAATCTCGGCAGTTACCTACGGTTCTGTTTAGGGGTCTTCCCATTTACCTTCATTCCAAACCTGCGCCTTGCACGCAGAAGCGGACAAATGCCATCCGCCGCATTTTACACATTTGAAAGGGAAGGAAAAGTCCTAAGCTGGCTCGCATTAGCGGCGCTCTTCCAAACAGCATCTGCGCAAAGAGATTAAGGCCCGACTTTCGCCTCGTGCCTAGATGAACCGCTATCTGCCTTAATAGTTCCCCAGCAACAACTTTTCATCCCTGGCTCCAAATACCGGGTTATTTGGAAGTTCGGCTCCTGTAAACGACACTTTTCTTTGGTGGCGCGTGTCCTGATTTTTTTGCTGCTGCTGCTGCCTTTTTTCCAGTCCCAGTCATACCTTTAACCCTAAGTGCCACAATATCTCTCCGCGCTCCCCAGACGCGCGGTAGCTACTCACTCCTGAAAAAAGGCGCGACTGGCGAGAAGGGGGTGAAAAAATGTCACCGAGGAAATAAACACATAAAAAAAATGACAAAAATCTATAAACCAGCCTCGCATAAAACTCGAGTTTTACATCGTCTTCTTGATGAGACGCTAAACCTATCGAACTGGAAATAACCCGTTTTCAACCCCCTTTTCTGACACCTCTTTAATGCCCTCCCTGCTGTTTTTCTGTCACAGCAAAAGAGGTGTCATCCATATAGAGGGCTCTATGCGGTTTATAGTTTTCTTCTGCGTTTTTAGAGATTTGAGGCAGAGTATAAAATATGCCCGGCGCACCGTGGTGCAATGTAGAAATGGACCGTGAAATCTTGAAATACGTTGTAAGACATTGCGACTGTCTACTAGACCCATGCATCAGAGGTGATAGCGAGCCACAAGATGTACAGTGGGGGGATGGTAAAGAGATGAGAGATCGTTTCTAGCGAGCATTGTTTTATAACCGGAGAGTTTAATTTTTTCAAGTCGTGCTGGTGTCTGAGAATTGATGGTGTGTGTAATTACTAGCGGTTCTTAACTTCGGTAGAGTTTGGGAAAACTTTTAGTTCGCTTAGTTTGGGGTTTTATGAGACTTGGGAATTCAAAGAATTTCTTTAAGAAGTGTTTAGTTTTCAAGTAAGAATAAAAAGATGGGAAATTGTATGTTTAAAGAAAATAGCAGCGAATTTGCATCGTTCCAACTAAAAATGGCTGAGAGTAAAAGTAATTTATTCTAGTTTAAATCAACTATATGTATTTATATTATATCTAATATGAAATATAAACTAATACTATTATTAAAAATATGATAATAATTTAATTTCACTTTTACATTTTTACAAAAGCTCTTCGACTTCCATAGTAATAGCTTTTTTAAAACAAATTCAATAAAATTCAACAGTTCACAATAAATTATGTAATTATATGGAATACAAAAATGTGGTTGTAAAATGATCTATTGATTATTTATTGCTATTATAAATTAATGATATCGAGTAATATATATCGGAGTTATCTTAGAAATTTCAGCATCCAGTCCCTATTATACAACTTCAAAATTAAAATTCAGTCATCCATAAAAGTTTTAATCCTTTGATAATTTCATTTTCAATTTTCATTCTCTCTTCATTATATAATATATAAGTTAGATTTTTATTTATAGCACTTCATTTACATAAAAATACAAGAATTTAAAACACAATCTTATTTTAAGTGTTAAATCTCATTAAATTAATTAAAACTATAATAAACCCCATTTAAACTAGATGGACTAACTGAACCAAATTTTAATTCTTAGACACTAAATTTTTAATTACAATACATATATTTAATTGCAATACTTATTTATTAATTAAATTTTTTAATCATATAGTTAATAAAGCAAAATTAAAACTATTTTAATTTTTACCTTTACTTATCTCAAGTTTTATATTTTGTAATTATATTGTATTAATTAAAATAATATTATACATTTAAAGTATATTAGTTGATATATATTCCAAATCCTTTTTAAAGAGCAATTTTTTGTAATTATTTTATTAGTCTAGGTAAAACATATTGTTTATCAATCTCCATTATCAAAAATTCAGTTATATAAATTATAGGAATGAAATGTTAGTAAATTATATTTAACTATACTGTTTATTAATTGTAACTGCTGTTTGAGCCAGTGATTTCGTTACACATGATTTTCCATTGTCTAAACATTTCATTAATCGATTTTAAAACAGGAAAATCTTTTTAAAATTAACTTTTCTTAATTTATAACATATACAAGTATTTTTAACAACTAAAACTAAAAATATTTCTTATTAAAATAAATTTCCATTGTTCTTTGTTAGGTTGTGAACTAAAGTTACTCTATCTCAATTTTGTAATTATTTATTTAAATTTAAAAAGTTGGAAGGAACGAAATATTTCACAGATATTTTATTTTTTGACTTACAAAAAAATTGATATTTGTAACTATTTATATGTTATTTTTCCTTTTTTCCTTTTCTGCTAATAAAAAATTCAGTACAATTGAAAATGGAATTTCAAGGCATAAACTTAATTTATTTACATGAAATAAGTTTCTATCTAGTATTTGATTTTTTTTATAAATGAAGGCATCTCACAAAGAAGAACAAAAAAAATTGGTGATCGGACCATGAAAGGGAAACCACTATTTTAAACGAATTATAAAATTTACAACGATTTAGCCAGGAAATATAAAGTTTGTATTGATATACAAATGGTAATTTTCTTAAACAAACATAATTCTTTAAATAAAAATAAACGCAATTAATTATAAGATAAATTCGGGAACAATCAAACACTTCTCAAGGAAAGTATCTGTTTTCTATCAAGCAAGTTTCTCACTTAGCGATGAAAAATGAAATGAATGATTTATTTTTTAAGTTGAAGCACTTACGCGAGTTTTAAGTGTTTTCTTCTAGTTTCAGCCTGTTGTTAAACGAACTAGAGAAGATGAACGAACTTTTTTTTACAAGGACAAATCGATTAATTTCTTAAAATTCGTATGATCTATAATACATTGTATGATAGACTAATGTATTTTTTGATTACGGGCTATTCATCAGACGTAAATGGCTGGTTTCGTTAAACGTACAATTATTTTTATGTTTTGATCAATGACATTGTTATACAAAGTGTTCGGAAAACATTGTAATAACTTGGGAGTGCAACAATGTAATACTTAATTGAAAAGAAACGTATTTACAAATTATTCCAGGTTCGAAAATGAAAATGTATAGCGTTTTCATTAATTAAAGAAGTGTTATGATTCTTTCACACAGCAAAGAAGCAACGAAAAACTGAAGTAAACTGCCTTACAGTTATCAGATTTCTATTTACTGAGCATTGTTGCTCCTTGAAAACACTATGTCTTCTACTGTCGATATATTTGTCTCAATTGATATAGAAAATTCGGGTTTAGTCCCTCTTTTTTTTAACCTACAATAATCACAACTCATAAGAAAACATATTTAGTCATATTCCTACCCCCTGTCTATTCACATATCAAGTTAAGAAGTTCTATGAATGTAATATATTTAAATCTAATTACATTTTCGAAAAAGAATAATTTTATTATCAAATCAAACGTAAATATGTCGTGGTAAACATTTCAGACATACATTTCATACATACATACATACATTTCAAAATTAGTGCCAAATCTGGTATTTTTTTGTCTATTCCAGTTAAGTTTAATTAATACCGTAAAAATTGGTTTTTCAAATAAGTGCTGTCAGATGTTCAGTAAAATAATATTAATTGGTGTTCTGTAATGTAATCAATTTTCAAAGTTTTCCAAATAGTAATGCAGAAAAGGTTTTTTTGCACTGTTTAAATGCAAATCCCTTTATGTAATTTGAACTTCTAATTTCCTACAGCAATTAGTACTTGAAATATAATATAAAACATATATTTAATGCAATGTTTTTTTAAAATCTCGTATCTATCAAATATTTAATTATTTTTAACTAAACTCAATTTTATCTACTATCTTTAAAACCTAAAATTTATTTCTTATCGAAAATAAATTTTAATTATCAAACAAATTAAAACTATTTTTGTCTTTAACATACATTTTGTTTTGCTTATTTTCAGTGTTTTATAAGTATATTAGTGACTATCAAATTAGCAACATGTACATTTTGAAAGAACTCCATAGAAGACGTCACTAAATGTATCTTTAGAATGCTTTTTATATCACTATTAGGTTCTCCAAAGCCTTGAAAACAATCTTAAACATGAATTAGGTGGATGAAAACATGTAAAGTGACACAACATTAAATCTTTGAAACCTTTTAAAGTTTCAAAATGTTTCAACAACAGAATATGACGTCTTCTAGAAATTTATCACTAAATTGACGACGTAAACTCTTCCACCAACATTTGAGAATGTTACCAAGTTCCGCATTCAATTCCTTTATATCAACTTTATATTATCTAGATATATAATTAGGAATTCCATATTCTATGAGGAATTCCATATTCTATGAGGAATTCCATATTCCTCTTCATAATTTAGTAAATTAAAAGTATCTTGTCATTAGATATAGTTTAATTAAAAAGATAAGAATGTATAATTAACTTTCATTTATGTAATTTATATTATTGAAATTTAAATAAGAAATTGAATGCGCAAATAATATTAAATCATGCTATTAATTCACAATGCTCTATGTAAAGTCAACCTCTTAAAAAGATAATTTATATTAAACAAGTGGTCAGATGCTGATAATGTGGAGTAGTAACTTGTCGCCGTTCAATTTACCAATATATACTTAAAGGTATTGTTATTTAGTATTAATTATTTATTACCAATCATTATAAACACATATTATATTACCAACTTTAATACGCTTCAACTCTATTAATTTTTAATGACGATATTTAATTATACAAAGACAGAAGAGTCAATATAAAACCATGTATAATAATTCAAATCAGCCGTTTTCTATATAAATTGATACTTACACAGATTAATAAGTAGGACAAATAAATTAATACAGAAATAAAATTAATTTTAATATAATAATTTATATATTTATTATTAGATTATGTATTAAGCATGGAAATTGATTATTAATAATAATCACATTTATTTCCAAGTGTATACGCATCAAGCAAACCCCCCCCCCCCCCCCTATCTATAGTTCTAAAGTAAACGTCAAGCCATTGAAACGTCACAATAAAGAGCCAGTCCACTTACGGAAGAAGAATTGGAGAGAACAAAGGCCTTGGAAGGTTTAATAAGTCAAGCGGAAGGTCAAGACTGACACCAGACCCTAGACGCTTTTTGTTTATTTTATAGACTTTTTGTTTCCTTTTAAAAGATCGTACGAGAAGACGTATGATTCCATAGTAAAGGTTTCATTCTAACATTGTATAGCCTACGGATCTTATGTAACTATTTGAAATAAGTCAGAAAGCTTGTGGCATCCATCGCATTCAGTGTCACATTTAATTTAGCCGCGCCATTTGCATCTTTTGTTTAAGTGTTTTCCCTTTGAGTTATCTGAGGGTTGGTATATTTCAATTTTTCAGATGTTCTTAGAAAACTCTGTAACGTATATAAAATAGATATTATCAAGTTACCTTAAAAATATCTGAGTAAAATTCATTTACTTTTGTAATTTAGTATATATCTCTGTCGTGTTTCAGAAGGGATATGTTTGGCAACTGCCATATATATATTTACTCAAATAAAGGGCCTTTATTTTAGATTCCTTAGCATAGAAATGATCAAATATAAAAGCGTAAGAAGGTCAGTTTTCTTCTCTGACATACCTTATACAAATAAGTCTCGGAGACACTGTAATTTAAATATATATATATATATATATATATATATATATATTGTGACGAAAAATAAAAGCGCGGGGTGATTAATTCGCAATTTATTTCATAGTACGAACGACTCATACTTGTTTTAGTCAATTAATGATAATTGTATCTTTATAAATAGAGTGTATGTGGATGTGTTTGTTTTTGTTCTAATTTGCAATTTTATTCCTAGAATGATGAAATTTTGTACACTTGGAGCTTTAAAACAAGAGGAATGTCACTTTTTACATGAAATTTCGACAAACCACCTCCATCCTCCTTTCCACCCCTTAAAGCAGTAATGGCTTCTTACTAAAACCGCCAGATGGCACCACGTTGAAGAAATCTGCCAATACTCGGAACTCCGGGCCATATATCTAGTATTTACATAAATATGTTTTTCAAAGTAGTATTTAAAAATACTTTATGAAGCTCTTAATTTAACTTTCCCATGAAAACTATTCGTTTCGTGCTCTAGACTCATGAACCTAAATCAAATTTCTTTGCATACTCTAATTTATTGGTAATTTAATTCAATTATGAGCGAGAAATATCTTTCGATATGAAAACGCAAGCTTAAAAAAAGCGCAAGCTTAAAAAATGACCACTGAGACCTGGTTGGAAAAGCATCGAGCTCATAGCTACGAGTTTGATCTTATGTCGTCCAATCGATGATTGCCGTGTAGAAGGTGTAGAATGGGCCTGTGCACATTAAATTGTTCGTAGTACAAACGTACCTGAGTATATCGTAATAATGTTGCTAAAATAGCATAAATCCTGTACTATATCATTGTAACTCATGGAGGTAAGAATAGGAAAGGAGACGGCATCTACTCGCGAAATTGAAGCTTTCACTGTAACCGCGCCGCCATCTTGCTTTGACCAATACATTCCTCCTCCCTGTTTGCTGCTATCGTAGTTTCATGTGTGTGAGCGGAACGTCTGAATTATTTTCGTTCTGCTTATGCGTAAATATTCTGACAATTTTCTTGTAGCAAATAAATTTGTTTTTATAATTTAGTTAAATGCATATAATGAAAAATATAAGTATTTTTATTAATTCAAGTTTATATAAGTCTGAAGTAAAGGATTTTTCAAAATGAGTGTTACCTCACCAAAGAGAATACTCCCAAAAGAGAATTCTTTATCTTGTGTTTTCAATATATGTTCTTCATAGGAAATTGATAATTTGGAAATATTGATACGATGTAGTTTCAACACGGAAACATAATTTTAAGTAGATGTATTAGCTCTTTTAAGAAGTTTACTAGACAATTTTTTTTGTCTCTGACATATCTAAACTTTTATGTCAAGTTTACGAATATTCTATTCCCTTGTACCTTTTTAGAAAATAATTATACTTTGTAATGATTTTTGTATGTTGTAACTAATTATGCAATACGTGATATAACGAAACTTATATAATAATATGAGTATTTTAGGCTTTCACTAGAAAAAAGACTAAAAAACGTAATTAAGAATATTAATTTTGAATATTATTAAACTTTCAATGTGTATGTAGTTTCATATTTTGTGCGGATTTACAAAAATGGCAAAATGCATGTTTCATGAAAGTTTATAAATTTTCCATTCAACATTTGTTTTTGCATTAAAATATTTTAATAGCGTTATGTTGTATCAAATAAAAGTTCTAAATTTGCTAATTTCAAACTGTTTCCTATACAGTTTTATTAAACATAAAAATTTAACTTAGATAATTCTAATTTACAAATTTAGTCGACAGAAAAAGACCTATCAATGTGTAACAAATGCAAAAGATTATAAATGAATTACAAAAAAACATGATAAATTCAATTATTTTTTTTAAAAATGACGTGTTCTAATATTTAGTCCTTTATAAATTTATATCTTGGTAGAAAAGGGTCAATGTCCAGAATCACTGATTTTAAGCTTTGCAGTAAAGCTTAGAGATTTTTAGTTTTATGTAGTTATCTATACTAATATTGAAAGTTTTATAAGAGAAAAAAGGCCATTGCCAATTAATTATATTTCGAGCAAGTATTTTTTTAAAAACGCCAATGTCATTATTTACACGGACAATGTCAAGGAATTGATGTATAAATCGAAATCGGTGGTTTTGGACATTGACCCTTTTCCTACCAAAATAAACATTTAAAGACGTGGTTGCAAAAACCAGACAACTCCACTTTTTTCACTTATACTTATAAAGAAAAAAGTCCTTTATTGATTGGTGCAAGAACCAATAACAATGATTATAAAGATATAAAGGAAAAGGAGCTGAGCTTTTGTATTATACGATGCAAAAAATGTACAGTGTTTTTTTGTCCTTCCTAAACAACTTTGAAAGCTGTTGCTGCCTTGTTCTCACACCCACGTCTTCAATTGCTTGATTTCTTTTTTAAAAAATATATAGTTCTATCATTTAGATTTAACCTTCGGGATTGTGTAGAAGGGGTTCAAAATACTCGAGGTGTAAGTATGTATTCGACATTGACAATTTTTTAATTGGAGTAAAGTATACTAATTAAAACAAATTCACTATGCAATACTTAAGTGAGAAAAATTATCCAAAGACTTGTGTGAAAATGGAAAGATATTAAGTGACAAACACTCTTAACTTTAAAAGACTCTTTATTCATTGCCATCGGAAAAATCCCGTGGTCTGGTTTCGACACATTTCAATATCTCTGCATCGCCTTAACTCTTCGAGTGGGGGACATGGTCGGCCATTTTTTGAGGCGAAATGGATGACTTTCCTTTTACGAAATTGCTCTCCGAAATCGCAAATTTTACTGCAATTTCCCCATTCAGACCATTCGCTGACGCGGCAGGGTTTTCTTCCTGTAATAAGAAATATAAAAAGGGCAATTTTAAATAAAAACACAGTTATTAATTATCATTATTATTTTTTTAATCACTCGAATTCGGAAAGAAGGTGTACTAAGTTGCGTGTTCAAATCTTCGAACATGAATGGACTGTAGTAGAGCGAATATGACGTCATAATCGTGAAACCAACATCTCAGACCGAATGGCCTCAAACATGTGACTTCTTTTCAAAATTATGAATTAAAAAATACTCGCGATTGGCTGAAGAATTGGGAAATGTGTAACAGTGAAAAATTATGAATGGAATGACGTAATTAACCACGTGTCTGAGGCCATACATGTTGGCCTCACTTTGATGTTAGCGAGATTATAACATTATGTTTTCTCTACATAGAAGGATCCATGTTCGAAGGTTCAAATTAAACGAGTTCGAAAATCCATACGTCAGTGTAGTGAAGCCTACATTGCTGTGAATGAAAGGAATTCTAAACGTCTCCTGTAATGTAAATATCCCCAAAGTACATCGCTATGTTTAGTGCGTTAAATAAAGTCATTTGTAACACCTATATATAACTTATTCTATTTGTGTGTCACTCCGTTACTTTAACATCTCACCGTCGTGTTTTCGGACAAAACTTCTATGTAAAAATCTTATTATGTACAGGGTTTTACGGACCGACACTTAACAGTTATAAATGTTCTTTCGGAACACAATGTATCCCAAACAAAATAGTGCAATAAAATAATCAACGTCATAATTTATACAAAGTAATTTAACTGATTTTAACGAATAAAATATACTATATTTAAATAACGTATATTTTGTTACATTAAAAATTTCATATTCACTTATTAACTACATCAGTGTAACATGGTAACATCAGGGTTCGAAAATAGCGATCATTAGTCGCATTTTGCACCAAAAAAATTTCTGTTTAACGGCCGTAATTTTACACCATTTTTTACATCTAACGTTCAATAGTTGCTCTTATATTTTTCAGTAATTGTGTCAGTAAGACGGTGATATTTTTAGAGTACAAATGAAACATGCTTCTACTTTTATGCAAAAGAAGCTTTAACGATTTAAATAATATCGTAACATCAGGCAGCTCTGTTCAAACAATTTGAATTATTTTTAAATTACGCCTAAGCAGAACATTTCGGCAACTAAAAAAGAATTGCTAGGTGCCAATGATGCATAATTTTTATTTCTTAATTTCGAACCCTGGGCAACACATAATATCTTGAAACAATATAAAATTTAATACATTTAATTGTATAGCTCAAATTGTTAAGGACGCATATTTAAAATTCAACATTATGGTTAATTTAATAAAAGCAATTGTTAACGTTATCGACACATCAATCCATAAAACAAGAAATATACGTTTTCCTGTAATAAATATACCTATGTCCCCTTTTTTCTTTATCCTTTTTAACTATTGAATCTCTACTGTCACTTTTTGGGCGACAAAGACCACTGATTTTTTTTTATGCTTTTAAAATTTATATTCATATTTTTTTAAGAATAATTAAACATAAACACATAGTTAAAAGTCTAAAAGTGCTCTAATTTAATAAGATTATTATTTCTAAACTCAAAAAAACTTTAGTTTAAAAAATAATTAGGGACAAAATGGTTTCCGGGAGATTTGAGTGTATTAAGGTTAATATCCTCTATACTAAGAATTTTTTTTGTTACTTTTCTTTACTTTTTAATAACTTTTTCTACTGATTTATATCTATGATTACTCTTTCAGAAAGAGGAATAATGAATCATAAATGCGACTCATTCTTACGATAATGATGCTTCTTTGGGTTCTTCCCTTTGCTTTTCATTGTAGCTTCGGCTTTAGATCGGAAGGCGCTGATTTCTGAGGCATACAAAATACTCTTTTTGCTTTTTTGCTTCTTCTTCTTCTCTTGCTTTAAAGAGTTTTCATATTCGTCTAATTCATTCATCGGACTGCTGCAAAGAAAATACTCATAACAAAGAAAGTTTTATGATCGGTAAAGAAATTGACACGAATTTCTGAAGATGTAATATAGCCATTGTATTAGACCTCATCTTGAGTATGCAGTACAATTTGGTCCTCTTACCTTTAAAAGATATTGACTTGTTAGAACGAGTTCAATATAATGCTACGAAATTGGTTCAGATACTTCTGGAATTAACTATAGCGACAGATTTAGAACTTTTAGAGAGGACCTTATTCAGCTATTTAAATTTATTAAATCGGGTTATGTTGAAGGCATAAAATTTTATACAGTCAATGGGAATAGAAGTCATTGGTGCAAGTTATACAAATCACAACTTAATCGGCAAGGTAGAAAGCCTTATTTTATAATAGAGTAATAGATAAATGGAATAGTTTGACTACAGAGGTGGTTAATTCGTCAGTAGCAGGTAGTTTTAAAAGACAACTAGATAAACATTGGAAGATTGTTAGGATGAGTTAAACCTCGCTGGGCTTAGAGCCTGTGCAGTTTATCGTGATTATTTGTTTTGTGTTTTAATCGAAGTACAAATTACGTGCAAAACATATTGAGAAAATTTAAGTATGTTATATGCATCACGATACTGGGGTCATCAATACGAATTAAGATATCGCCAGTATGATTTTTTCCATTTATTTTTGTTAGCCATAGCTTCTTAGATTTTTATGATACATAGTATTGTCGTTTTTAGAAATAAAATAAGAAAACAACATTACAAAATACTTTATGTTCAAGTGGAGATTGTTATTATATTTAATAAGCATATCTCAGTCGTGGATACATTTTAAGGGAATAAATGTTACTTGAAAATGTCTTCTTAGACTTATATGCTTCCTAACAATAAATGGAACAGTTATCTCGCCAAAAAATATAAAATATGTTGTGATCTTGTTTTTTCTTTTATTACCACGTATTTGTCATTTTTATTAATTAGCGTTTTCAAAAGTAAAAACTACTACACTGAAATATATTTTAAATTTTGTGACAATACTTTAATGCATCTTTTGTTAATCTTTTAGGATTAATTATTTATTTAAATCAATGTAGGACTTACACTATTTACCTACTTTCATACTAAACACAGTTTGGATGTCTGTGAAATAAAAAAAAATGGATGATTAACCACCGTATAAAATGGGATACGCATTTTAAATGCAAGAAATTAGTAAAAGTGTTGCATTTTTATGGGAGCCTACAAAGAGTTTTAAATTATATATAAACACTGTATTATGAATTTAATTTGGCATTTTATTTCTTTGATAAAATCGTTTTATTGATTTCAAGTAGAAAAACTACATTTGTGTTGCAAAAATAATATTATGTGTATATGGTTTTATATGAGTATTTTTTCAATCATTTTCTAATATCTTGTGAGCTTAAACTACAATTGTTTTGCAGGTGCCAATGACTAAAATTATTTTAAAAGAACATGCACTCAATGCTAATTATAAATATATAAATTCAAATGCGAAATAAACTTTTACATTCAGCAAACATGTGAATTATGGTACAATGTTAATAATTACTAGTAGTACAATGTTACCAGTGATGGTGATGGCCATTGCTGGCTACTGTCCAAATATACATTTGATCAGTAAACGATCAATAATGGCATTCGTGGTCGACAGTGTGTGTGATAATCTGTTGTGGCCTAGTAATAATTGTTAGTACTAGCTCCGAAGTTGCTCATTTAATGCCGGTATTTATCGCTAAGCTTCCAATCTGTCTGAATTTAATCGAAAATTTATAATATATTTCGTATGGCCAAAAATCTACTTGATCTTATGCTATGAAATATTATAAACTCTACTTACCTAAGAACACTTGGGCGTGTAACACTAACTACACCAGTCTCCAGCAGCAAATTTTCTCCTTTCATTTCTTGGGATATCTGCTTAGAAAGAAAGAACTCCTTCATTTTCAGGAACCTCACATTAGCTAACCGAGGAAGATTCTCTCTATCCGGATAAAAGAAGGAGCTTGCCGGATGATCGGGAAACCGGGACTGGATAAGCGAGATTCGGGAGCGAGGGTCAGAACCCCATTTCGGAGAGGTGAATGTGTACCCGTTGTCTGTCCCGCCGTCCATAGGTTCGAGGTCAAGACTGACCCTGTCCACCCATTTGTTTCCGTTACAGAGGTCAAAGCTGTCCACACCAACGAACCAGTCAGGACTTGGAATGATGCGGCTGACAACGGACACCTGAAATAACATGGTCGTAATGTTTAAAAAAATCTACTTAAAATGAAAACCTTAAGTATAATTGAAGATGAAAAAGTTAAGTGCATATATGTCTTGCTCAAACAGTTCTTGTAAAATAAAAACTCGTCTTATGGAACATTGCGTTAAAATTTTTAAAATACACGTACAACGTTAAAATACGCAATAAAAATCCATCAAATCTGGACAGACATGTTTCGGGAGATACATCTTCCTTCATCAGCAGAAATTGAAAAGTCTGTGTACATTAGAATAGAAATAAACCCAGAAAGTTCTTTTCTGAACCAAACAGATATCTTGGTTTTGCTTGTTGTATTATGGAGATAAAGAGCAGTGAGAAGGGATATGTTACACTTATATTAATGGTTGTTGTAAACAAAAAATCAATGTTTTTTTTCAGAAACTGATTTTTGTGCATCCCTTCATCAATTTATCCCTTTCAATTTTATTATAAATGGACCCAAACCATTTAAATATGCAATCATATCTAATAACGCCCAAATGTGCGTACATTTTCAGGTTTAAGCTAATTTGTATTTTATAAAATTAAAAAAAAAATAATAATAAATTGAACTTTTTAATTTTCTACATCGTGAGCTTAGAGGAAAAACTAACTAAATCAGACGTTTCGAATATTCGTATTTTGAATTCGAATATTCGGTTGATTGAAATAACGTCGCACTAGAGCTACACAAGGGCATTGACGACGGTTCAGAATCAATCCAAAAATGATTTGTTTTTAATATTCTTGCTATAAAGCTGAAATATTTTGTTGCTAAGTAAATCATATCAAGTTAGTAATAATTGTGGTAAGTAACAAAACTCTGTCAAATATTTAGATTAATAAAATCTTTAATAACTCCGTCAATAAAGACCTAATATGCCCCCCCCCCCCAAATAAAACAATAACAACAACCGCTAATGATTTAGTTTTCCATAAGTTCACGATGTGTTCTTAAAAAGATATCAAAAGAGAATTGCGTAAAGTAGTCTTTAAAAGTTAAGGTTTTGGTAAAATGACAGTAAAAGTTTAAGGCCGCTTTTTCACACACTGAGAAAACCGGTATGATGTTCAGTTTAAAAAAAATTATGATTGTTAGGCCGCTTTCACACACCGGGAAAACCGGATCCAGTTTTTTGCAACGGCGCCGGATGCAATGTTACGGATAATAATGCCGGATAAAATTATGTGAAAAAATTCTAATTGGATAATATTGCCTTCGACTGCCGGTGCAAAAAAACGGCTCCGGTTTTCCCGGTGTGTGAAAACGGCCTAACAGTTTTATTTATTTTTGTTAAAACTGAACTGCACTGTAGCTGGTGTTGTTATTTCATAAGCGTGATACTATTGATAATTTTTTCCAAACAACTCCAGATCTAAAATATCGCATTTTTATTTCTCATTGTACATCGAAACACAAAAAGGCGATTCTATTATATATAAATAAACTACTTCAAGCTAAAATAATAATAAAAAAAATCATCAAATGCATTAACAGGTGCAACCTTTCTTTAAAAAGGGTTAATTTCTCCAAGTGGAAGATTTACTACGAAAAAGCAGTGACTCTTTTTCTTCCACTGTTGGGCAAGTTTTCAAGGCAAAAAGAAAACAATAAAAAGAGTGACGTGAACTTATGCTGACACGCTGTCTGCAGAAAGCAGTTCATTCATTATTTTCATCCGGATGAGGTCACGAACTGAAATATAGCCTTACGTTATGAAGAAGGTTTTACTGGATCGTAGGAGAGACGGCGTTTTTTTTCTCTTTCAAACAGATGTGAGCTTTTACAACCTGCGCACTCCTTTTTTCTTTAGTTTTATGTTTTTCAGGTGTGGATAGGGTTGCCAAGTGTGTCAAGTTGTCTAGATGATTTTCGGAAATGTCGAAGAAAAGAAAGTATCTTTTTAAATTAATCAAATGATTCATAAAGTCTAACACATATTTTTTAAGTATTTTATTTTTATTTGGCAAAGTTGGTTTGTTTAGAGAAATAATAAATTTTAAAAGGTCAAAGTATTATATATTTTCTTTACTCTGCCTAACTGTATTGAATAAAATAATAAACTTGAAACAAAAAATTATGAAAATTTTTTGGAAAACTAATATTAGAAATTATAAAACATATAAATTATATATAAATAAAAAATATATTTTATAAACATATACATTTTTTATTTGATACTATTCTTTTAATATAATGTAAAATAAATAGAATTAATAATTCCCTTTTCCGGAAATTTGATTTTAAAATTTTTATGTGTATTTATATAGCAACCACCAATTAAAATATTAAAATAAAAGTAAGTAAAATGACTATAACAAATTCTAACAGCATGAAACAATATTCTTTTAAATAAATAATTATCAAAACATTTTTACATAAAAATAATGAAAATAACCTACTGAATTTTTATATATATATATATATATATATATTGATTTTTTACATTTTTACGTGTTTTTAAATAGCATCCACAAATTATTACTTGTAATTTGAATTATTACTTAATTATAGATTGATTGAAGGGACTTTTTAAAGCATAATGAAATGCAGTTAGTTTTAAGTAATTTATCCAAAAGGTCGGCTACTGGTACGCTGTGGGTAAATGGTGCATTTACCGTACTGAAGATTTCTTACTTTTGAATGCAAAGCATCAGCAAAGAATATGGCCTCTGTAGATCCTACACCTTGCGTAACAGGTGGTGCAAAAAATTCGGATAGAATTCCTCTTTTCTGCTGAGTTCCTTCTCGAATCAACAGCTCTGCTTTACCGGTCTCAACAAATAACTTTAGAGAATCTGAAGCAGTTTTACCAAGTCTCCAAAGCATTCCACTGGCATTGTGACTTCTTCCTGCCAATAGAAAAATATTACTATTAATAATAATAATAAAAAGTTTATAATTAAGGAGTTGGCAAATTATATTTTTGATTTAAGCCGACAAGCAGACATGTAAGCAAATACGAATACTACAGCTATATAGCTGTAATTAAAAAATTTTGCAGAATAATAAAAGGGAAAATGCTGGTTGGTTACACAGCTCAGTAAAAAGATGCTTGGATCTAAAACCAATTTAATACAAATTACAGTATTAAAAATTATTTAAATTTGTAATTCATGTGATAACAAATTGATTATTTATTACTTTAATTTTTAGTGTTACAATTAAGCAAAGTAAAAAACAGTAATAGTACTGCTTAGCTATCCGTATTTCAATCAGTAAGTCAGATAAACGAATTCTGAATCTGTACCTCAGAGCCAAGCGGGACTAAGTCACACACTTCGGCAACTTTACAGGAGAAGGGAAAAACTGAATCCTACTCTCATTGCAAAGCATTGGACTTAGGCTTTTATAGCTCTTGCTAAAGGCGTAAAAATAATTTTTGAGTAAATTTTGATGGCATGATTTGATAGAAAACGAACTTTTAAGCCACAATCTGCAATAAAATAAAAAATCGCCAAATTTGGACTAAGACCAGTCTGGCCCCCGGTACAGAAACAAGTTGTCGTATATAAAATTAAATAGTGTGAATGAAATTTAACACATTAGCTAGATATTAAAAATTCAAAATATCTTCCCGATAAAATTAAAGGAAAACGTAATTTTGAAATTTATCAGCCCTTTAACATAAAATGTGTAATATTAAATAAATGTATTCTTTAAGATTATTTTTACTCGAACTAAAATAAAAAAATATATAGAAAAAACTTGTACTTATGCGTTATTTATCATATCTAAGTAGAAAACAAGATATAAGGTAAATATATTATCTATTTGGGATTAAAGGTTCTAGGTTTTATTAAAATTTGGTTAAACGTATTCTAAAAGTGTCGTTGTGAAACAACAGTAGACAGTAGATAGTAGTGTGATGACACTACAATCAGAATGTGTTGAAAACACTCAAAATGTGTGAGTTATACTTTGCAATGGGTTTTATCATGTCAAGAAAATATCCTAATAAAGTAACCACTTTAAATAAGCAATTTTTAAGTGGTCTAGAAATGACTTAATTCAGACAGTTGACTAATCTAATAACTGTTTTTGAAGTTTTAATTCAGTGAACAAGAACAAACCTTTGTCATAAATCTGACCTCTAACGTCTGTCTACGTAAACGAAAATTAACGCGTCTGCTCACTCTCATTAAATATAAAATGTCATCTATTCTGCCTACGTCTATTTTATTAATTGTGTGTAATTGTAATTAATTGCTCATCTCATGCTTTTAATTTTCCAAGGAAAATTCTCAGACACCATCCATTTACTTCAGATTAATTAGCAGTTTTATTAATTTCAGCCGTGACTGACTTAAAAAAGAAAACAAGAAATTTAAATTAGTCAAGTCTAGACGTAGCTTAATATATCATTTTTTTTAATTAAAAATATTTATTTGCCATTTAATATAAGTTTCTTTATGGTTTTCTTAATTTGGGCAGAACTTCAAAGGTTTACACTCTTAGATTCAAAATAGAAATTAAATTATGTATAACAAATATAACACATATTTACACAATTTGTTTCAATTCCTTAATAAGCTAATAAAGTAAGCAATAGCTGTAATTAATGAAAAGAATAGTCTTTTCGAACTGAAGGGTTGGTGATGCCAGCTTATTTTATGTGGATAATGAAATGCAAAAAATGAGCTATTAAGAACAAACATCATCAATACTAAATATGATATGTGTAAACTGATATTGCGGGTCTCCCCCCCCCCCCATATTTGACAAATGTTTCAAATTCTATAAAGTTTAAGCATTTTATTAAAAGTTAGAGTCATGAGTACCACCCCCCAATGATTTTGAAAACCTTACACTTATGCTAAATATTAACAACGAGTAATACACATTTAACAAACATGCAAGTTACATATACCGAAATCAAAACCCATTAAAGTATTTAAGAATATAGATGTAAAATGAATCTTTAATAGTAAAAGTAATTATTTTAATTGCATTTTAAAAACGTTTAAATGAAGTGACGTAATTAAGAATTTTATCAAATATAATACATTTGAATGATTTAATCAAAATTTAAGTTATTTTAACGAATTTTTATCCAATTGGGGAGTGATGCTTACATTTTAAATTTTTGTGGGGTCCCCAAATCACCCGTGACATATAAAAATATGTAACATAATTAACATAGTTTTAAGACAAAATTGACTTGAAAAAAAACCTTATAATTGAACGTCAATATTTGTATATGTTTTTGTTGTATTTGTATTTTTAAACATATTTTTCTAAAAAAAAACTTCATTTTACTCATTGTGTTGTTTATTCTGTTTGTAAATTAAGAAAATGAAAAAACTATTCACCAATGTAGAAAATTCGGAATATTCAATGCTTTATAATGTATCTTAATAAAATTTTAGAATACAATTAATTTTAACATACTGAGAAATTAGCAAAATATCGAACCTGCACGTTTGAGTTCACTGCAGGAAGGTTTATTTTATATTTCCAAAGTATTCCTGTTTTAAACATTTTTTTAAATGAATTTAGTAGAAAAAAATTCAAAATTTCTCACAACTGCATTAAATTGAAAAAATATTTCTAAGTAGAGATTTTTATGACCTTTTTAAATATATGTATTGCTGGGAAAACTGGCGATACATGAACGAATATACACTTCTGTATTCCTTAGATGGTTTGACAATAAGGGATAAAATGTTTAATGCGTTCAAAACTACCATTTGGGATGTTCTACTGTCTACTTGAGTACAACTTCTAACCCTGAGTTCATAATTTTTTCCTCCATAAAAAATATTTTATAAGTCCAAAAATCACAAAAATATTTTTTTTTCATAAAGAACCTTTATTTAGATTCGGCAAATGATATGAAAAATAATTTTTTCAGATTATTCTAAAAAAGACGAAGAAAGTATTGGATATCACCAATGTTAACGTATCACAATAGGAGACCACATTATAATGTTATAGAGGAGGGGGAGGTGAGGCGAGGGCCAAAACAAACATTAAAAGTATTTACAATTTATTCACAGATGGTTAGTGTTGAATGGCTTAAGGAAAAATTTCAGAATTGACAAAAAAAAAGTTAGGGAAGGGTTGGGTGAGAGAAAGGATTTATGGGTCTATGGTAAATATAAGGCATCTAATAGTAAATTTTCATAAACTCAAAACCATCCCCGAAATAAATTCTGATTGGGACAAAGAATAGGCCCTCCATTTGAAGGTGGGTTTTCCTTACTTTGGGGACTTAATTGGGCCTTGAAAAGAAAAGTTTGAAAAAATGTCTAAAACATAAAAAAATATGCTATTAATAAATTTATAAGAAATAAAAATGCCACTGACGAGGTTGAATCAGAAGAACTTCAAAACATCGGGTTTAGCATTCAGTAACAGGCGATCCATCAAAACGTTAACTGGGTAGGTGAGACATGTTGAAAATAGCGGCATGTTTACCATTATCCAGTGCATCACTACTTCCCACACCAGTGGGAATTAGTTTTGTAGGAATGCTTGCAGCAAGTGAGCAGACTCGAGTATACTTGAGTGTCTAACAAGCCTTACACTTCCAGGGTGTCTTATTTACTTAAAGCAAGAGTGATAGCAAGTGATGACGAACTATGACTCACGCGACAAGATTACGGCATTCAGGCCATCAAGCTTATTTTTTTCCGATGACATGCATAGCTTTATTTTAACCTGCGCTACATTCATCTTGACAAATATTTCGAATGACTATTTTTAAGTTTGAGCATTTCTGAAATACGTTCTATGATTCTGCCAAAATATACTAATGTTCGCGAAATAGCGCGGAGGACTTAAAACTCTGTTCCCTCCCAACCAGGACATCGACCCGATTTGGGGTATCCATGACCTGGTTACTTCATTAATCATATTAAAGAATTTCACGAATCTTCGTTGATTGTGGCAGGTAGTTCCTTTTGGGAGTTCCCATTATGCTCAAACTTGTTGAAGATTAACCAAGTTTTAGACAAATAACATTTTGCCAGACTGCCAAAGTTTATTTTTTAGTAATCGCAATATTAAACTATTCTAGTTTACATTAAAATCGAATTTTGGCATGTAATATAACGATTTAGCAAGAAAGGAGCCTTTTTTGCACGAAATACCCTACATCTAAGAAACGAAGTATTGTTTTATCGGATAAATATTTTAAGGGAACGCAGTACATCAAAAAATTGTAAAATTCTCGATTTTTTTATTTGTTCCAATATGCTATGGAAAAGTATATTATGGAAAAATTCTAGAACTGTAAAAAAAAAATCAAAATTCTAGAACTGTATCTGTTTTTTAATGAGTTATTTGAGATTTTATAAAGGATGAAAGGGGAGAAAACGTAATAAATGGAAACTTTATATCATTTTTCTCAGTGTATTGTTTTCCTTAATATTAAATTTTTCGAAACTCTAAGGCTTTTTTATTTTTAATAGAGAAATGTATAATTTTTAAAACATATTGTAAAATATGTGTATATTATAAATTGACATGCGAATTAGCTCTATGAGTAGTAGTTTTTTTTTAAATTGCTAAAGTAAAACAATGGTTTTTAAGGGAATTATTTGTGTTAATTTGAATAAATATTTATATAAAAATCAAATTCATGTAATATACAATATTTTAATGTCAATTGTTATGTATTATATTTAAATGGATCTGAGAAAATATTTTGGTAAAAAAAAATACTTAAAAAAAGCCTTATCATTTTAAAGATAACTTTAAAATAATTAAAAAATTAAATTTGAAAAATATACAAACAATTAGAGAATTTTCGAGTGAAATATTGTTCTTTTATACAAATTTGTATAATATACATTACAATTTTTATTCAAAAAGTTAAAACCAAAAAAAACATTTGAAGTGGTTTCGTTTCTTTTTAAAGTTAGTTCATATTCATTGAGTGTTTTCACAGCTTAATGCTGATATCATTGTAGTTTCATTTTCATGAATAATATGTAATAGATTTTTAAAATATATAACTAAGAGCGTATTGACTCATTGTTTAACCCTTCCTGAAGTAGGCCAAGCCCTTTCCACGTTGATATTGAAAAAGAAAACCCGCATTGCAATTTTAAGCTTCATTCATTGTAAAAAAATATAACAATAATTGAAATTTAATATGTGAGTATTTGTAAATCCAACTTATTTATACTATTTATTTAAATTAATGTTGGAAACCTTACATAATATATTTTAAATATTTACTTTTTAAGTAAAAAACATTATTTTGATTCTGTCCATTTTTTTTAATTAGCTCCATGAAACTAAGGTAGCAGTTAAAAACCTTCTATAGCTTTGATTGCACACAAATGGCAAAAGACAGAAAAATCGTTAAATACAAAAAATAAAGTGTGAGTCTAACCACCCTTATGGGTAAAGGCTCTCCATGTTCCCCTATTACAACAGTATTTTTTTTTTTACCGACTATGTTACAATTACTATATTAATAGCAAGTTTTGTTTTTTAGGATTGTTTATTTGCTCCCATTTCATTTGTAAGCAAACCATAGTTTAATATGAGTATAGTTAATACTTTAGAAAGCTCCACCTTAGTAAATACTACAAAAAATATTCGGACAACAAAGAAGGTGTTTTACGTTAGATATTTATAATTTTCAAAATATACCCACCAACGATGCAGGCCACACAACTAGTTTATTAATAATTACAAAAAACATACTACATTCAAACAGAGAAAACTCTAACGTCATAATTTAGACATTATCAATGCATCAGCTTTACATTATTAAGAATAAATTACAGTGATTCAATGCAGCGAACTTTAAATTATACCATAACAATATTCCAAAAGCTGTTATTTTATTTAAATAAAATATAATTTCAAACTAATGATACAACTCACTTTCGAAGTTAAAAGTCCACCGCCAAAATGCGTACTTGCTTATCTCCCATTCGTAAGCATTGAACTCCCACACATCTTCCACGACCCATCCAATATACCTTTTTCATATCTTGCTCACAAAAAAAGCACACAACACGCTGTAACGAACTCATTACAATAACTCAACTAGCTCTGGGAATATAATGGGAAAACCCGTTTAATCCCTTACATACGAATGACAAAAATAAAGGATTCACCTTCATTTCAATTTCAGTGTCTGAAGGATTTGACTTAAGCAAACAGCTGGTTTCTTTACGATCCACTTCACAAGGCGATTCAAGGTTGCAGCCACGGGGTGCCTGTCATGGAGAACTTGGAATCATTTGGAACTTGTACCGATCTATGGGGTCTTAAAAACCACTTCACGTACGCCATTTTTATTGTTTTTTGAATATTTTTAAGGAACAAAGAACAGTCTTTCTTTTGGTTTGTTACATTGTTTCAGTAACGGTGAAAGAAAACAATTGGAAATAGATTTATTTTATATGGGAGGGTCATTGGGAATATAAAAACTGCGCACAAGTCTAGACGTCTAGTATCAACGTGATAGTTTTCAGTATTATAAATTTGTAGGCTGTTCTTTTATTGCGTCACATTATTTCTTGTCCTGTTTAATCCATGAACACCCACATACCAATATCTTCTAACGTACTTTTGTGTGAATATTATCTACATTGTGTTTTTTTATAGGGTTAGTGTTTTCAATAAGTTTCAACTGGCTCCCAGAAAGTAAGGAAACAATGCAATGGGTGTCCACTAAAATCCTTTCTCTCGCCCTTAACTTTTGAATGTCGACAGCTATAGTCATAAATACGGTGTTTAAGTAAAGTGAATATGAGCTATAAGATAAAACCGCTTACATCGACCCCTAGTGGAAATTTGTAGGGCTAACGTGTCAATCGCTATAATTATACGACATACGTGAAAATAGTGATTTATAAATTTATATAGAAGCATCAATTTAGTGCGAAAAGACACTTTGAGAACATGAATGCTATGAAATGAACTCGCATAACGTTTGTACATTTGCCTAAGATTTCCAATGTGCAAGAGATTCTGCTTTCGGTAACTGTAAAAAGAGAGTAAGAGAGATGTAAGTCAAACAAACGAGTATTCGTGATCTCAAGGTGTCTTTTCAAACTAAATTAATGCTTCTCACAACTTTGCAATTGGCTATTTTCATGTATGTATTACAATTTTAAAATTAGGCAAGGTAATTTCTGCTAGGGGACGCCGCAAGCGGTCTCATTGCATAGCGCATTGTCCCTTTACTATACCTAGATGCTACTTTTTATGACTATAGCTGTCATAAAAGTTAAGCGATTTAAAAAATAGACTTTAGTGGACACCCTGCACAATAAAGCCATTATAAGACTATGATAACGAGGGGGAATAATAATATCAATAACGCAGGAATAATATGAATAAATTACAAGCAAAATTGTCAAAGTAAGTGTAATATGAATAACGTGAAAGCGATAGTAATTAGAGGCCAGTTTCAATATAATAACGAACAAAGACATTAAAATAATTTATATATTTTCGGTATTTTCCTTTATATATACATGAAACATGTAATTTGAAAGTTTATTTCTGTGCATAACGCATACATCAACTTTTCTTTTTCATATGTAACATAAGATCAAATCCCCGATCTTAACATGCAATGTTATAGAAACTGAACATAGCAAAAGCGAAAGTCCACTGGATAGACATCTATAAGTTGTCATTATTATTAAAATTTATAGCACCTTTGCGAAAAGATTATACGCAGCTGATATGAGTAGCTTATTTGCAAATTGAAAATAAATTTATCTTCCTATTTATAGACGTGATATATTCAGAGATTTCTAAATTAAACTGAAAAAAAATCTATCGTAAATTATTGCTTCAATATCATAAAAGAAAGATGTTGTAATATGAATACAAAATATTATTAAAATTGGTCTTTAAAACATAGAAATGAAGTAGTACCTATTGTATTGTTATACTGAGCAAATGAAAACAAAAGAAAAAAAATCCACAAAGTGTGTGTAAAACTTCCACAACCAAAGGTTCGGTACCTTTATTAGTTAAATTATCTGCTTAGTACTAGGTAAACCAGAATAATCACAGAAATTTCAGTACTAACAACATAATATATACTGCATTAGTTATTTATTTAGCATTTTTGCTGACTGGATTTTTAGTGTAGCTAATATTTACTTTTGAAGGGTCATAATATATTAAAAAGGGAGAGTTGATGAGAATATTAAACTAGAATATACTACATAGTTTTGCATTATAAAATATTAAAAACTTCAATTAACTAACGGCACTTACATTAATATAATTAATTCAAACTAAACCAATTGCAGTTATTAAAATTTGGTATTGATACATTACATGGATTCATCGATTTTTGGAAAATGTAACTACTTTATTTAAATAACTATAAATATTTTATGAATTCTATTTCATAATTGTTTCAGATAAGAAATATTTTAACATATTTTTGTTTAATTTTAGTGTTATTTAAAAGAATTTTATTACAAAAAATGCTTAGACAAATCACTGATTGTGTATGACACATTATGCATCAATACAGGCATTCGAAGACAGAATTAAAAAAATTAGTTAAATTTTTAAATGATAAAAATACTTAGGGTAGCCAGTTGATATTTGTTTCAATGTTAAAAAATATAATTCACGTTAAGGTCCAGTAAAAAATATACTTTTAAATATCCCCAGCAAAAAAAGTCAGCATAAAACCTTCATCAAAATTTTGAAATTGAAGGTTTTATGAAGGAAAACTGCAGTTTTTTTGAAGATCTATAAAATTAAAGGTTTTTGTTTCAATATTCTTCATAAAAACTGCAAAAAACCTTCATAAAAACCTGCAAAAAACCTTCAGTTTTTAATCATATATAATCATATTCAGATATTTTAAAGGTTTTATGCAGGAAAATTAAAAATTTAAAAAAACCTGCAGTTTTTTGTTTCAATATCCTTTATAAAACCTTCAAAAAACCTTCAATTTGATAATTTTGATGAAGGTTTCATGATGACTTTTTTTGCTGGGTCTTTACTCCAAAAAAGAGAAAATATAAAAAAAAATTGTGTTATTTAAACAAAACTACTATACAAAGCATCACATATAAATCAAAGTAAATGGGATACCATATTTGAAATTAAGTTATATCATGATCATAATGAATATGTATTTTGCTTTTATTTGATTTTGCTATATTACTGTTTATCTGACAAAAAAAAATTAGAATATAACATTTGAATATAATATTTCAACAAAAATTATTATTCTCCAATATAAACACAAATAGGCTATTTGTATGTTTAGAAAAAACAATGAGATTAAAGTTTTATCAAAATATGACATTATACTGTAAAGTTATGCAATTTAAAAACAAGCTACTTGAAATTAAATTCGCATACTGTATAATTCATAAAAAACTTTATATTCTAATATACAGAAATATATTCATAAAAATATATTCATACTCAGAAAATGGTTGAACAATGCAAGAACATTTTAAAGAAAAAGCTTATAGTTGTATACTTACATTATGAAATAACCCATTTAAAAATCAGAAAGAAAGCTTTAAAGATAATTACATTTTTCATTTCTTTTAAATAATATTCTACATTTTTGAACTTTTTAGCATTCTTCCGCAGGAAAAATAACACTTTTCAATTTGCCTCCTTAAAACCTTTAAAGTTCTTCAATAAGCTAAAATTGTCAAAACATTTGTAAAAATGTTTAGAATACTTTTGTGTTAGAAATACTTTATGACCGAATTCAAGTGCCAACTTAGATTTTGAGTTTTTAAAAGTAAAAAGTTGTTTTTCTCTTTTGTTATATTTTAAAATTGAAGTCAAAGTTAAGTACCTGTTGATACAAAAATCTAATTTTTCAAATTTTTGTACATAACTGGTTTTACATTTCGGCTACTCATATATAGAATGCCCGTAAATTAGAATTGAAGTTTTTAATCCAAAAACATTACTTTCATAACTATAAACAACCAGTTTCTGTCTGTTTCCAGCTAATTGATATTCTTACAACTGGAGAAGTAAATATGCAATCATATTATATTTTTTTTTACATTGTACTATTAAGTGTCACTTAAATATACTTTAATCAATACTACTTAATCGAATCTACTTTATTGTGCTTGTGGTCAGACAAAATCATCGTTGTGATTGATAATCGCATCATTTGATATAAGGTATTTTCAAAATTTAATCGATTCCAACAACATGGGACCACAAGGCTAGTTCAAACAATTTCGTTAGAATTATAAAATAATATTTTTAAACTACTTTATTGCTAATTGTATAGTTTATTTTAAAATACTAAAATCACTGCGTATGATTATTGACAACATTCACTAAGTAACTCGTCTTTTTCGTCATATGAGATACGTATTTGATCATACGAGCGTACGACAGATCAAGATGATGTTTCACAAGACTAGTTCCTATGAAGTACAATTTTATTGACGGTTTTCATCCTTCCTTCTAATAATGGTAAAAAAAAATACATGTAAATGGATAGTAATTCTTTAAAGAAATGTTACATTTTGCTTATCTTTACTTCACGATTTAAAAGAGTTGAGTTTTCTTTACTTATCGGCAATTTGCCAAACTCCTCAAGCATTGCTCTCGCTAAAGATCTTGCAGAAAGATTGCGCATCTTTTCTCGTTCAAAGGTGTCATCCTAACATTTTCTTCCTCTAAATAAGAATATTAAAAAGTTATATTCTCTTTCGTGATGAAAGAGTGTAAGCGTATAAACAAGTTTGTAGTTGGAAATTTCCCAGACATAAATACAATAGTTTAACTTTACAACTTGCTTCGAAGAAACACAAGGATCATTCAGATTAAAACATAAACAAAATATTAATGAGGACTATTAATTGAAGCGATTAGTTGGAAAACAGGCTAAATCCATTTTTATAAATTTTACAGGAGACACCTAAAATGTTATACAGCCACGTATTACGGTTTAGTTTTTTTTTATTAAGTTTTGTTGGGAAGGAGAAAGATTTCCAAGAATGTAAGTCATACTTTCAATATTGTAGTATTTCCAGGTTATGAATATTTATATTCATAAAATCAATGATTATAAATATTAATAAAAGCCATTTTAATGTTTTCGAAATATTAAAAAAAATATCAATACTGATGCAATTTTCACTCTTATGTAATTATATTTACATTGTTATTGAATTTGAAGAAGTACTGGACGGGAATTCTTTAAAATGTAAAAAAATTTGCCTTGTTTGAAAGTAATGATTACAATTAAGTAGTGTATCAAATTAATATTTATTCCCCATTGTTATAATGAGTTTGAATATTGACTAATTAGCTATATATTTAGCAAATCACAACTTTAAGTTCATAACTTAATTACTTTATTTAAAAATTTCTAATTTTTTTTAATTGAAGACTTTTAAATATTTCATTTTACTAAAAATAAATTTAACTTTTAATTTAAATTATTTTTTAGGAATACGATTTTATTATTAGATTAAAAAGATTAAAGTTTAATAATAGTCTTCTATAGTAGACAATGATTTAAAACCATTGCAAGGTTTTTTGCAAAAAGATATTGTAAAAACTATAAAAGGTTCAGTGTAGAGTAAAAAATGAATGAATGTACTTGAAATTGAACCAAACTTAACATTAGTTTTAATATATATATCATATTTAATATATATATCGTTTTATAATATATATAACATTAGTTTTAATATATATATATATATATATATATATATATATATATATATATATATATATATATATATATATATATATATATATATATATATATATATATAATTCGTATATATATATATATACGAATTTTTATTATACGTGAAATTAAAATTCTTGCGTTATATATCTGTGATTACTATTCAAATTCAAATTCTGAAAGGTATTTCTGATGGAAAATTAAACTTTTGTGAAATATTAATCATCTGTATGAAAAATTAAAGTGTTAAAAAACTATTATTTTAAACATATGTTTGTTTTCTTAAATTATAAGAATAAATTGATAAAATGCCTAAACATTTTCTACGTTTCCACAGTACACAATTATTTTTACATTTTACTAAGTTGAATTTAAGTTTATATATCAAATATGCAATTTAAATTGGAATGTAAAATATACAAAACGTACATTTTAGATTTACATGTTGTTTATAGACCTACATTTGAAAACAGAAAAATTAAATACGCAATGGAAACAAATAAAAATTAGTTTTAAGAAATCAAGTCAGTAGGATACAAGTGATCAATGACATTTCGACATTGATCTTTCTAAGTATAAAAATGCAAAGGTTTATCTTATTTTAAATTTCTTTTATGTATACGGTATTAAAAAATTATTTTAGATGGATTAGCCTTATTTAGCCAGAATGTTTATGAATGAAGCATAGCCAGAATGTTTATTTTTTGACAGGGAAGGATTAAGACCCACACTGTTAAAAATGTATGCTCATTTTGAAGAAACTTTTGTCATTTTTGACGAAACAGGGACTCCCGACAAATGCTCCGATTTAATATTTCGTCAAACTGAGAAAATTCACTTAGTCGTTTTTTTTGCACGAAATTTATTTTGTCAAAAATGATGACGATTTCAAATAAAAAACCGACCATGAATTGAACTATGGTTAGATGACGATCACAATACTTGAGCTGGCATCCGACACAACCTCAATAGGCGTCAGGATATTGGGTCTCAGTCTTCTGACGCCTATTGGGCCTCAATCAGGTTTAACGTGCACTATTCCCGAATAAAATGAGGATAATTTAAGACGACTTTTGTAATTTAGTATCGAATCTGGCAACCCTCCCATCACGAGATCGCTACATCTTAACTTTTGTCAAGTCCTCATGTCGATACGACCTCGCAATCTTCTGATTACTAGCCAAATGCTGTACCTTTCGGCTACCGGACTTACCCAGCGAAAAGAAATTGGATAAAATGCTTTCGTTAAAAATTTAAAAATTATTGTTTCGTCAAAATTCAAGTGATTTAATGACGAAACGATTATCAAAATTGACGAAAGTAGTCTTAACACTCGCAGAATGCTAAAAAAATTGAGAGCATTGTTTCTGAAAGTGTAAGTGACGTGAACGGCCGTTTGAGGCGCAAGACAATGATGGGCGCTTTAAATGATGGGCGAACAATGATAAATATTATCCAAGAAAATATAAAATAAAATTACAAAACTCTGCTTAAATGTAAATAGATAAAAGATGTAAGGAAAAATCTTAAATGCTCTTGTATTTGCAATATAAATTTCTTAGTGCACTTCGATGTTCCTATAATTCTCTTCCTGAATACATTTAATGCTTGTTAATATTAGTTAGTTTTGTGTATTTTAAAATTGTTAACGACCTTTTGCCTTCAAGTTAAATTTTGTAACATTATTTTTTACTCAAATAAAATGTTTTATATACTTACCTAAAACTACTGACCACTGTGCCGGGGGTCTCCATTCAGGGTACTGCTTTGGAAAATTTTCCTCTGACCACTCCATATGCATGACCATCCTGTACATGACCAGTACATCAGGCGGACACTGCGAGCCACTGGTCACGGCCACACATGACCCCAGAAAAATCAACCACACTTTCAAACTCATAATTACAGAAGAAAGAAGCAATGTGTTTCCCGCCGCTCATTTATTCTTTCTTGGTAAGAATAAAGAAAGTAACTCGCCAGCGACACCTAGCGGGAAAAGAAATGAAGAAGTTACTCCGTCTCGAGAAGTATCGTGAGGAGACGTGACCTTGCGAGATGTATCATGAGTGAGGGATCTAAAGTTGACAGAAATGCTCTCTCTGAGCGAATGATGCGGCATTTCCGTGGTTGCTTGTTTCGTTTGGGATCTATGTGGGACTAAGCTGTTGTGTTTGATGCGTCACGGTGGGGTATTTTTTACTCTAAAAAGAATGCGTGGTAGATTTATGTTAAAATGCACTAAACATGGCCCGGTTTAATCTGCACTGCACCTTTGAAAACGGACACAAGTCCTTAAAACGAACCATTTGACCATTGTTTTATAGCCAGTGGAGTAGACTGGGATAATTATATTAAAAAGACAAAAGCATTTTTGATTTCATTGATTGTTATCATTACATATTAGGCAATATTTAATTAATTTTATATTAGAATTTTCAAAATTGTTTCATTGTCGTAATCTTTTATATGTACAAATCACTAACTTCTCTGTGTAAAACAAAAATACACATAAAATAACTTGTGTGCAAAACTTCAACTTTGAAAAGGAATAGAAATTGAGTTTTGTTCGTCAATTTTTATTATTATGCACTCAATATAATAATGTTTGTTAAATTAAGGTAACTCTCCTATGCTAATATTAAAGCTATTTACAATACTAAAGCGTAATAGCTAATTAACTATGGTTAATAATTTTGAAAAATTAATATTATACAAATACAAATAAAGTCAACCAACTACAGGCTCTAGGCCCAGAAAAGTTAGTCCTGTTAATCTAGCACATCCTCACGATTCCTCAATGCCTATCCAGATGCTTTTTAAAACTACACTGTTAAAAATAGATAGGTACTCAAAAATAAGTATAATTTACTCATTTTTTAATTAATTCGATGCTTATCACAGCTCCGAATACATAAGTTTCATACATCAAAAAGGCATGTACTCAAAACTGAGTACAATGAGTAAAAATTAATAAAAATAGCAGTAGCTTATCTACAAAAGCTGCCTTTATAAATCACTCTCAATAAATATAAACAATTACAACCAGGACTTACAGGGAATCGAACGCAATCCGTCTACTTGATATTGTTCCCTTCAAAGTCCATGGCCTTATCCGTTGTACTACCACAGCGATGTGAAGAAGTTATAAACATAAGTAATGTTAAAAAAGCGTGGCAAAAGAATGGGCAGTAAGATAATTAAGTCGCAATAACTCAGTTTCCACTTAATCAATCGACATCAAATAATGTGGAAAATCATCTGAACAAATATTTTAAGTTTGCAAAGTCGCTTTGTTAAGATGGCTTGAACAGAAGCTGATATCAGCAATATTAAACCATACTGCGCATTTTTGCAAAAGTACGATTATTTAAATTTGAGTACGTCATCGTTCATTTACGATGCAATTGCACTCAAAGAAAAAAAGAGTACGTCTATGTACTCATCTTTAAGCAAATTTTTTTATAGTGCATCTTCTGAACTATTTTAAGTTTGTCAGGTCGCTTTGTTAAGATGGCGTGAACAGAAGCTGATGTTAGCAATATTAAACCATACTGCTCATTTTTGGGAAGTACGATTACTTAAATTTGAGTATGTCATCGCTCATTTACGATGCAATTGTATTCAAAGAAACACGAGTATGTTCAGGTACTCATTTTTAAGTAACTTTTATTTAAAGTGTACCCACTCCTGAAGAATTAACAACATGATTAGGCAAACCATTCCATTTGCTATTATCCTATTAAAAAATAATGCATTCTAACGACTCGATAAGCTGTGATTTTTATAATTTGAAACCATGACCTCTAATCACATTGGCAATATTAAATTTCAATCCCTCCACATCACCCAATTTTATAAATATGAATATCTGAATAAGGTCTCCTCTAATCCTTTTCTCCTCGAGTGTATATAGCTTTAAAGTTCTCAGCATATATTCATTATTTAGAGAAAGCAATAAAACATATATTTTTTAAGTAGGTAACAGTGGCGGCCCGTGGTCGAAAATGTTAGTGCAGCCGAAATCATGTGAATCCCCCCCCCCCCCTCCCTTATTTTCCACAACCCATATATGAACGGAAATTCTTTATTATTTACTACTCAAATCGAAGTTTCCTTTACATTTTTACGAAATGATAACATGCGAAAAAAAATAGAAAACGCTTACTTATTTTTTGAAAATTAAAGCAATCCTCCTTTCTTTTAAACATGCGAATCGGTCATTTTTAATATAACTTAAATAACAAAACAACAGCACACATTAAAACCATTTCACGAAAACCATTTCCGTTTGGAGATATTCTCGAAAGCTATCGTTTCACCCACCCATCCCAGCGTTTCACGGACGAGCCAATTAGTATATCGAATCTCAATGGCTGCTAAAACAAGAAAATTCATTTCGGCTGTACCTTCTTACAAATGCAGTGCATTAGCATGGGGAGGAATCTCCATACTACGTAGAGGTTATCATGTCAACGATACAGCCGATTTCGAATTTCGCTTTTTGGCTGCAGTTTTGATTGAATGGAGTTTTTCCCCTCCTGAATTATACATTACGGTAACGCTTGCTATTTTGTTTTTTTAGATTATATTAGATTTTGTTTACTACAGTAGAAATTTTATTTTCAATTCTAATCTTCATTTAAGAAAATTAGTAAAATATCTGATTTTAGTTTTAAAATACTAAATTTAGGTGCAGCCCGGCTGTACTTGCTGTAGTGGACGAGCCGCCACTAGGTAAATGATTTATTTGAGAAATATTAAAAATTTTCGGCCTTTGACAAAAAGTTTCTTCGATTCCTTCCCGTCTAAAACTAAATCCTTACTACGCCACTGTCAACAGTTATTTCCTTCAAATAGAAATTTTAAAAATTGGCAATTTATTAACTTTCCCCCGTCAATATTTTTTCAGGGGTTATTGCGTGTATGACGATAAATGAACGCACAGACACAAGTGGTCACCGGTCAAACATACATAAATCCTAAAAATGTTATTCTGATTTCCAAACTATGTCATTGACACAATACTATCAAAATATATTTTGTATATAAATATCACAAATGAAAATCCGATCAAATATCAATTAATATTTTTCGCGCACTAAACGAACAACGGAATATAAACTAGGAGGATAAACGTTAAAGAGTCAGCAAAACAAAATTTCAAAACAAAAATGCAGTGGTGCAACGATTCTAGTCAGGCCCTCTCGAAAAATAATTTTTAGGACCCTCTACCGTTAAATATAACATTTCTTATTTATATTTTGAAATTAAAATATGTTGCTTTCATTTGGGATATCACATGAACAAAGAAGAATACAAAATACTTTTTGTTGAATGCAAAAGTAATGCAGAACTTTTTTATTTGTTTTAAATAAAATGTGAATTTTATCGTACTAGGTTAGGATATTTTATTTTTCAACTGTTCAGTTTATTTACATTATGAAATAGTTGTACAATGTATCAGTTTAACATTATTAAAATTTTACTACAGCTTTCACTTTTAAATACTTTACAACCAAGTAAAAAAAAAGATATGGTGACCAAGCTGACTAAAGAATGTCTGAAAAATCTGGACAAAATCGTAATGTATTTTATTGGAAATCTATCGATGTTTAAATATGTTGGTTTTATTTCAATATCATATATTGAAATAAAAATATATAAACAAAGTTTTAATATAATTTAAAAAGGGTTAGGACCAATTCCTAACTGACCAAGCGTTAGCGAGGTTTCTGTTTTAACTCGACCTTTCAACATTTCTAATGTTTGTCCGTAAATTTGTTTGTTAAGCATTTACGACCAAACTCATTGTTCCATTTTCTTCAAATTTGGCATGAATGTGGCCTGAAGTCATAAAAATCAATGAAAATAATTAAAAAATATATATATTATTGCTTTTTTTTTGGTCGGGAGGTCTACTGTTCCCTACTAGAACGAATTTAGCATTTATCAGGTTATAATTTCACGTTGAGTTCTGAGCCTTAAATATATTGGGACTCAATCAACTCACCTACCACTCACCCCTACGGATTGAATGTGTATTTGCACATTTTAATTTTTAAAATCCTTTTCTACTAAAATAAATAAATAAAAAAATATTAAGCAGTCATTCTAGTTTTTTTTATTCCCTATTCATGGACTGAAAGATTCAATCGCACCGCAAAAATAACTGAGAGTCATTTGAAGTGTCGCAAAACTGTTAAGATGGGCTTTCTAATATAACCTGATTAGAAGAGTTATCTGAGGGCTGTGCGTTCGATATTTGTCTTTGACCCTAAAATTGTTGTAAATAAAGGGCTGTGCTTAAATTTTTTTTTGTCGTAGTCATATAATCCTCATTTTGTCTGTGGTGTTAAAGTTTCAAAAGTGAGGTGTCGGCTCAGGTGTTTTCCACCTGACATCATTCCAGTTGTTACCTCATGGCTAGATCTCGAGCATAGTGGGCTATTGGCAACGGTTTGGAGGCTATATCGAAGGAAAGACCCGGGAACACTGCCTTGTATGTTTGAGTATGATTAGATAACGAGGACAACACTTGAGGCAGGCACCCGAAGCGGAAATTCAAAATAATTTATGACAACACTTGTAATTTAGTAGCAACCCTCCGATAACGCAATCGCTACATCTTAACTTTTGTTAAGTCCTCATGCGATTCTACAATGAGAATACTACATTAATTATAAATTTCAGATTTCTATGAAGAATACATTTTTAGATAGAGCTATAATAAAAAAAAAATCAATTTTTTTTGCTTAGACGCCATCTTTGGTGTGTTGATTCGGAATAAATATAGTAAAAATATAGTCATATTCTGCATTTATATTTATTCACATTGACGGTCTAGATTCACACTTGGGTTCCTTCTAGTAGTTATTTTACAGGGCCAATTTTTTTATACATAAAAAAACAGTCATTATTTTTATTTATATAAATATTTTTGATATTCTACGGTTAAGAAAAATAATTGCAATGCAAGAAGTGAGTAAAAACTGCAGCAAAAATTGCTTTTACATGCTGCAACAAAATAAAGACACTATACCCAGGGCCTGATTAAAAAAAAAGTCAGTGTTATAGGCACAGCATCATTAAGGAGGCTCTCTTTTTCAAATAATAATCATCACAAAGATTGAAACACATTTTGTATATTAAATTTACTATGCATCTTAAAAACAATGTTAAAAGGAAATCATTAAAAAAATATGCTTAAATTATTGAAAAAAATGTAATAACAATAAGATTATTTTTAAAGATTGCTTTTATAAAATTTGTTGCACTAGTGCTACAACTATATAACTCCATAGCAAGGATAAGGTTACATGCAATTACACACATATATATATATATATAACCTAATATGTTTTACCTTAACCTTACTATTGAGTTATCTAGTTGTAGTACTAGTGCAACGAATATATGTTCAGTTAAAAAAAATCCATTATAAGGAAATTGTGAATGTAATTGCAAATTGTGTTAGTAACTCCACTTTGTATATTGTCTAATCTTTACATAGAATTTACACTAACAATTGAGATCAACACAATATATCTCACAAACTAAAAATATAAGCCCTACATACACACCAGTATACCTATTATTAAAATAAGGTTAATGTTTTTTTTAATATTCTGAGCACCTGTAGTGCACAAAAGAAAGTTTAGCTCTTGAAAACTACATCCTTATTGTAAATTTACTATTTTCATTTTCAGAACTCATATACATATGCTTATTAGCATATGTATATGAGAATATACTTGAATTTTAATTGTCAAATGATATTTTGTACATATTTTCTTGTATTATTTACATGAATATACTGGTAAAATTATCTTTACAAAAAATAATTGCAAAGAAAATAAAAATATTTACTTTTCTTAAAATTTAAACAGAAATTTAACACAGTATGTTTTTATAAACTATAATATATATATATATTTAAAATTAAAAAAATATATTAACTTTCTTATTTTTTAGAGCCCAAATTTATCTTTGAAGTAAAAATTATTTTGCATCAATTTATCATAAAAAAAAATACTGCAGTTTAGTTAAAAAATGAAAATCGACAGTAAATTAATGAATTCAATAAAAAAATGTAATTTGTACAAAATAATTTTTTAATGAATTTTAGACATTTAAAATAACATAGATTTGTATTTTTTTTTACCTTAAAGTACCATATTTAAAGTATTGCATGGAGCATATTGTTTCAGAGTTTTTAATTAGTTTTATATAAGTTTCTTAAACAAAAAGCAATTCCAATTTATGCAGTTCAATTAATGCAAGGCAATGATTGCTTTATTGGTTTGAAATTACTTAAATATTAAGTGTCAAACTATTAAAATTATGTATTAAAATAAAATTAATTCCTTAACTCTTGCTTTTGAAAACTATAATAAGTATGATGTAAAAATACAGAAAAGGAATGTTAAAAAAAACATTTAATGTTACAGAGCAGCACTAAAATAGATTTCTACAACCCTATACTTCTTTACAAGAAAAATAAAACTGAAATATAGTTTCTTACACCAAGAAGTAACTTAGCAATGAAGTGGTAAACTAAGAAATCCTAATAGGACTACTATGGGCTGGCCTAAATGTAAGTGTCCTGACTAATAGTGATCCCCAAGTCCCTGTAATCATTGTTCTGGATAACTAGACAGATAAGTTAGTAGTAGTTTAATTGTGATGCTATCTGAATATTTTGACTGCAGCTACACTGTTCTTATAGTTAATTAGCTATATATAAAGTATTACACTAGAACATATGCATTTTGAAAATATTTTATTTAATTTTGTGAATATCAGGGTAATGTGACATGTCATTAAATTAGAAACCTATAAATGATTATAAAATTAATTTTATTAAGTTAAGTGTTTTTTAACATTAAAATATATACATGGAAGTACATAAATAAATAAAGCATTGCAAGCAAAATAGTAAATTTAGCAGTGACACTTTTATATAAATAAAACACTTACAAAAAACAAATTGAGTATTAACTTAAAATTCTTTGACATAGGCATAACAAAAAAAATGAGGTTACACAGCACTACTAAGTACTGAATACAAAAATAGTTAAATAAATCACAGATTAATAGGATTAAAACAAGACACAAGGAAAAACAACATTAGAAAAAAAACAATCATTAATAAATTAAAAATAAAGTTTATACCAAAAATGAATGCTATAGATTATAACTTTCAATATATATTGGCCAATCATAGCATAAATATAATATCACATATAAAATAAAAGAATGAAAGTATAGTCCATTAAATATAAATTGCACCATCCAGAAAACCAATTAAAATGTATAAAAATAAAAATTATTACTTTAGTTTCTTGGACAAAAAAAAGCCAAAATTATCTCCAAGGAATACCTTAAAAAGGCATTTTTATGTAATTATCCTTGGCGGATATAGGCATTAGAAAATAAGCAGTTAAATGCAAATGCAGTACAGAAAATAAATTTTTCATCACTTATGTTTAAATAGAAAAACATAAGAGAGTGTGTTCCTTAAACAACAGCTGTGCAATTACCAATAATTTTCTGTGTTTGCAAATTTACTGCTCTATTTATTTACTAATTATCTATAACAAATAATAATGTGAATATCTGAGGATTAAATGTACCATCTAGCAGAGATTTTTCACAGAGAACAGCTTTATACAATAGCATTATCAAACAACCGTTATAATACAGATTAATAAAATTTGAAAGAATTACTAAATTTTTAACTGAATATGCTAAATTAATATATCTTCAGTTGCATTTTAAATTATAAGATTTCAAAATAAAAACTTTATTAATCTTTAATAAAATCTTTATTAATATACATTAATAACATTTGAAAAGAATACTAAACTTTTAATTGAATATGCTAAAATAATATATCATCCTTCACATTTTAAATTGTAAGATTTTACTATAACAACTTTTAAGGGTCAACATACATATAAATAAATTAAAAAAGCAAAGCATTTTGTACAACTTATACAATAAATAGGTTACAAATGTACAGTGTATTTAGATACAGGCTGAGCAGAGTGACAACTTTAGGGGTTTATTTATTCCCTTCAAAGGATTTCTGCAACACTGAATCTGGTGATTAAAACCAGTCCATAAATATATTTACAATTTATGCTCTTCCAACTTTAGCAATCAAATCATCGCATATGTTGCTGAGTTCCACATTTTCCTTGTTCTGAAAAAATGAACATATATTAACAAGAAGAAAAAAATTAAGACGTATAAAAAATCATTTGATATTTCAACATGAAAAACAGTGTTTGAATTTTTTTGACATTCTCTCAACATTTAACAATTTTAGTCTTCAAATAACGTATGTATGTATGTATATATATATATATATATATATATATATATATATATATATATATATATATATATATATGATATACAATTTTCGGGTACAATCCATATTATCATCCACAAATGTCAAAAAGGGCAATTTACAAAAATTGAAATAAAAAAATGAAGAAGAAATTGGTATTTATGTAATATATAATTTAAATATTTCATGCTTTTTGAAAAAGAACTGACTTAGTATGAAAGTTAAAGAAAAGAATAACTGTAGTATAAGGATAACATATTTAAACCATTTGCTTAATTTCAAATTAAATAAAAAAGAAAATTCCTCAAATTTTTCAATATTAGCCACTTAATTCTAAAAATATTTACTAAAAACTTGAACACAAACTAACTTTTTGTTCTAAATCTTTTTCAAGACTAGAAATCTTCATTTCTGCTTTTTTCATTTGTGCTCTTAAAACTGTAACTTCAGCATCCCCTGACCTTTTGGCACTTTCAATTTCAGCATTAGCACTAAAACAAGACCAAATTTGGTTTTAAAAGTAAAATAAGCAAAATATCAAACAATATAGTTGACTATCTTATATTGCATTTATATGTCTGATTATTCATGTAAATATAAAATTTAATTGAACTAATATCTATAACAGTTAAACAATTAAGACCTTTTAAATATATTATTCAAAATACTATTTGTATTTGAAATACATTGTCATACAATTATTTATTGTACAAATAAAATGATTTCTTTAAAATACGGTGACCATTGGTCCCCATTTGCATAGGGCAGTCCTCGAATTTCAGTTACTGTCCTCACAAAAAAATGTTTCCTTGGATTTGCAGATGTCTCTAAATATGCCTCTCGGATTTAGATAATGAATCGTTTAGTGTACTTCAAAAAATTATTTCTAAATATATATTTTACTATTTTAATGTCAGACATCCAAAAGCATGAGAATATATGCATATAATTTTGGTGATTCAAATTTCATCATCTCATCGAATATTCAACCTTGATCACCTCATCATATTCTACAATTGATCAAGTTTCTGGGCACTCTCTCTCAAACAATCTTACAATATTATATAGGGGCATTTAGCGATTAATTAGTGTTCTTCCTTAGTCAAGCACACTTGCCAACATACATTTTTATTGGTCCGTATTTGGATTAGCAAGAGAACAGGATAGCCAATAACAAGATTTTCTTTTAATTAAAGAATAGGATGCTCCCACACATTTTAAAGAACAAGAGAGAATTAAAATGTTAACTTAAATCTCTTATTTGTAATGAAATAAAATGCTTGTTTTTTCTGTATAGAAATGTTTACTTATTTTTATTATGATTTACTTAATAGAACAAAAAAATAGTGTTGAAATGGTTAAAAAACATTATATATAAACAATGTTTAACTACTTCGAAAATTAAAAAATAATGATTAATTTTAAATTGTAAATTTTATTACCTATCCAATTTGTCTTGGATTCGTGATCTTAACATTTCATACATTTGTTCCTGCTGTTTTAATTTTGCTTGCATTTCTGATACCTGATGTTTTATTCTGTCTTCATTCTGGAAATAATATTAAATATTAAAGTTATTTTTATCAAGTTCATACATTATGTTTTCATTTAATATTGTTTTCTAAACTAAATTTTCCCATGAAAAATAAAAGAATTAGAATGATTTTTTATAACTAGTAATACCTCTTCAGTAGAATTTTTACAAGTCATATTACATTAAACTTTACACGGTAGCTGGTTGATATTTCAATCAGAATCCAATGTTAAAACCAAAAACACCCACCTTCAAAAGGTTACCTAACACATATACAAAAAAAATTCTGCAATTTTGAAACAAAGGAAATTCAGAAAAAAAAATTATCAAATATTTTGCAAATGTTTTCCCCCCACAGAGCCAGGGTATGGGCAATGAATTCCATACAAAATGTGAATTACAGGTTCAATAACATTACAGTATAATGTTTTAAATTTTTCATATATTAAATTTTATGCTAATATTTCATAAATAAATAGTTTTATGTTTCATATAAACTATGTGGCTTGGAAAAAGAAGGACCAACGTTGTAATAGTTTAACATTAGACATTGGTCCTGTTTCTTCCAAGCCACAGAACCATTCTCAAATTATTTCATTGTTATCATTTTATTTCACATGTATAAACCAATTCTGTACCTTAAGTAAAACAGGACCCATAAAATTACTGAGCTACTCTTACTCAACACCTCAAATTAGAAAATAAACAAAAGTTTTGTACATATCAATGCCTTAGAGAACATATGTGCTAAGTAGATACCTGTGTAAAATGCCATATATATATTCTCAATTTTATTAACTATATAGGAGTCAAACAAGGGTTAATTAAACTAAGGTAATTATTCATTGTAAATACTAAGTCTGCTTGCCTATTTCCGAAATTAAATTATGGCTATGCCCCTTGGTATAAAAAACCAACTAATAATTGTTTTTATTCACTTGCAAAATTTAGAAATTAATATTTTATTCTAGTATAAAAATAAATACCTGTTTGTAACCTTCTAGTACAGACTTGCAATTTTCATATCTTCTATGCAAATCAGCAAAAGCAGATTCAACATTTTGTAGATCTTCCAAAGCCTAATATAACAATGTTTTTAAAAAACATTAAATATATATTATAACTTAAAATAGTCACAATTTTATATTTATCCCAAAAATGTTACCAATGTTCAGTAAATTTTATGATTACATATTTCTGATGTGGCATGCATGCAGTTATTTTTATGAATATATATACATTCAGATATTTTATAAATACATGTATTCAGCTATTTTGAAGAATGTTTAGAGTTCTTTTTATCAGAAAAACAACAACATAAAATTTTATTCAGCTGGTATGGATTAATTAGTAAATAAAATGGTTTACATATGTAGACAATTTATTTTTATATTTTAAACTAAATGTCAACCCTAAACATAAAAAGGTTATAGCACTTAGCACAAATTAAAAACATTGACAATAATTAAAAAATGAATGTAACAACAGTTCCTGAAATGAAAATAAAATAGCTATAATAAATAGAAACCAAATTTTGAAAGCCAAGACAAACCACTGAAAGTCTTTTAATGCACATATTAAATTCCTTTTAGTTGATAAATAAATTGAGATACAGATATCACCAATTTTTTCCTGACATAAAATTGTATGCTTACAATATATAAGTAATATGGTTTTGGAGCTTTTATATTTCAAACTATGTGTTTGTTCTATAAATTAAATAAGAAATAATTTTTTTAATACTTTTTTCTTAATACACTTACAGGGTGCAAAAATAACGCTAGACCACAAGACATTGACAATGTTTTTTACTGGAAGTCTGTTAAAAATTTAATACCTACTATACCTCCGGTCTTGTAGTTAAGACCATGTGACCACACCTCTCTTACCATAAGATAGCTACAGTAAAAACTAGTGCATAGGCCGTGAAATTTAAGTCAAAATTTTCTTCAAAAAGTAAGGGGGTCGGTCTACTGATACGCAAGTCAGTCAAAATTATAATTTGCCAAAAATGGGAAGTTGGATTCAAGAATCTGCATCGATCATGTTTCCTTGATCCGAGATGGAGAGTGTGCGTGTGTGTTGACTGAAGACAGTACTGTGCATTGTGTTGTAATCTTAACTGAAAATATCACTAATCGCATATACGTAATTGATAAAAATCAATTTAGTATATATTTTGATAAACATTTCATTGGGTTGTAGAATCTATAGCACCCCTGGATTTTGCAAAAGCGCCCGAGTCAGTAACCTGCTGGAAATTCGATTCTTGTGCACTTAGTAATCAGAGGGTTAACCCATCAGTAAAATAATTACTAACTAATATTGTTATTAATACAATGAAACTTATTTCTAAATAAGATAAAACATTTTAAATTAAGAAGTAAAATCAATTAAGTAATTTCACTTTATAATTAAACTAATGAAAACCAACACAGTTTCAATAAAACGATTGCAAGAAACTTGTATTGCCAATCATTTTTTTTATATATATGTCCTTTTTATTTAGTTGTTATTTAGGATTCAGCAAAAGAAATATTCTTTAGATAACATTTTGTTATAGTTATTCAGTATTTGGGTATTTTTTATTTGTTTGTAATTGTAATTTATTAGAAAATTTATAGTAATTAGCAAAGAAAAAACACAATTAATTAATTAAAAAAAAATTCTATTTTTGAAAAGACAATTTTTGGTATTTTAATTTTATTGCATATTAATTTTATTTTGTATTATTGCATACTCTAATTTTACAGTGTATTTATATGGTCTAAAAATTATATTATGCTTGTTAATAATAACACTAGAAAATATAATTATGCACATCAAAAGTATTTGTTTATTATCATTTATTAATTTCGAATGAGGAATAGTTCCTTCGAGATAATTTGCGAATATGGAATAGTTCATGTCTACATTGTTATTTCAACATGTTTTTATTAAAATAACATTTTAATCTGCTTATTTCATCCCACAGATTATTATTTTTTTAATGTAAAAACCTACCTACAATAAACTCATTTAAAAATAACAATAAATTTTAGTAAAACGGTAAATTTGGTAAAAGCTGCTTTTCCGATAAATTTTACCAAAAAAAAATGCATAAATATATATATAATTCTTGTTTAACACTATAGAATCTGTCTTAAATTGCTTAATCGAAACAATGTAAAAAATATATACCTGATCTCGCTCCTTTATTGCTTTCTGATTATTGCTAGTCATATCAACACGTTCTTGTTCTTTAGCAGTCAACCATAAAGTAAAAATATTCAATAACTCCTCCAACACACTCCTAAAAAATAATATAACATATAAATATATGTCTTTTCACATAAATTTAAGAAAACAATTTAGACATTTTTAATTAAACAAACCTTGATGCTCGATAACTCTTGCTTAAAGCCACTATTTGATTCTTAAGCATTTGCTTTTCACGTTCTACCACTTTTACTTGATCCCCACGTTCTTTGTCTCTCTTCAATTGCTTTTCATGAAACAAAAGCTCTTGCATTTTAAGAGCTTGTGTGAACTCTTCTTCTGTAAATGATTTGTGTTCCTGCAATTTATACAAGTGCCAAATATTAATTAATACATTAATCATCTACTGGTTTATATACTGATACATATAATACAAAAAAATTATCATTATAGTTTAAGGATAATTACTTGAACACAATGAGAACTTTGGTGACTAGAAGTTGTTTTTTCCATCTGTAAGACAAATATTTAAAATGCATGATTTAAGTAAAATACAAGCTAAATTCAATATATATAACTTTATTAAATCAATATAAAATGAGAATATCAGGGTAATAGGCTAAGTTTTTTTTAAAAATAAATTCATATTTAATCATTAAATTAACTTAAAACATCAAATGATTCAAAAAGGAAATTTTAGAAAATAAAAACCTAGAATTCAAGTGTTTAATTTCTATATTTCTATTTAAAGTAAAAAGACAAATTGAAATAAACCATCAACATATACAAAACATTCTTAATCTTTCTAACAAAAGTTATGGACTTAGCAAGAATGATTTTAATGGTATTGTTTTAAATGAATGCATAAAAAAAATTCTTAATTATATCTATTAAAATATAGCTTCGGCTGTGTGGAGCATGCACTTGACTTTTTGTTTAGTTTTATAAATTTATGTTAAGTATAATTATGTAGCTGTTCAATATTTAAAGGTCAACTTTACTTGAAGCATAAAATTATACTAATAACTAATATTTAATTAACATCACTAAATCTTATGCTCAAATACAAAGTAAATACTGAATATAATTCTAAATTTCAGTGAACAACTTTCAAAACTAAACTAACTCTTTTCATGGATGAAGAATTTGCGTTGATCTTAACAGGTGCCTCAAATCCTAGTGTAGGGGAGTCGGAGGTCATGACTGAACTTGATTGGGCACAGTCATATTCTTTATCATTTCCACATGCAGCATTCAAGGAATTGCTAGTGAATTCGAGTTTGAGAATTTATTAATTAATATAATATACAAACATATAAATAAGTCTTAGAAGTAAACTGCAAAAACAAAATTACCTGTCACCACTTATATCAAGCCCAGAATCTTGAGCGTTTCTCTCTTGGCTTCCTGAGATATTAGCAACAAAAGTATATTACTTACAGTAATTTAACTAACTGATGTGTAATAATACATAAAAGTGCCATTTAAAAAAAGTATAATAGAAAAAATGTAAATTACACAGCATTAGACAGATTTGTGTAAAATCTTAACAAAATAAAACATTAACACAAATTTATAAAAATACTACTAAATATATAGATTATCAATTTTAAATAATAATAATAATAATAAAAAAAAATTCTTAATCACAATCATTGTGAATATTCTTAATTAAATAATTACAGTTTATACTCTTTACAAAATGGATGTTTATTTCTTTGAAGCAACTGGCTCTATCATTGAAATAACTATACCTTTTAGGCTAGGAAATATTGGGAATTAATGTTAATTTTACAATACATTATGACTTTCTGACAGGCGAGCAAAATTTCAAAAATTTGCTTTTGTTAAAACATTTTCATGAAGCATTTAGGGACTTAATATAGAGAAAAAAATTACCTTCAAGACCACTCTTGTATACTGAATCAAGCTTCACAAATAATGACAAGCGACCCAAAGGAGATTCCCTTAGTAACTATAAAAATAGAGCACCTATTATCATCGAAGTGATAAATTAAAATTAACTATATAAATTTCCCTGATAATAAACAAAAGTTATTTTTATTATTTATACAGTAAAAATAATAAGATATTAACAAAAATTTATAAATTTTCAACACATTCTTATTTCTCCTGTGTCATGAACACACTGAGTTTCTTTTTAAACTTCAATTTTTAATAAAATCTTACAAATATTTATTATATATTTCTTAAATGAATACTATCATTTAAAAATATGCTGGCTTTCATGTTAATAAAATTTAAATAATACAAATTATAACAAAAATATTATATTTTTATTTTATTAAAAACTTTTGTTGAGAAGGTAATGCACCTTTAGTATAAATGCACTAACACCTAATAAATCCCTTTCTCTAAAGCTTATTTTAAATATGTTGAATTGTTGTAAATTAAAAACTAAAAGCTTTAAAACTAGGTCACATGAATTGGAAGATGTAAAAAGGAGATATGCTCCATAGACTTAACATAGAACGTATTTCCTTTTTGCATCTTCCGATTCATATATAAACACTATTTTGAAAAATAATAATATGAATACAGCATACTTTTATTTTATCTCATCTATAAAGTTACCACAGTACATACAACTTATTTAAAAGGTCAATAGCAAAAAAATATAATATTTTTTTTCTAGAACTTTTAACAGAGTATGTTTTTTTAAATTAATTACATACATATTATCTTTCACAGCTTAAAAAAAAAGTTATTTTAATACATACTTTGGAGTTAGAAGCTTTTTGAAAAAAGTCAAAAGCAGATGGCTCCTTAAACACTAAAGAAATAAATAAAAAAAAATCAATACATTGAAGATAATTTTTTTTTAAATATGGCTTTCAAACTTTTTGTAAATGTAAGAACAAAATACAATGATCACTTTTAAAATAACATACATACAAATGCATTATACATATTACTGCTAAAATGTGAACGCCAATAGAGAAAATAGGATAAGATTGTGTACAAATACGAATAGGTTGATATTGAATAAATATTTTTTTAGTGATGATTTTTTTGTGACACAATGACCCAGGCTAATGTAATTCACAAAAAATTATATGTGATATATAACATTTAAACATCTATGTTAATATTTTATATTATGTAAATTACTGGCTTAAACTACCTTTAATGTCAATACTTCAAATAACAATTTAAATATGTTTCAAATATTAAGTAAGAAATGAGAAGAAAAAAGAAGTTCAGTAACAACATGCACTTACACTCAGCTACAGAGCGTAGTTCTTCTTCAGAAAATTCAGCCACATCAGGACCTGCTTCACTGTGGTTTTCAAACAAATTACCTGAGATTATAGTCTGTTTCAGATCCTCACTCTTAGAAAAAGTTTCCTTTTGCAATGAGTCATGAAAAAGCTAAAGAACTGTAATGTTAATTATCAAGAAAGAAATCAATCTTATAAATGATTATATTATTAATATAGTTACTAATTGTACAAAACATTTCATAGATGCTATTTTGAAGAACATAATTATATAAAAAAAATAGTATAAAGACATATATACTTTGGCACAAAAGTTTAAAAATAAAATATTTGAATAAATTAAGCAAAAACCATATATTACATTTTTAATTACAATTGTAACTGCTCCTCAAAAGTAACAGGATTTCAATTGAAATCTTACAATAGTCTAAGATATGTATTTTTAAGTAATTTTTATGTTAATAAACTTTATAAAAATCAATTGTCAATTCTCTATGTTTAACATGGCAACAAACACATTTCATTTCTGCTTCAACTCATAGGTAATGTGGGAAAAAATTAGTATTAAAACATGATTTATGCAACATACATAATGATATAAAGTTATGCTGATTATATGTTTCTATCACTTTATTTCAGTAATTTAGAGATACTTGCATACTTAGTCATTAAAACAATGGAAGTTTTTTTAGTTATATTTGCTAAAAATCTTTTATACTTAGAATAAAAATTAAATTTAAAAATATAAACTTCATAGTTTAGTTATTATTATTCAGTTTTGACATTGTAAATTTAATTTTTTAGGATTGTATGATACAGGTTTTAGATTATAATAAAAAATTCAACTTCCTTAACTTAAATTATTCTTATGGCTTATAAATACATTAACACCACTTATAACGTAAGTTTCAGGAGCAGCTTAAATAAAATATCTCAATATACCTTCAATTTATAGCCCGGGAAATTACTTTTATATAAAAATTTATAACAAATTTGCTATTAAAAATAATTGTGTATGCGAAATATTATTGATTTATTACTTATATGTTTCAAGACTAAAATGTATTGTAAGCTTTTTGTAGCTAAAGATAAGGGTTATTAATCTTCAATAATTTACTCTTTAATCATAAAAGAGTGGTAAACACAAGGCACTTAAGTTAATTTCACTCATTATGAATTTTCTTAAAAAGTGCAAGTCGATGAGTGAAGGAATGGTAAAAAGTCTTGTGGTCTTAGATTTAAAATCTTTTTACATAACAGTAGTTTTCTCTAATTAAGGTATTTGGAATTCAACATCATAAGAAAGAAAATATAAAAGAGAAAACTCAATCTTAAATGCTGGATTTACAAAGTGAATTAATTATAATTTAATATATGCTCCAAAATGTGAATTGTAGAATATGCTTAATTAAACTTGTATAAGATAGAATTGCCTGGTTCCAGTTTGTGATGCTGTGCAATACTTTTCTTTGTATTAGTCATTCATTCATTTTTTAAAAATATTTTTATTTTTGTTTAAAGTAAGTGTTATTCAAAACAGAACTCACATGTTTTTGAAGTTTGCATCAAGAATTCGGGAAAATATCTAGGAAAAGCTTGTTGAATCATGCAATGAATGGCTATCAATTTATATCTGTGGCAATTAAGTCAAAATAATTATATATGCACTGAACAAAATATAATTTTTTAACACAGTTTTAAGCTAATTAAAGTTTAACAAAATATTATTTAAAATCTGACACATAAAATTGAAAGAACATTATTAAAAAAACTTAGTTGTTAAATGGATTATTTTTTGTAAGTTAAATGTCAAAAAGCAATAGTCTCAGAAAAGTAAAATTAATATGAGTAGTAGTTTGCATAGCATGGTTCCAAAACTTTAATTTAAGTTTAATAATTTTACTCCACAATTTAAAAATGTATTCAGCACCTAATATCATTTTATAGTTGAATAGGTAAATTACTAATCTGCCAAATTCAAAATTATTTATACAAAAACCAGAAATAAGAGAAAACTTACTTCTGCTTTTCTGCAATCTGGAAATTCTGGTATATGTTGTACCTTACCTACATCATCTTGATTGAGATTACCAGCTGATAAGGAACTAGTTGGTTGCGTTTTAAAATCATTTAAACTAGTGATGCCATCAGCAATATCAGTTTTTGTATTTAATACTGATTTGGAAGACACACTTTTTGAGCTTGTTTGATAGGAAATACTTTTTTCTAAAACGGAAATATTTTCAGGTTGACCAAAGTTCACATACTTGTTAACATTTGCCGACTGCTCTTTGAAATCGGAGAGCTTTTGTATGATAGACACAGCATGTGAGTTAGTGAAAAGTATGTTTTGGTTATCTTCTCTTTCAGATGAACAGGAAAGTAAATTAGTAGCATTCAAAGGATTAATGTTTTCATCAAGTCCATATAGTACTCTCAATTTGGATGAAACATTATCTTCTGCCATGAGAATTTTACAACCCCCTTTTTAACTTCAGACATAAAAAGCAGCAAGTTAAGGTTACAAATGAGGAGGAGTGAAAAGGTTTTAACTTGTTAAAGCACAGGTGCTCACTTAAAAACAGTTCAAAAATAAATAACTCCAGTCAGCAGGCAACCTGGACTTGACAAAGCTAAAACAAAATATAGAGACTTTAAAAAACACTGCAAATGCTTGATGAAAGCAAAAAATAAATTTTTAATAAATTAAAATCTTCGTGCTTTACAATATAAAAATGTTAGCAATTTACATAAAATTTAACAAAACAAAAAATGTAATTTGTGCAAAATAGTAAGTATAATGTAAGAAAATGCAAAAAGCAATATAAATGACTCATAAAAAAATAAAAAGTGATTTTATGGGAAAATAAATTGCAAACCGTTAAAATATCAGGTAACCAAACATATTCGTGCCATCTTTGTAAAAAGTCATGAAGCAAATTGCATTTTTTGTTGATTAAATGTGTATTGGAATACTTTTATAGTATGTAATATTAAATTATTTTAACACTTATTTTTGTTAAGGACAACATTGTGTATTTGGTAAAGATGAAATACATATTGTTATAACAAATAATTCAAAACTTTCTGAGATGTTTAATGTAAATAATGAAACAGTTAGTTCACTTAAGTAGCATGCAATTGAACAATAAAGGAAGTATAGCAAATGGGAAGTGCCATTTGTTTATTTAACATACATTTATCTTATGTATGTGGTGTATCCATCAAATTTGATAAATCGTTTCTTGATATTATTTTCCTAAAAAGGGACTATTTTGAACAAATTCCTTATTTATAATGATAAACTAATTGTGTACCATACAACACACACAAATAAAAAAAAACCATTGCCATAAACAGATCCTACATCCCACACCACTATTAGATTTTCACTTTTCTAGCACAAGCTAATCACATACTACTAGGTAATTTACCAATAAAGTAGACATAGTTTTGTAAGTTGATTAGATTTATTATTTCTATACAGGTTTAAAGTTGGCAGATAAATTAAAAATATCTATCCCAATCTTAGTAACAGTAATTTTAATAAACTTTCTTTATAAAAATACCTTCATATGTTTAATTTTAGTTTTGAAAAACAGCACAAACTGTTTTGGTCACTCAATAAAAAGCAATGGGTAAAGTATTGCATACAAAAGGACAAATAATGAAATATATTTACATTCCAATTTCCATTCAAAAACCATTATAGCCACATCAAATAACTTTGTAATATAAAAAACTGTATTAAAACTTTCAAAAATTAAGCTAATAAATCATAGAAATATACACATAGGTAATTTGTTTAATATATTTAAAATTGTTTGCAACAACTATTTTATTCCATAATGTTAAATATTAGATAAAATGTATGTGAACTATGCAATTTAGAGAAATATATTGTCTACAGTGGAAAGTTTTCTTTATTCAGTAATTTTCAAACTAAAGAGTGCAAGAGTTGTTATTTGAGTGAAAGAAAGGCCAATAACTCATAAAAAGTTGACTTACTATGTATATACACATTTTGTATATAAAAAAATTGTATGTCAGGGAGGTAAGGTATGATTACATGGCATAACAGAGAGGGTAAGAAGAAGAAGATGTTTCAGTCATTTCGTTATTTTTACAAATGCACAGCTATTAATTGTCATCCTCCTCAAAGAGTAAAAAAAATTTAAATCTAAAAAAACATTTTTTTTCACAAATAAAAAAACTTTTGAAGTAATAAATGTTGAACTACTATTACAATAGTTTTTTCCCTTTTGATACATACATATTATATATATATATTCAAGTAGAAATTTTGCTATAGTGTAAATACAAGAGGTTCAATGTATGAAACAACTGAAAAACATAGTATTTGTTATTTTATTAGTTTATTTGAACACATAAGCTAGACCACACAAACACAACCAAAAGAGACATTTATCAAATTTTGAGCTTTTACAAGCAGATAGTTTAATTATATTTCCTACTATTCAAAGCAATTTTTAATTTTTTTTATATTGTTTTTAAAAAGTTCATAGTTTAGCAAACAGTTTAGAACTAAAGTACTTTAAGAAAATTTTAAAGTTATTTTTGTAATTTAATGCTCACAATTAAAAAGTAAGATTCTTTAAAATCTACTTTTACACAACATTTAAACACATATGATATAATTTTATGTAAACTACTTATACCTTTATCATTCCCTCAATTGTACTTCATTTATAAAAAATATAATAAAGGTATAAGAGGTTTTTAAAAAAAAAAAAAGTTAGAAACAACTAAATAAATTAGTGAATGGTAAAAACTTCACGATGTCACGCATTAGATTTTCTTACTGATTGATAAATACAAATTTATAAAACTTTGATAAGTGAAGATTCTATAGTTTCTAATGGCAGTAACTATAAAAGTAAAAAAAAATACTTAAAATACTTGCAATGACCAGCAGCAAGTTTAGATTTTTGCTTTTTATATCACACACTATTCTTCAGATTTTTTTACTTAGAATTTTTTTCTCTTAAATTATTCTGTAAAAAACCTAACACATGTTTTATTTTAATGCTAATTATATACCTGAATTATCAATATAATAAACCTTTGCCATATAAGTAGATTCAAGAAATGCCTAACTGTGTGTAAACTGTAATAAAAGCCATAACTTTGAAAAGCAATAGACTTAAAAACATTGCAAAAATGGTACTTATCCCTTATACAGACTCATAGTCGCTGAGCACAATTTTGGTGCCATATTGATCATTTACTAAATTTTTGATGCCACTGCAAAATAAAATGTTAAAAACAGTCGTAAATATGATTGGCAATTGGACAATAAGTAGGTTGTCTGGTTAATTAACATCACACTAGAGCTGCAAAGTAGGTTAATAGCAACAGTTTGAGGTCTATCTCGAAGGAAAGACCTAGGAACAGTGCCTCTCATATTTGAACGATGGTCAGATGACTTGACTAGATCGTACATTAAGAGCAAAACACAAACTCTAAATAAAAACAACAATAATCATAATTGGTTAAAATAATGTCCTACTTGCTGCACAATGGGCTATAGGTGACAATTTTGGACATATCTCAAAGAAATTCTAGTAGATGTTCATGATTAGTTGAATTAACGTTAAACTTGAGCTGCACAATGGGCTATTGGTGACAGTCCAGAATTTATCTTGAAGGAATTTTATTAAGTTTTCATTGCGCAACCCTAATTGATGATAAGCAGAGTGACTGTTTGAAGGTTTTCCTGTAAGCACCATAATCGACTGCACAAAAGGCGTATCAACTGCTTTCCTGAGTAGTAGGAGGTCATAGACTACAATTTCTCCGGGCCATACATCGACGTTAGGAGTCTGTGACATTAGCATACGGTGCATGCATGTACTTGAAACTGTTGGCGAGATGCCACGTACGATGCAATACTTAGTGTGATATTAATTCAAACGACCAACCTTCAGGATAGACCCTGAAATACTGTCATTGCTCGCTGTACAGCTCTCATGCAATGTCAATTGAATCAACCATAAATTTTACCAATAGCTCATCATTTATTTAACAAACCCAAATACCATTCTGAATAGATTTTGAACCAATAGCCTATTGTGTAGATCTAGCATGTAGCTATTTGAAGTAACTAAGAAGCTTTTAGAATCAATCAATAACCAATATCATGGCCTTATTATGTTGTTTAAGTAGACATACAAGGTGTGTAAATTAAGTAATGAGATTGATTTTCTAGTGTTCGATCTGGCAACACTGGGGACCCGGCACGTAGAGGGTAGGCAGGTAAACATCTGATACGCATCCAGTACAAGTTTGAACACGCTAGAGTTGTTGCGCTGTCCATAGTGAATTTTTTAGTGAGAAAGGGTTTTTTAGTGCACTCTAAAATTGAGTGCTATCAATTTTGAACAACGTTGTGCTATCAGGTTCTACTTCAGACTTGGACACAGTGCAACGGAAACATTTGAAAAACTGCGTCAGGAGGCCTATGGAGACAGTGTTTTGTCGAGAGCCCAGGGTTTTAGGTGGTATAAGGCATTTTCAGACGGAAGAGAATCAATTGAAGACGAGCCTCGCGGCGGAAGGCCTTCATCTTCAAGAACTAATGAAAATGTTGGCAAAATCCGCGATCTCATGTGTTCAGATCTTCGTTTGACAGTCCGATTGATCGGTGAAGAGTTGAATTTGACTGACACAACCGTTCATCAAATTTTGACCAATGAATTGGAGATGAGAAAAATCTGTGCAAAATTGTTCCGAAAAATCTTACACTAGAGCAATTTCTATCAATAAGTTTTTGGCCAGTTAAAACATTCCTGTGGCTCCTCAGCCTCCTTATTCCCCCGATATGAGTCCAAGTGACTTTTTTCTGTTCCCAAGATTGAAAAATCACCTCAAGGGACGTCATTTTGGGACATTAGAGAATATTCAAACAGCCGTAACTGATCAACTGAAGGCTATTTCAGTATCCGAGTTCCAGCACTGCTATGAGGAATGGAAGAATCGTCTCCAGCGCTGTGTGGCTTCCCAAGGTAGTTACTTTGAAGGAGACAATGTGAATTTGTAATTTTATTTCAATAAAAAAATTAGAAAAAATCAGTCTCATTACTTAATTTACACACCTCGTATACTGATAAATGAGGTAGTACCAGTTTATGTGTTGTCTTTGTAATCCTATATTGATTTAAAATAATGAGGCCTTTATCAACTGAAGCTTCATTTGTTTAAGATGATAAACACATTGAGACGGGTAAACAACCTTGGAATATTTTTGCATGTTTGGCATTTGAGGCTGTATAAAGGACAAGTATCTCAAAAACAACTATTATACAATAAGTCAAGCTGAAAATTTAATTTTATTATAACAATAAAAATAGTTAAATTACTATAATAGCCCAAAATTGATACCCAAATCAACTTGTAAGTTTATAATGCTATGAAAAATTTGTAAAATTAATATAAAAATAAAAATGAAAAAAAATACACCAAACTTCTGCTAGAAACACTTACCACTTTATTTTTCTCATATTTCTTTACATTCTGCCCATGGGTAAGAGAATGAACAGGGGTTTCCCAAACTGCTAATGGCATTCGTGCATATCAAGGAGACCAAAGTTAAGACAAAATTCAGCAGGCACACAAAAAGGATTTTTTAACTATACAAATAAAAGAATTTAATTTAAAGATAAGGCAAAGCATATGTTCATTAAATAAATGAATAAAACAGTTAATAAAAACAACGACTGTAATTTAATCTCCTAAGTCCTGAGGTTGGTCTAAGAGAAAAGAAAGTAATTTAATATATATATCCAGTGATCGATTTCTAGAGATAGAGGTACCGGAACGATAACCTTCCGTTGGGTGTGGGAGTACAATGTATCAGCCGTCAAACCCAAGTCTGGAATTTTTTTTCCTAAACAGAGGTACCTCAACGCCGTTCCGGTGCGTTCCAGCCCAAATCGAGCACTGTATATGTGTATCTGTATAGAGCTAATATTGGTCAAATTAGTTCTAGCTCCTGTTAATTAAGGATAACATAGAGACATTACAACAGCATTGAACATCTGTTATCTTTTTTTTTTTTTCAAAATGATATTTTACTGTTTTCATAAGATTTTTATCCACTTTGATAAATGGTTGAACTATTTGATGCAATTAAGTTTTATTTTATTAGTTGTGTACATAAATTACAATAAAGATATTTAAATTATTGCAGAATATCCAAAAGGAATCTGTTAGATAGATTCCTACTTGTATAAATACAGTATTTGTTGAATCGTAAAGCAGCTAACTTGACCTTTGATGCCAATAACTATATTTATATATTATAACATTATAAATTTAAAAATTCCACATAGCATATTTATAAATTAATATTAAAATTATGTCATTACAAATAAGTCGAAGAAATGAATGCTAGAGAAATGCTCTGGTTTATAGGAACTACATTAAGCAAAAGTATAATCGACTAATTAAATACAGAGTTGAATTGCTGTATTTAACATGCATATAAAAATATATGTCTCTGTACTTTATATTTATTTTATTTCAGACTTTCACCCTCTTTGTTGACCATTGTGCAATTTTTTTTAATCCATTCATATATTTATATTTGAAATTATATTAATTTAATTTTTGGCAGTATTCAAACAGCAACATTTTTTGTCAACAAAAAAGGCTTATACTACACTTGTTCCAATATAAATGCTTAATTTATTATCTAAACGTTTAATAAAAGTTATCTTTAATAATAAAGTGTTATTTTAAAGCTAATTAAATTGTTGAATAGTTAATTAATACAAAATTCGAAGAACGAATTGTCATTTGTATTTAAATAATAAAAAGAAAATTTTAATTCATAAAAAATAATTTAAAAAAAATGAAATACCAAAATAATGATTTTGCAAATGACTCATGATGAGTTATAAACTATAAACAAATAATGAAATAGTTTCGGTTTTGTTTTTATTAAAAAAAGGCGTGCCCGTTTAATCTCGTACTTAATTATTAACGACTAAACAATAAAGTGAATAAAATTTAACACTTATCATATATCGGATCAGAATATAAAAGATAAATGCGTTATAATTACAATAGGAAGTCTAAAGGACATCACTGAAAATTCGAAAGTTCAGATAAAAAACCACGAACTTATATATGGCAACTATAAGTTAAAAAAATCGTTAAAATTTTATATAGTCTGTATAATTCAATTCCAGGTGTTTAGATCAGTGAAAGGGATTTGGAAATAAGTCACCCACACAAAACAAGCACTTTCACTCCATTAATAGAATGATGATCTCACTTATCATTTCTCAAAACAAGTAAAACTTACCCATCTATGTATGTCTTAGGTAAGCATATTATTATTACAATTATGTTTTCGGAGCCTGCTCCGACTTACAAAAGCATTTAACAATACACAATGTAGAAATTTTAAGAACACACCTGGATCCTTTCACATACGCAAAAAAAGAACCATAACAGTTGTTGACAAACTTGTTGCCAACATTCTATGATTATGCGATCAATTAATTCTGCCAAAAATTCTAACCATGAAGTTTGATTGGTTTCCGCAATTTTTAATATTTAAAATATTGTTTATTACAAAAATAAAGGTAATAATGCTCTAATACTACTAGTAGATAATGTTATATTAGTTTTAAAGAATAAATGAGTAATTGATACTGATAATATATCAGAATGAAATTAGAAAGAATAAATGTATTTATTCACTTATTCTTTTTTTAAATATATATCAAGCAAAAAAATAATCTTAAACATAAATACCCTCGTCCCTTAACAAATTAAATAAATCAAGCAATTTAATCGATTACGATTACTCATTACGATGATAATTTTTTTTTTCGCTCATGGTCACTCACAAACAGTGAAGACGTACATTTTAAATTTTTGACATTAGGTAAATATTTATATTTCAAGAGTTTTTCTGCTGATTTGTGTTTGACATGTAATTTGCGTTATATCGCTTTCAGGTAATAAGTTACATCTTATTTATTGAATTAGTAGCTAATGCTATGTTAATTTCAGCAGATATTTTCCTCATTATTCGACTGACTTCTAAGTATATTCGTCTGCAAAATTCCATATTGTTCTTATTAAAAATGTAATGACGCATATTTTACATATGATATTATCTTATTTATATTAAAGTAGATATTAGGTTGTCCTGAGTGCTTTTCAGATTTGTAAAGACTTTTTATAATTAAAGTATAACTTCCTTTAAAAGTTGTATTGTTATTTGGTACCAAATCGTCGCTCCCAATTCGTCGAGACGTAATTTTTAAAATGGCAGTTTTTAAATTTTCTACAAAATGAAGTCAATTTTGGTAGTTAGGAAATTCCAGTGAAATTTATTTATATATTTAATCATGTTCGAATAATTTTGGCATAATGTTGTATAATAAAATATAAGAATTTAAAATGGTATAATAAAAGTGCTCAAATGTAGATATGTCTATTTTGTTATAAGAGCCATGTTTTATTAATATTTTGTTCTATTTTTTATTAATAGTGAAATAGGAGTACAGTTATGTTAATTAAAAAATTTGCTTAGCGGTACTGACATACTTAAGTGTTATTAGCTACAATGATTTGAAATTCTCTCTATTTAGATTTTTTTTTTCAGAATTAAGGTTTCTACAAATATACCAAAATGGTGAAACTATTTCATTTAGCAGTTCTATACAAACATTCTTCCAAGGCAGTGTGTTTGTGTGCAACAAGTGATTTGACCTCTTTTGGATACTTTCAGCGCAAGAGGTATGTGAAAATTGAATTTTAAATGTAGGTCTGGATGATTACAATACATATGGCTACCAAAATATTTTGTTAATACAGTGGACCCTCTTTCATCTTCCCCTCTCAATATAGTGATTCATCCTTATAATGATCATTACCAAAAATGCCAATTGGTTGATTAGTTTCCAGATAATACTTTTTACTCATTATAATGACTTTTCGTGACTGATAATCTAATTTTGATTCAGTGATTTGGTCAAAATTGGCATTTTTTTTAATTCTACGTAAAATACGATTTCTATATCGCTGGCTTAATTTACAAACCACCAATTCAGCAGCATAGCAAAAGCTGCTTGGCGGCAAAATTCAAGCAATTCAATTTTAAATATAGAATTGTTTAAAAGCAAGAAATTATCAGAATTCTTTAGCTTGGATTGTCGATGAGGGATTGTCTTAAAGAGTTGCATGATTTCCGACTTTAACTTTAATTGCCAAGCAGTTTTCACTATGGCTGCTGAATCTGTGGTTTGGAGTTACGTGTTTTGTGGTCAAAATGATATATTACAAATTGCATTCCTTGCTGCTTTAAATAATAATTCCAATAAGAAATTAATTAAATGTTCTTAAGTTAGGAAATCAAATCTTTATGCAGAGCTCATTCGAGGAATGGCAAAGGTCAGGGTGCTGTTTTAAAAAAAGGCCTTTTTGGAACATTTCATTTTTTTAGAACACTTTATAACACAGTTATCTAATTCCCTAAAGCGTGATACTTTAACTTTTAAAAATTAATGGTTATTGTGGTTAATTAACTTCTTGATCATATGAAGTGTGTTGCATTTTCCCTAATTTTTATCTCCTTAATTTCTAAATTTTGTTTGTGCCTTGAAATTGTTGCAAAAATGATTTTACGAGAAGTTTAAAAAACATATTGAATTATAATTGTTTTATATATGTTATAGATTAATTGTATGTAATTTAATGTATTATATAAAAATGCTTTTTAATTTTTATATTCAGTGTTGAAGAATTTATGAATTTCACCAGTCAAATATTAGTTGAAAGAAGTCAGCCTTCTACAAGAACATCAGTTAAAGAGCAAGGTAATGCATTTTAAAAACTAATTTTAAGCAGTTAAAGGTTAATTCCTAGTGTCCGGTGCCCTCGCCAAATGGGATTTGGCGACAAATGATTGGGCGATAAAGTTTATATTTTGGCAACCCTACTTTGATGCGTGCGAAAATATCATGTTCTTTGGCAACCCTAAATTTTTTACCCACGTAGCTGCGCCATGCTGCACTTGATGGTACGAGATGCATCTAGTTAAATGACGCTAAACTAGATGCACCGCGCATCTAGTTTAGCCTTTGTTTCACGCATTTCTGCCATTTTTGAAAGGACGTTCGGCGGCTACATGGGGATTTTAATTTTTCTGAGCTAACGTGTTTACGCAGACGACGTTTATTTGAATAGCAGGTATTTTTGAAAATTGGAGATGAAAGGCAAACGTGCCGTGATTCAGTGGTGCATGGATGCTGGATTGTTATGCAGCAAATGCGCCTGTATGATGTTCTGCCAGGAGGTATGTACGCAGTGGTTCATTCATAATCCTGTTCCTATCGGTTGAGAGCATGTCGTCGTTGAGATTGACAAGTCGAAGTTCGGCAAACGCAAGTACAACCGGAGCAAGCACAAGAAGGCCTGTGGGTGTTTGAATCCTGTACCAACAAGTGCTTCATGGTCAACCGGAAATCGAAAACTTTACTCAACGTTTTGCAGCAGTTTGTTTTGCCTGGATCCGTTATTGTTTCCGATTTTCATATAAAATGTTGATTTAACGATCAACGACTGCCCGAAGGATTGCCTGTAAGCACCATGATCGACGGCCCGGAGTGGGTCACGGATGTAATAATGAGTAGTCGGAGGCCGCAGGCCAGAGACCACAAAGTCGACGGCAGTAGTCTGTGACTTTAAGTGCGCGGTACACGTGTGCACTTAAGAGTGCCATCGAAATGCCCCAAACAACTGCCCGAAGGATCGCCTGTAAGCACTATGATCGACTTCCCGGACCAACGCAATGTCCGCCATTTTGCGTCATCTGTCCATGGTTCAAAAATACGAGGCATTCGTTCCCGGGTGTTTCCTTCGAGATAGGCACCGAACCGTCGCCAAGAGCCCACTGTGCAGCTCTAGTGAGACGTTAATTAACCAAACCAAACCGCCATTTTGATTTGGCGACAAAAAAAAAACGTAATTTTTTCCTTGCTGCCAATTTTTGGACTTGGCGACAAAGGGGCACCGTACACTAAAAATTTACCCAGTTAAATTTGGCTACATTGTTAAAGTTTTTAAAAATAATTTATATTGCAAAAATTATCTAATAGTGCTCAATTTTTGTGTTTGTTTTAATTTTTTTAACTGAAATATATCAACTTTTAATCTCTATCAAACTAGGTGACTCTTTTTTAATTTATGTTTGATCTTTTGAAAATTATTGTAATAAAAATTGGTAAATTAGAGAATTATTTGTATAGTAAATTTTTTTGATTTTGATAATTTGTAAATATTGTAATGTGCGAAGTTAGTACTATGCCTTTGATGACAAATATATTGCTATATTATTTCTATCTGTTGGATATGCGACCTTTTTAGAAGTCATAGAATTTTAAATATAATTTTCAAATTTAGTTTATCAATATGCATAATCTAGGAAAATTTGGAATTAGTTAACCATTTTGTTTTTGAGTTATGAAGTGGTGACAGATACAAAAGTGTCTTTAATATGGTTCCATAGTGTAGGTGCAGAACCATAAAAACTATTTTAATAAGGAAAAATTAAAAAAATAAATAAGATTCATTAGAAAATTCATGTTAATGTATTTTTTAATAACCAATGATGATAACATTTTCAGATTTGCAAATACTAAATTAAAATATTTTTACATTACATGATATGTAGTTATGATTATTTTTAACTTCTATATAGATTGTTGTCTAATTTGCGAATATCATAGAAAATAATTATTCTGGACTAAGAATAATTATATATTGGCTTAATTTTATGTTAATATTGTCCTTTTCTAGCTTATATGTGCCATGTGTATGTGCGGGGAGATCAACTGGCAGGTGCATTAATATCTGATCATGAATATCCTCACCGAGTTGCACACACATTGTTAAACAAGGTAAGATTCCAGAACATGTATAAGTGATGATGAAAAATTGGGTTGTACACTTTTTATAACTGAAACAAGATTCATGTATAATGAGGAGCACAAAATATTCCGAAAAGTTTTTGATAAGTGTACGCATCAGCATCAAGTATTGTAACTATATTTGAAAGCACATAATTTATTGTTACTGAAGTTTGTAATTTGATTGTACCGTTTATTAGAATATAGTTACAATCAGCAAAAGCTGTGATTTTAATTAAAATTTCAATTTGCATATTTAATCAACATTTGTAACTTTATTAAAATACAAATACAACGTTAAAATACGCAATAAATATCCGTATAATCCGGACATGTTTCGGGAGATACATCACCCTTCATCAGCGGAATATGTAAAGTCTGTGTGTAATAAAACATAAATAAACCCAGAAATTTAAAGTGTTGCCAAAGAACAAAAACTATTTCAATCGGTTGGAGTTAACTATTGTACATACATAATAACACAATAGTTAACTCCAACCGATTGATACAAATATTTTTTTTAAAGATATGATTTCCATCTAAGAAAATTATCAATCCAATATGTCTGTTTATAGTGTACCAATATATCTTATAATACTAGAAATGTCTTGGCTGTAAAAAGAGTTTGAAAAAGATTTGTGCTAAATAAATAGTGTTTTTATTTTTATAAATATTGTTGAGAAATGTGAAGGAATTTTGTGCTTTATTTAAATTTTCTAAAGCAAACTAAACTAACCAATTTAAGGTTTAATTTTGCATTATATTTTTTGTTAAGTTTCATAAAAATACTGTACACATAATGCTGTGTTTTATGAATCGGTGCTAAAATGAGAACATTTGAACTGAAATAATTTATACTTAAACAATAAACATGTTAAAATGGTAATTACATAAAATTTAGAATTTAAAACTATATATCCTCAGTAACCCACTCGTCATTTTAATATATGAAATCACATTGTTTAACTGCATGCTTTCTTAAGGTTGGCTGTATCGAATTTAACGCTTTTGTGTTTGTAATTTTTTACATAACCGTGTATTAAAATGCTTTTCTTACAGGTTTTAGAAGAATTTAGTAATAAAATCCCTTTAACAGCATGGAGTGGAGACCCCAAGTTAGTAGCATTTTAATTATAAAAGTTGTTATTTTGTAAACTTCTTGTTATTTTATATTTAAAAATTAACAAGCCCCACAATAATGTAAATAAATTTCATATGGGTATTTAAAAATTATAAGTATTATTGGTTTAAATGCTTGGAATGAGTTTATATACATTAACAAAATTTATGTTTCACATATATTAATAACCTTAATATTGAATAATTTTGTATATTTTATCAGCGATTTAAATTAAATATTAATGATCCAAAAAAATGTGATTTATAGGTAAGTGTAATTTTAAATTTCATATATATTAAGTTGTTTTCCATTTAAATGGATTTTTTTAATATATACTGACCAGTTTATTTTTCTTTCAAGTTTTATAGCAAATATAAATTACTGCATTGTTACAATTTTTGATAATAGAAAATAAACACTTTTTTTAAGACATTTATTACTCAATGAAATGCAAAATACTTAAAAATACATTCTTTTAACTTTGACATGAGAATGGAAACAGTGTCTGACAATTGCTAAGGAACAGAGACTTTTTCGTAATAACTAATGAGAGAAATTGCTTTAACAACCACAAATACAAAATATAAAAGGGGAATTCCTGAGGGGTTACCTGTGACGGGGCCCGAGCCATGCCTGGCAGTTGACAACAACCAGAAAGATCAAGACATGGACATTCAGCAGAGTAGGTCGTATTGACTATTTTACTGAAGTTGCAACAGGAGAATCTTCACAGTAGTACAACACAAAACTACCATAGGACCAGGCCAACTAACTTGAAACCACTACTGAGCCCACTACTTTAAAATGAGGACGGCGAGAGGGACTGATACAATGTTCAAGAATGTGCAGTGGCTGGCGGCCAAAACTTTGTATGAAAATCCTCTTCTTAAGTCGGAATGATGACAAAAACAACTCCATGACCGACCAACCAGGCCACGAAAAAGCAGATTGAAAAATAGGACTGTCACCAACTGTTACTTTAAGCATATTTGAATATTTATGAAATATGCTCCCACCTACTAAAATGGCGGAAGAAAAGGGTATTTCACTAGGTAGTGCAACCTCCTCAAATCCGAGTAAACCTTTTAAATTGCGTTGCTATCCTTTCCGTTAAGCAGGTTAAGAGATCAATAGGACATTATCCCATACTTCTGCCAGAGAAGTTTTTAGGTCCTGTAGAGTTTGGGGAGGGTGGATCCATTGAAACACACTATAGGATTCCAGTCTGGAGAGTTCCACTATAGGATTCCAGTCTGAAGAGTAAATAGTCCATGCCATGCGCTCAGTATCTTCACTTCCAGAATTTCAGACTATCTGTTTTGTGTGGATGAGCATTATCATCCACGAACAAAAAATCTAGACCGATTACTCCACAAAAAAAAACCTAGACATTGTTCAAAAGAACCTTGACTCAATACCGTGCTGTGGCAACAGAGCTCTGCTTGTGTCAATGATGTAAAGACATGTTCTGCTTATATGTACGTCCTCCCGCACCATGACCCCTCTGTCAGAATCATCAACTTCTTGAGTGTTCTGCTGAGGAAAATGGGTTCTCTGTATTTTCCACAATGGCTGATGTTCAGCCTCAATCTTGCAAGTGGATCAGGATTCATCGAAGTTTATTTTTTACCACCATTCATGATTCCAATAAACATCCCTTATCATCTTTGTCACAGGCTCTGTTGCAGCAGTACTTTATTATACATATTCTTCTAAGCTATGTTTGTCTTTTTAGTGAAGTAAAGAGTCAGGATTTTTTTTTTCATGGATAATAATGCTTGTCCATATAATACAGATGGAGTCGGAAATTTTGGAAATGAAGATATTGAGCATATGGTATGGCTTCAAGACCTGACCGGAATTCTATAGAACACGGCAAGGACGCTCTGGGTACGCATGTGGTGAAAACTATAAAGGACCTGAAAACTACCCTCATAGACTAACGGGATAATGTCCCATTAATCTCCTAATTCATTTAGCATAAAAAATGACACACTGATGCAACACCGACTCAAAGACAAGGCCGTGCCTCACGTGACCTTTCCGGAGCTGATGTCATCACGAGTAGGCCATGGTAGCGGGTAGAAATGGAAGATTTAGCTTCGCTGATGTGGTTTTTTTTAAGCGCGAACTTCTTTGTTTTCTCAAAATAGGTGAAAATTCCGTATGCTTTAGTCTGCGATTATTATTTATTATCTGAGTTATGGTTTACAAACAAGCTGTGTTCCCAATTGTCAGGGAAATTACACGAAAACACCAAAAGTTCAGCTGTTTTCGTTTCCTAAAGATCGGACGTTGTGCAGAAAATGGATTCGTGTAATTCACACACACACACAGGGACGACTTTACTCCTACATATTACACCAGGGTATCTATGATTATGCTTATAATTTTAAGAAATCTCTGTTTTAAGAAATTTTTAAAGAAATGTCTGCTGTTGGTTATTAGAAAAAACATCTCTGTTCTTTAGTAATTCTCAAGCAGTTTATTTTGTAATCAAAAGAGTAATATAATAAATTGTTACTTTTTTACAGCTCCGTTGCTTTCGTTGGAATAGAAAAATACCTGTTGGATTATCAGGTTAGTATAGCATAAATAATAAATTTTATTTAATAGTTAGTCATATGGTTTTATAGTTAATACTATAGTTTTATTTTTTACAATTATACTTTTTAAGATTTTGTCAGGATATCATGTATATATATTTTTTTTAATTATATTTTAGAAAGATATATTTTCCATGTTGCTTAGTGTTCAATGTATTCAGGATGTTGAAAAAAAAACACTTTTTATTGACAGATCTTGCGCTGAATATTTTTTTAAAACATTGAGTGTTTGGACATTGTATTTAACTTAATATATTATCCAAAAAGTCAGACATATTCGAAAGAGCAATACAATTTTTACTTATAAAATGTGTTTTGTATACTATTTCTGAATTACTTATGAAGTATTTATGTAAAATATTAAAGGCCTGCAATGGTCTGGTTGAAAAAGTAGAGAGTTTGTAAAGGAAGAATAGCAAATTTCATCCTTGTCAACCATGCACATATTTGCTGTGCAGAGGAGTTTGGTGCATGTCAAATCTGTCATGATTTGTATGTCCATACTTTAGTTGTGGGGTATAAGTTTGAAGAATGGGTATGCTAGCTCGGATGTTCTTGTCATCTAATGATGGTAAAAAATAACAGGGCAGCAATCCTGGTAATTTTCTATAAGGTCTATCTCAAACTGTGGCCAATAATCTATTGTATATTTTTAGTGATATTTTAATCCAACATCACTAACCGTTAAGTATAAAGTTTAATTTTTTAATTCAATGCCCAAAATTCATTTTGGTGGTATGAATCTCAGTCAGCCCAAAATTTATTTCTATTATAAAAGACATGTATAAAAAAGTTACGGCCCGAGTTACAGTAGGTGATGGATCTACCTAATCTTTTAATATTACTATTGGTGTTTTACAGGGCGAAATTTGAAATCTCTTGACCTTGTTATTTATTCTGTTTTTGAATAATTTAATAATTCGGTTAAATTAATCATTATCTTTGTTTTATATATGTTGATATTTTTATACATCTTTTGCTTTATGCCGATGATGCTGTGATTCTTGCTGATCGCCCAATAGATCTAAAAAAAAATCTATTTAATTCTGTGAGGATTTCTTTTTAACTGTTAATATTAATAAAACTAAAATTGTCATCTTTGGTAAGGGTGGTAAATTTTCTAAGCATGAAATTTTTTTCTACAACAATAACAAATTGGAAATTGTTTCTAGCTATATTTAACTTGGTATTCCATTTTCTCCATCTGGTTGTTTTAATTTCACCAAAAATTACTTTATTTCTAAAACAAATTGTGCAGTAAACACTTCTTGGTCCATACTGACAGGCATGAAAATTAATTCGGTTAACTCGTGTTTTAAATTATTTGATGCTTTAATTTTATCAGTCTAACATATAGTGCTGCAGTTTGGGCGATAAATAACTACACCAATGAAAATTTTTTTTGTATTTTGTTAGAAAACTGCTTATGGTTTCCCAGTATGTACCTGGACATATTTTAAGACTCAAACTAGGTAATCCTAGGATAACTTTAGTTTTTGTTTGTTTAATTTTGAAGTACTGGATGCATCTTCTCAAAAAGGTCAGGTGAGAGGTTTTCTAAAATTTGCTACTTGCACATGTATAACTATTCCTTTAACTCCACTAACAATAAATGTAATTGGTCTATCTCAATTAGAAATATTTTACAGAACACTGTTTTTCATTTTGTTTGGCTTTCCCAAGACTATAAAGTCGCTGAAAATTACTTTTCAATGATTGTGCAGATATACCATGACCAATACACCCAAAATTATCTTGCTTCAATGAACAAAAGTATTAACCACTCACAGTGTAAATATATAAAAAAAACTTACATTTAATCGAAGACTACTTAATTTCAAATATATATATCTCAATAAAAGAATTATTATACAAATTTGTTGTAATTTGTATTATTATACAAATTTTTAAAGGAGTTGCCTTTGAAATTTTTCTTATTAATCCCTGTAAATTTTATTACAAACAGATCTCTGTTTTAAAATTCCAGAAGGACTTAATCAGAGAACTTGTGATGACATAAGAGATTAAATCCTTAACTCCAATGCCTATGTAATTTACTTTTGTCTTTCTTTGTATTTTTGTTCAAAATGTGTTTTAATCTTTAAAAAAATGCATTATCTTGTACTTTGTATTCTTTTATCTAATTTTGTAGTGTTTTCAGCACGAGGTTTTAGACATAATTAATTTACAAGCTTTCTTCTATAGGATCCCCGTAATGCTGATTCTCTAACAAAGATTCAAGATGAATTAGATGAAACAAAGATCATACTTGTTAGTGACCTTTTCTTGAGAATTAATTCTAATTTTAGAAATGATTTTCTATGTTATTGGAATGTATGTATTTTTATGAGTTTAATACATATGTGTATATTGCTATAAAATATGGAAACCTATAGACGACTTAAGTCGTTCAGCTCCGTGAGCTATTTTCCTATCGATTTCTATCCATAGGAGTGAGCTATTTTTTGTTCAAGCCGTTGTATTGTATGCACTGTAGGTTTTCACTTTTTTTATTATCATTATTGAGTAGAGATTATTGATACATCATTTTGTATATGTCTTATAAGATCTGGTATGGGAATTTGTTCAATGATGGTTAAATTAATTATAAGTAAACAAATTATTTAAAATTTAAAAACACATTCTTTAAACAATTACGGAAATAAATATTATTTATAAACATTTGTTTTCTTTTTTTGCTGATTACCAAATATCTCGCTGATCCATATTGTTTACCAATTAGTTCATGATGAGTTTGAATTTTTTTTTTAAATACATATAATTAAAATTCTTAAATGTTATTTTTAAATTGGTTAGGAATAAGAATATATTTTCTGCCATTAAGTGTATTTATTAATGCATTTTTTATCACTCTTGCAACACAGTTTTTGTTGAATAAATAATTTATTTATGACAGGGTAAAACACTTAAGTTAAGTTAAAATTGTTTTTACATTTAATTTTTGTTTGTTAGAAATATCTCCCAGTGTATGGCAAATAAATTACTGTCATATGATGAAAAAAAATAATTAGATTTTGTAAAAAAACTGTTAATGTTGCAATAGATGGATCTTGAAACTATTTGAATTTTTTTGTTGTATATCAATGTTAAAATATTATTTCCATAACTACTTTGATATCACTATATTAATACAACACAATTTAAATTTTAAAGCTGTATTTGTTTTTGTTCTTTTTTTTTTAATCTAAAATCTAATAATATTACAGTATTAGACTATGTACGAATTTCAGCTTACTAATACATTTTAAAATAAATACTTTAATTTTTTTATAGTGATTTTTTTAAATTGTAAGCCCCTGTTGCTCATGAATATAATTTAAAATGTTTTTCTGTGAGATTAAATTATTAGTAGTAATAACAATGGTTTTAGTAAAAAAACATCTTATTTTGGACTGTATATACACTGTCTGATAACTGTTAATATTTAATACGTTAAACTTTACCATTTATATATGCTATGTGATGCCTTAGTGCACAGATGTGTTAAATGCATTTTTCATGAATATGAGATTAAAAGCTCATTTCAGTCCTCAAATTATAATCTGTATTTTTCTTAAATGGCAGAGGAACTTCTTACAATTGCCATTTTCTATTCCTTATATCGCTACAAACTTTCAAATACCTGTCCTGAAAAATTTGTCATTTGTCACCACATCTGTGCTCTAAAACATTAATGTTTGCAAATTTAGAGGTGTTCAACTGTTTGTTTCAATTAATAAGTTCCTATCTTGTTGAAATAAATATGTTTCTGGAAAAGAAGCGTGTGAAAAGCTTATGTGTGTTTTTGAATTTTTTTTTAGTATAATACAGTCCAATCTGTACTGGAACGAGGAGAAAAACTAGATGATTTAGTTGTAAAGTCGGAGCAGCTAAGTTTTCAATCGAAAACTTTCTATAAAACAGTAAGCATTTCTTTTTTTCAAATATTATATATATGTATGTATATGTATTTGTTCTAGTATAAGTTAAAAAAATTATATTGTAATTTAAGTTATATTTTAAATTCTTGACATTGTTATATTATATTTTTATAGGCACGGAAAACAAATGCATGCTGTACTATTCTCTAAGATTTTGAAAATGCTTTGTTGTACAGTAATTTGTAAAAGTCCAAAGATTTGAACTCATGTTTCAGTAATGTGATATGTTATCTTAAACAGAGTTTAGAAAAATCTACTTGGATTAAATGTGACTATTTTTGGACCACCCTACACATGCTTTAATTTACTTATTGAAATGCTTTTAATAAGAAATACAATTTTTTAGTTCTACTATATAATTACATTTTAAAGATCTACATGTATATATTTAATATACTTTATAGTAAATTTATACATACATACTTTCAGACCATCTTTATTTACTTAATTGTATCATAATAAGCCATAACATACACATACTTTTATATAATATGAAAAGCCTCATTGATATTATACATATCTGTGAATTGTATATTTTCAAATATTTTGTACAATTACAAAAGTATTTCATAAAGTTTGTAAATGTGGATAACTTTTCATTTTATTTATTTTTTTACATGTAACCGTGTGAGTTTATTAATAATCCATGCAGAAGTTATTTAATATTCAAAATAAAAATTTTGTAATTTAATATATACTTGAATTAAGCTAACTCATATTTTTATTAAAGAGCTGTCTATAAAATATACTATATTTTAAACTATTAAATATATTTAATTTTCGTTACTGTATTTAAAATACATTTTTTTACTTTATTTTATATTGTAATAAATTTTCAATCCTTTATTCTAAAGTTTTAATAGTAATCTTTTAATTATAGTTTTATTCTGAGTAAAATAACTTTGTCTGCAATTGACATAATCTGCTTCAAGTGCATAAAAAATAAAATTATTTATACTAATTTTTGTGTACATATTTTATAATTTCATATGTGAATTTTCTATTGTATGGAAAGCTAAAATTTGGTATTTATAAACATAATATTGGACCATAATCGAAGCTTGGTAAACTTTATTTTACCTTATAATAATATTAGCAAATGATTATTGTATGCTTCAAATTAAGAAATACAAACTGTAACATGTTAGCTAAGTTTTTTTTTTATCTTGTTGCTCATATTATGTTATTTTTAATTTGGAATTAACTTAAATTTTATGAATTTGTTAAAAATATACTTTGAAAACCTTTTTATAAAGATTGTAGTTGCTGGTAAAATATATATTTTAAGTTACAAATGGGCTTTAAAATAATTTTTGTCAATGATAAACTTGTTTATTATGTCACTCTAATACTATATCACACAGCTTAGCTTAGAGAACTGCAAGCATAAGTTTTTGGGTGACAAACCTTGATGATCAAATTTCTTTTATATAATTTTCAAATTATTAAAATGATTTTTACTGCATATTAGTTTTTTTTGCTACAATACTAAATATTGATTTGATTCTTTACTAAATTCTATAATTAAGTATGTTTAATTTCTCGGGGAACTTGTCATAATTTTCATTACTCTTTGAAAAATTCATACAAAATAAATCAAGCTTGATTATATTTTTATATTCAAGTGTTTGCTTTAATTTCTTATGTATATAATACATTTTAAATTATAAAATTAAAAGGCAGTAAATGTATAATACATCAAAAGCTTAATAAGTTAATAGAATTTATTATTTTTTAACTTTAATTTATAATTTTATATATTTTTTATTTTATAAAATGGATAATTTATAAATATTTTTTACCAAACATATATGCATTGAAATTTTTTTTGATATCATAATTATAATACTAAATGAATGTATATACAAGGAGTCGCTTTTAATTTTTTTATATAGTTACTTTAATGCAAAACCTAGACCATATTTTTGTAAATAAAGCAGATGCCTGCTATTGATATTATTGTTAATAATTTAGCATAATTATTTTGTTGTTAAATTTTTAAAAAAATGTTCATTTCTGCAGCTTATTTTATAATACAAAAATAATTGATTAAGCATTGACAGTTATGAATATTTATTACTCTTATAAAATATTTTTTTTATCAAATATCTAAATATTCCTCCTGCAAAATAACCTGTTTGGTGTAGCAAATGTCTGTTCATTTATGTACATTGTATATGATAGTTTAAAAGCAATATAATAGAACAAAATAGCTCATTCAATTTTTTTTTTAAAGATTGAGATGCAGATAGCTTTTATATCATATTTAACTACTAAAATATTAATTTCAATGGATGATAGCCAATTTAAATATCGATTCCTTATTTATTAAAGATATGTTTACTTAATTTAAAATTTAAAATAGTTTTATTTACATACTAACAAAACTCGTGTTTTATGTTTGCATTTTCTGATGCATATAAATGTGGAACTATTTTTTGCTAAATTGGATCTTGCAGATAATTTTATAAGGCTTAGTTTTTTTTCAATATACACACACTCTACTAGTCGTAAATGTGAACTTATGGAAGAATATACTATAAAGTGTAAAAAAAGTAATAATAATATAGCATTGAAAATTGTGTTACAAATCATCCTGTAATGTAAATGGAAATTTATTTTGTAATGTTTTTCTTTGGTATGTTTCTCTATTTTAAATATTAACTGGAAATCTATACTGTTTTTTAAATTGTAGTTTTTGTCTAATAATGTGTCAAATAAATGTTATTCTACAATGAAGCTTTTCATCAAATTTAAACTGCAGCTATGAAATTGATAAAATTTTGTGTTTTCAGAAATTGTCCTAATTCAAAACAATTCTTATAACATAGGTTAAATTGGGAAAAAATAGGAAAAGTGTTTACTGACTTTTGAAATTTGCTACCATTCGCTTGATGGATTTCAGCCTGGTTTGTGAATTCAATAGAATATTTTTTTCAAAACTAAATTTATAGTTGTAAGACTCTTACATTTTTTAGAATAAGGTTATTTTTGGATTAAAAGTACTTTTATAAGTTAACTATTTCACGGACAAAGACTTTAAATAGAGTCACATTAAAATACAAATTTACAAAATAGTTAGACTAAGTTTTTAAAACATATGTTGATAAAAAAATATTTATTTCATACACTTACAAAATGTTAAAAAATGATATAGAATTTGCAAAAACATTTTTGTGTGATGATGATAATTTTTAACTAAATATTCAAGCACTTCCTATGATACATTAAAGTTCTGAATAAAAATTCTTTCAATAAACCTACTTTTAGATGGGCTGAAACATTCATGGTAAGATGCATGTTATACATGTGTATGCTTATTAATCTTTTTGATCTGGAAATGTACCACCAATTTATGTTAAAAAGCAAGTTATAAAACCTAGTCTTACAATTCAATAAAAAAAATAGTTATACTCCTGGCATGTTTAAAACAAATGTCTACTGAAGTATGAAATCAAAATTCTGACTTGGGACAAGTTGTAGAAAGACAACTTTTTACAGTATGTAAATATTCATAGAAAAATGATATGACGAAATATTCGTAGCACGTTTCTTATGAATATAAGTGTTTTTAAAACTTCCATCCAGCATTTTCCTTCCAGTTATTTCATTGTAATTTTTCAACAGACACATTTGCAGTTATTCGATAAATGTCTTAAAATCCATACCACTTAATATTTCATTCACTAGTTTCGTCAAATATAGCTTTAATTGTTTTAGTAAAAAATCTCACCCAAAGTTATCTTCTAGCAACGTTTTAATCCCATTCTTTTCTTTCATGTGGTATGCGAATTTCATTATCAGAATAAAGTTAATGCTAAAAAGTAGTTAAAGCCATTCATTTTTCTTCTGCGCTATTAGAACAATCGGAACTATCAACATTTATCAATGTTACAAATGTATTGGAACTGTCCACATTAGTTACATGCTCATTAGAGTCGCCTTCTAACTGAATGACAGTAACATCACTGCTACTAGATCGGGGAGTGCTTGAATTCCGTGGTTGAAATCCTCCCTTTCTTGAAGCATTATCTTTTTTATTATTTAGTTTATTATTTTGAATATGCTGACGGCAAGTGCCATTGAGTCCTTTTTTGCTCCTTCGAAATAAGGGTCGTTTTTTCCGTGGTCTTTCCGAGTCAGCAAATTCAGGATCGGAAGTAGTTTCAGGTATAGGTGTCTCTAGCTCTCTGGTGGATCCAAGAGAACTGGCTCTACCACATTCTTCTTCTTCCGACGTGCTTGCAATCCGATGCTTACCCTTTATTAGACCTTTTTGGACTACCTTTTCCATCAAACTATGAGATGGTGGTGGTGCTTCGTTTCCATTAGTGAGGACTTTCCTATTGGTTGTCTGGTTGTTATTTTCTAAGGTAGTACTTATCTGCAAACTGTCACCATTTGTGTGTTTACATTCGACTGGACGATGGTGGTGATGATGATGATGTTTGGACTTTGTAAGTGTTCTCTTTCTTAAGTTCTCTTGTGAACTTCTTGAACCTCTGGAGGTCGTTGACGATCTATCTGAAGTTGGAGTACTGCGATCACTTCCCCTATCGACACAGACATGCTCAAAAGCACACAGAGGTAAGTGTTGTGACAAGTTGAACCCTTTAGTAGCCCTATTGCCATTCATGCTAATTGCTAGTTTGCTGAGACACTGGTCCAGCTCACTTTCCTCTCTTGTAGCAAGAACATTTCCAAGTTGACTTAAGTACCTATTTAAGGAGGTGTCATCGGGTGGTTGGATAACAGAATCTGCCAGCTGTGCCAAACATCTGTCTATCGGTTCATTTTCATCTTCACTGATATCTTCTCCGTTTTCTTCGCCGCTGTCCCCAGGTGGTACAGGAGTGTTTAGAGAATCTTCTGTCATATCAGAATTGGCAATTGAGATTGAGTCTGATTCGATAGAATCGTCCGTTCGTCCAAATCTCGTCGGAGATTTAGTTTTTCCATTTGTTTTTGGAGTCATAGCAACGCCATTTTCTAAACCGTGTTCTTGTTGGGTTTTTCGAAAAGATGCCATGTTTTTCATCTTGAGATGGTCAAGTTGGGGTTTTGGTGGCGGAAGAGGTGGAGTTACCGCTTTACCAACTCTTGGAAGATTTACTTTAGATACAGGCACAAATTTGGCATTGTCTCTGAAACAGAAAGATACAATATGTAGTCATACAATGCACAATACTTTAGACATAATTGTCAACCTGTTGCATCAAAACCTGTTTTCTTATATAATTGTACACTAATAGATTGATTGCTAAAAAGCTTTTACATTAATTTAATTTTTTTTATATTTCCACTTTTCATAGAGACTAGTTATTTTCAAATATGTGCTAAAATATTTGCATAAAATTTCAAACACCAACGCATTTTAATGACCAATTACGACATTGGTCCATTTCAGTCGTAGCATCCCCTACTGCATGTTAAATTGTTTATTTAAGCCGCTTACTACCTCATAAGGATAGGATTTTGATTGATAAGTTATTCCGAAATGTCACAATTACTACTATAAAAAAAGTGCTTTCTCTCTATATTCAAAACTGTTTTTTCTTCTTCTACCTTTCTCTCTTCTAGTATGTATATGTTTAAATATATCATTTTGCAACACATCACTATTACTGAAAATACTGCTGTCACTGCTGTCAGTGATTTGGATCCTCCCCCCCCCAAAAAAAAAAGGAGGGGTGGGGGGAAGAGTTTGGTTGCACGAAAACAACCCTTGCAATTTTCTTTAAAATTTACATAACGTGTTTGTTGGCAGGGAGGGTTTCAGAAATTTTTGTAACGCAAGCGAACATGATTTTGTCCCCCAATTTGTACAAATCATTTTTAAGGCAATTTTTCAACTTGTGTGAATTTTTTTTCCAAATTTGTCAACTACAAAATAAATTTGATTAATTTAAGTGCAAAATTTAGGGGGGAAAGACTGGTTGCAGAGTCAAGATGCGTTTTTAGATAAAGTCAAATCCAAACTAACCTTTATAAGGTAATATACATATAGAAATAAAGTAATAAATAAATTAACTAATTTAATTGTAATATATAACTTAATTAATTAAACCTTGAAAAATGTTCAATGGTCAAAACGAATTTCTAATTAAAATTATTTTTATTTTATACATTTTTACTAAAATTTGGCGCCTTCATTAGTCCGGCTCCCCAAGCGGCCATTTGTGTCGCTTGGGCTTTGAGCCACCTTTGTTTGTTGATGCTCTTATGATTCGCTTAAGTGAAATCCGAGCATAAAAGTTATCTTTAAGAAGTCAAAGGTTAGATAAAAGATTTTATTTTTATGTAATCTATTTTTGTTCTAGTTCGGTGTGCATTCGTTATTCTATACTACAATATAGGCGATGCAACAACTTATAAATACTGAATTTTAGCCGAATCGACTAAATAGTTTTTGAGATAACCGTCGTTGTAAGTTCTTTTATGGCTGAAATGTATATATAATTTTCTTGAGATGCAATATACAAGATTTTATTTTCTACTTACTATTTGCCAATATAAACAAGCGACGCGAGATATCTGTATTTCGCAAATTAAATTATAAAGTTATAAAATTTTATAGAAAAATCTTCTGCTTTCAGTAATAAACTATCTCACGAACGCAAATGAAAGCTCAGAGAATAGTTAAAAAGGCGAAGTGATAAGCAGAAAAATATAATACAGAGAGAGTAAATTTTGCAAAACGTAGTTTCAAGTAAAACATTTTTTTGTATAACATAGAAATCATCTCTGACTGGATTTTTTTTATTTTCACATAACTGTCCGCCATTGGAAATTCCATTAAAATTGATTTCAAGGTTCTCGTGTAATCACACACAACGAACATATATAAACATAAATAAATTTAAAAAAATTAGTAACTTTTCCGAAGAATTCTTCAAAAATACTCCACTTACAGACATGATTCTGTATAATTGTTTTAAAATCTATATAGATATGTTGGTAATTTTTAGTGTATTAATGTTTGAAGGTTGAATGTGAGGGTTCTCTATATAGTTGTCCAAATATACTGCTTATTTATAGTTAGCTCTACTATTCTTTTATTGAAACCTATCGAACGCTCATGATAGAGCTCTTAATAAGTGCATCTTACTTCCAAGCTCAAACGAAACAAACTAATAAGGTTTGCATAAGAAATTCTAAGTGTTGAATTGGAGGGATTTAGCTTACCGTAGTTATAATATTAACATTGTCTAGATACAATAAACTAAAGTCTTCAAATTTAGTTTTCAAGGAATTTAGCAAGTGATATATATTATTTTTATCTATATACTTTATTCGTTACAAAAATATGGCCTGTCTGTCTGATTGACAAAAAATGTTACCCTGTGCAGTACGATGGAGAAGGGTGCCAAAATTATGCTAGCTTGTGCTTAAACAACTCCCCTGAATTCACTCGTAGTAAAAAGCAATCTTCTGTTTAATCCAAAGGTCGACAGTGAACGATTTAAAGCGCATTTATGGCTATTAATAGCTTTAGCCTTTGCACGATTTTTTTCAACTGTATCTCAAGTACTTGGTACATACAGCTTAACTTCATTTGACTTTTGTGCCACAAAAACACCAATTAAACAATCAACCTATAGTGAATACAGACAATGCTAAAATTTATTTCTTGTTGCTATTGTTTACAAAGGGATAAATGTATAAGAAGTGTTGGTAACGTTTCTGTAGTTTGTTTTGAATCTTGATTGCTTTTAATAAACAATTTAAAACTCTTACCTTGGATCAGATACTCCATTGGTTATAGAAATGATCGTCTTCTCTCCAACATCAATGACTTTAGCAGCAGGAATTATTTCTGGTGGTTTGTTTTTATATTTTTGTTTTTTGCTATTGGCTGAGGAATTTGATGACCTGCTACTAGCTGCGTCTTCGGTTTCAGTCACAGATGTATTGTCATAATAAACGCCATTTTTCTCACTTTCGTCTGTAACTAAAAGTTCTTCATTCTTACGACCTTTCAATGGGTTTCGTTTAAAAATGCTGACTTTGCGAGCAACTTTAGCTTTCTTTTCTTCCTTCTTAAGCGTCCAATTATCTGCTCCTGGAGGAGACGTTCTTGCTGATCTCGGTTTGCTGTCTTCAGCAGATTTTAACCTTCCTATGGTGGTTTTAAACTCTTTCATGAACTGACTTATGACATTCTTTTCCTTTGGCGAATCATTACTGAACGCAGGGACTGTTCGTTCAGATAGTTTTTTAGCGACTTGAGAAGACAATTGAAGATATTCTTCCAAGGAAGGGTGCTCACTTTCGTCTAAGCTGTACATTTCTACATCTAAGTCCGTGCTGAGGCGACTGTCATCGTCCTGCGTTGTGGCATCTTCATCATCATCATAATCATCATCATCATCATCGTCATCCACTTCCTCGTCATCATCCTCATCGTCGTAATCATCTATCTCTTTGATGGCTGTTGATGATGTGATGACACTGGATCCCGAAATTACAGATAAGTCTTCCGAGCTTATTAAATAGTTTTTACACTTCGAAGACGCTGGTGATTTCGAAGGTTCCCTAAATCCCGAGTTTAAAGAATCCCCGGAAAGGGAAGCATCAGAAGTTTCCGAGCATTCGCTCAGATCGTCCGTTTCTGTTTCAAGTTGAGCTGGTTTGGCAGTTTTGGGAGGATTTTCTTTCATTGTGGACGGTTGACTACTTGAGCTGTGAGCAGAACGGTTGCTTAGTGCAGTGCTGGGCCTTGAGCTTAGCGCTGTACTTGCTTCATTTACTACACTTTCTTCAACAATTCGGGTACCTGAAAATGAAATAAAAGTAATCATCTTGTAAGATTTGGAAGACATTTAATAAAATAGTTTTTATTATATTAAACAGCAATTTATTAAATGGTGATATACAAGTTTTGTTCATCAAGATAGAAATATTAAAATTATAAAACTTTTAAAATTAAAAATGTAGTAACTCCGAACAGGTACTGTACATCGGGGCCGGCTACTTTGCTGTGCCTTTTTGGGGTTATTTTGAAAATCAATTTTCCTCAGATTTCTAAATTTATCCAAAACCGTTTCGTTGTCATGTTGTCAATTTAGTCATACCAAAAGCAGAAGGCAGATTTTAAATTTCCTATAGAATTAAATTCCTCTTTCACGAATTGATTATTGTATTATATTTTAAAAGCTTATAGAGATTGCTTTGTTGAAAAATGGAGTAATATTTTCAGGGTGGTTTGTATATTTTGCACCCCTATTGAAACTCAATCCTTAACCATGTCATTGGTGAAATATAAGTATATCAATGGAGAGGATTTGTAATTTCATAAAAAAAAGTTTGAAAAACTATTTATTACTACAAAAGAACACTTAAAAAAATTATAAAAAGTTTTTTCTCTCTCAGAAACCTCGTCCAAGTTAAGGAACTTTTTTTTAAGCATAAAATGTTAACTTGGGGGAAAAAAATCAAAATAGAACTAAATAAACGAAAATATATAGATATAGAATATAATATAGCAGATAAAAAAAATGTAACATGTAAGGGCGTTTTAAGTTATTCACAATTAAATTGTTCTTTTGAACTGAAATTTACCTTGTACTCCAACTACAATAGTATTAACAGTTGGAGGAGTTCATCTTAACCATATTTAAACAGTTAAATGATAACAGCATGTAACAAGATTGAAATGTTTAGGTAATTACTTTACTAATATAAAACTGAATTCTTCAGTTCTGATGTTAAGCATGAATCGATTGCTGTAGCTCCAGCATCAAAGCTTATCTGTTTTTAAATCAAAGAAGGCATATGGGTTCGAAAAGTACCCATATTTTTGGGTACGTTATACAGTAATGCTATTTTTACCTTTTGTCCATACCATTGCATTCAGAATACTTTTTGTTTAAAAAAAACCATAAGGCTTTAAATTCAAAGAACGTTCGCGCCTTGAATTTTCTTTTACACAAAGATTCTACTTTTGAAAGGTAGTAGTGTATTTTGAAGTTTGGTTCAAAGCTCTAAAATTACTTGAATTAAAATATTAAAAAAAAAATCAAATATATAATTCCATTCAAAATGAGAGCTTCGTCTTCTTCCAAAGGTGTCAACTTAAAATATTTGTTAATTTTATAGGATCCTCGTTAGGTACGATTCCAGCATGAGGTGTAGTGTGGTGGGAGTATCAGGTATATGAAGTGACCACCACATAGGCATTATTGTATGCAAAATATACAGCTATCAATAATTGGGCGGCTTACTTGCTAAGTAAATATAAGTTTCGAGATTATAGTGTTTAAAGTTTGCAACTACTTTGAATACAATGTTAAGTGGAGTTAATAAGAAATGATCACGGGTAACGGATGTTATATTATGAGGGATTTTTGATTTAAAACCTACACTAAGAACTTTACAGGTGATTCACATAATATGTAGAGTAATAAACAAGTATAAAATAGAGTAATACAGAGAAGTGCAAAGTAATGTAGGGTAATACAGACAAGTATCTAAATTTACCATACCAGAGTTATTCAATGCAGATATAATATAAAATCTACCATTCCAGATTAATATAATATCTATTATCTTACCTGTGCGAGAGGAACTTCTTTCTTCTTCATCTACTCTTTCGATTGCTGCCTTTGTTCGTTTTGACTTTGTCTTGTGCACTCGAGAATACTCAACTTCTGGTTCTTCTACAGTTACTTCACTTTCTTGCAGCTTGTAGAGAAGCTGTCGTCGGGAAATTTTTGTATCGTTGTGACCAGATGGGTACTCTAAGGTGCTGCAGCAGCCTTCTTTTATAACTCCTCTATCTTGACTTGTAGAACTGGTTGAGAGATCCATGTCATCTAGAGCGAAAGGAATATGATTAAGATGATCCGAAAAATCTCCAGAACTTCCATAGAAAGTAATATAAACTTATTACTGTATCAATGTATCGTTTCAAGGAGCTAAACAATAGTGAACGGAAAATAATTAAAAGGGAAATAAAATAAAATATTTTTCTATTATTTTAATAAAGGATTTCTTATGTTCGGGTAGCGAAGAAAATATTTTTCTCTCAAACAAATAACCAAAAATATTTTTTAAAAAAATTGGATTTTTTAAAAAGTTATTTAACTTGTTACTTACACAAACAAAAAGTTTGTTAAGGTGTGTATCAATTATAGAGGAATGTTTCAATGCTTTGTTTTTATTTAGCGTCTATTGACTGAGAAAATTTACAACGAACATAAAACTTAAATTTGAGATATTGAATCTTGAGCTAAAATATTATCTAGCTTTCTAATGGTATGCATCGGGAAAAAATACGAAAAAAATGTGTACTTTTTATGATAGAGCACCGATAAAAGTGCTACATTATTACAAATGCAACAAAAACAGCACACTTTTCCAATAATTAAAAATGTCAAAATTGACTTGTTTGATGATTTTTCATTCAATTTTTGCTAAGAGAAGTTATTCTGTAAAGTTTAAATTAAAATATAATGTATGTAAGGGAATCTTGAGGAAATGTAAATTTTTGGGTTTTACGCGTCTATTTAGATTTATCTCATAATATTTTTTTATGATATGAAAATACGTATATATAAAATCTATTGTGCATCACATACACAGTTCTTTAATAGTCAATCTGTTTAGAAACTACTTTTACATGATGCAACAGCAAATTCTAAGTGGAAAAACTATCATTCGTATTTTTAATCCTCGTTACATCTTTGAAAAAATTCAGGAAAATGTATATAAGTAAAATGGTTTTAAAAAACTACTTACGCTGTTATTAAATGTACTAAAAGTACAAATAACTGGCTCAAAATAAAAGTAAGGACGCTCATACTATAAGATCCCGCGGCCGTTTATTTGAGCTCATCACGTTTTTAGTCTATTAATCTTTTTACTGCATTTAACAATATAATTTTTCAATTGTATTTTTATATACATTTCATAATTGTCATAAATTGTCGGGCGATTGTAATTTTTTTGGCTCTTTCACTACACATAATACGTCATTCTTTTTGCTATGCTTTAACTAATTTGTTTGTTCCTACTAAAGTTAAGAGACTTATTTAAACTATAAGCAAAACAAGATAAAACTTGTCATAAGGACATTACGTTAAGAATAGAAAATAAAAATGCGACGTAAAAATACGCAATTAAAATACATCAAAATCCGGACCTATTTCGTGAGATACATCTACCTTCATCAGTAGAAATAACAAATTCTCAATAAATATTGAGTATTCAAATTCTCAATACGTCCATTTTTTACTTATCAATAAAATCACTTTCACACAACTTAAAGACCCCATTGACAATTTTAATAACTGGGGCATCTATAGTATCTCATGTCAATGTGGAATGTCGTACATCGGTCAAACTAAGAAGCATTAAAATTTCGCTTCAGGGAGCATCATGCACATACTGTCAAATAAGAAATAGAAAAAGTCAATCATTGCTACACACTCTTGGGAACATAATCACATATTTAATTTTTCTAAACCACATTTCATTTGCAAACCCAAATCTCCAGATGAACTTGACTTCCTGGAGGCGTTTCACATTTTTAGAAATATTGATTCGTTAGTTAATGAGACCTTTGCCGTTCCAATTTTTCCCGTTTGCTGGCACACAAGAGTTAACTACAGCCAATTAAGATAATTTTTGTCCTTTGGCAACACTTTCATTTCTGGAGTTATTTTCATTCTACTATCATAGACTTTTTTATTTCTGCTGATAAAGAAAGATGTATCTTCCGAAACATGTCCGGATTTTGATGTATTTCAATGGGTATTTTTACGTTGCATTTGTATTTCTTATAAGCGAAGTAGTTGGGTAAAATAATGTTTTATTAGGCCAATACAGGTAAATATGACACAGCCAAACAATATCCATCGCTTAAAAATGTGTGACCATCCTTAAACTTTTCCACCATTAAACTTTTTAGTGATGAATATTTACACTAAATATTTTTTGTACTTTATGTTACAGAAATGATATTATATAATTATTCTATTATGTAAACAAATAATAGACTTAATCCTTACCTTTTGATCTTTTCCCACCATCCATTTCCAAGACGGTAATCTCGTTCTCCGCGTTGCTGCTGCCATCCCCCCTCATTCTACTTATTTTCTCATACAGATCCAATCGGAAAAGATCAAACTTGGAATAATTTTCTCCAGCCGCATTCAAAGTTGCCAGCTTCCTTTTCTTCCTTCCTAAGCTACCTCCAAGATCCTTCAAACTCACTGGAGAAGGCGATTCCCTGCAGCAATCTGCAACTCCACCAGGCGGTGAAGGAGCCCTCTTCTTACTCTTCGATTTGGCATTCCTTGGTGGCGGCAAGGGCGGTGCTAACTTCGATTCTAGCATGACAGATCCAAGATTTGATCCATGAATCGACTCAATCTTCGTCGTCATTGTCGGTGTATTCCCTTTTTTGGACGAGAACTTCCCTCTGAAGCTGGATTTGCGATTGCTGGTTCCGTCCATGTCCCTTTCCTTGAAGTCTTGGTAGAAGTAATCGTCTTCTGGAATGACCAGAAGGGTTGGTCTGTATCGGAAGCTGTTGAGTCGGTTCTTAGCTGCAGCAATCATGCCACGAATGCGAACGAAGAACTCTTGGGAAGATGGTTGGGCTGGAGTTGCGACGAGGTCGTTGGGATTTTCTTGGGACTGGGATCCCCCACGGTTGTAATCGGCGTGCCAGAGTTTGTCTGTTCCTTTTGTGTTTGCATCGTGCGATGAGGGATTTCCGTCTGCAGGGCCTATGTCGTGATCATTAGTCGAGTGGCTGGTTGTAGTCTAAATAGGGTGACATGAATATGATTTGTATAAATAATTTTCAATATAGTTAAAGTGTATTATATAATGATTATTATCTAATGATTTACTTATACATTTTCTGCAATACTGTACACGGCAAAGATTTAATACGATAAAACCGCTTACAGCGCCTCCTAGCAGCAATTTTCTGAGTTAGCAAGTCTGTCTCTAAAATTATACGACATAATGAAAATAGTCAATTAAAAAGTTGCATAAAAGAATCAATTTAGTACGAAAATATTCATTGAGGATCATGAATGCTAGGAATGAACGCGTACAACACTCGTTTGTTTGACTTGCATACCGTGAACTCTCTTTTATACCTACCGAAAGTGGAATTTCCTTCTCTGTACGCGTTTCATAACGTAACTGTAGAAATCGCGATCGAACAAACAATTGTTGATCGAGTTCTATTTATAAAAGTTCCATTCACTAGTCTTTTTTACTAAATCGATGTTATTCTACAACTTTGTAATTGATTATTTTCATGTATGTATATTTTAAAGATAAACACTCTAAATCCGTACATCGACGCTAGAGGCGCTGTAAGCGGTCTCGTCATACAGTGGATAATCACATTGTTCTACCTAGACACAACTTTTACGACTATAGCTGTCGGCGTTCAAAGGTTAAGGGGATGAGAAAGGAGTTTAATTGACACTCTGTATGCACAATGTGCATGTATGTACCAACAGATTAATGCAAATTAAGAATATGTATCAGACTTATTTGGATGATTAGTTTTAATGGCAGCTGTGACTGCGTAAATGTGCACTACCATCTAAAAAGTTGCGATTCAATATTCCTGGTACCGTATACGGTGTCATATCAAGCAGGTTATTACGGTCATTTGGTATGGCTGGGAAAAATAAGAAGTAATACACTGCATATTTAATATTCATATTATATTTTGATTTATTAAAATAATTGTTACTGAAATTAAAGATTAATGATTCTTTGACATTTACTGTGAATTTTCTTATAAATTAACGTTTCTTTAAATCGGTTAATATTAACAAAAAAGCTTATTATGTATATGAATTTTTAAATATATAAATTTTTACTGTAATTAATAGAAGCAAAAATAACGAAATAAAAAAAAAATAAACAAAAAAATCTTGGAATTAAATTGATTACGCATTCTTTCCCTACCAAAAACACTCATTTGTTAATTACTTTTTTTAATAAGCTATTTAATTGTTTTACCTTTAAAGAACTTTTAGAAGTAAATTCAGCTTCTTGAACTAAGTTGTTAATATATGCGTTTCTCCTCTGAAAAAAAATATATATTTATATGTAATTCTAATATATGATAGTACAAAATTATATACAAATTCATAAAATAAAAACATGATTGAAAACAAATTATGTATGAAAGCCGTAGTGTTACATTGATATAAATTAAAGTAGCATTGATATCATTCGAAGTCACACTGATATCATTCGAATTCACACTGATACCATTCAAAGTCACACTGATACCATTCAAAGTCACGCTGATATCATTCAAAGTCACGCTGATATCACTCAAAGTCACACTGCTATTATTCAAAGTCATACTGATATCGTTCAAAGCCATACTGATATAATTGAAAATCATACGGATATCAGTCAAAGTCAAACGGATTTTATTTATAACACTGTTTACGGACTGTAATTCACTGTAACGGATTTTATTTATATTCAGATACACTTATCACAAAATTTCACATTCTTCATTGAGAGAAACGGAAATTGCACTAATGACACAGACAACCGTAAAATTTGTAATCTTTCGAGAGTTTCAGAATTTTCACTTATAAATAAATTTATTTTTTGTTTTACAATAACATTAAAGTAATTTTTTACTTTAGTCCAAGGTATTTTTTTATTTAAAATCCTTAATTGGTTAAAGGAAATGGATTAATTCCTTGGCTATTAAAAAATTAAAATTTTCGTGTAAAATGTCAAATAAACGTTTATTTAATTTACGTAATTGCATACTAACATACATTACGTATATTGCATATTTAATTGAATTTATTTATTATTAAACTAATATATTATTTGAAAAATTAGCCAAAATTTATTTTATATATAATTGCATACCCTGAATTCGTATTAAACAGTAATCCTTCTCAATAAATAAAAACTATTTTTAATTTGAAATACAATTTTAATTTAAGGCTATTTTACTTATCTTTTCTTTAAACAATTTCAATTTTAAGTTATGCGTAACATAATTATAGTCTTTTTCGCATCTAAATATGTAATACCTCATTTAAAACATTAAGTATATATTATTAATAAAATTTAAAATACTTTTGAAAAAAATTATAAATTTATAAAAATGAAATTTATAAATATTTGATTATATTAAACCATATTCGAATTTTCATTGATTAAGAAAATATAGGGTGTACAGTAATACCGTATGAACTCTGCAGAACGATAATCTCTTCGTTCGTAGTACATAAAAAGTTATTTAAAAAACAATACCTCTGCGATCCATAAGTTTCGAGAATAATTAGAACGAAAAAGTGTGATATCGCACCTTGTGTGCAACAAAGAAAGTATTGAAAATATGGGAAGTGTACAACAGCTGAGATAATTGAAATAATAATTGAAAAAATCGGGTAGGCACAGCATCTACTGTAGTAAGGTTTGGCTGATGAATATTTTCTACAAGGCCTGCTCCTTCTTACGTCTTCCGTAAGCTCTAGATCACTCCGCACTTGTCATAGGTTTACACTTCTTGAAATCAGTTTCTTCGCATTGAACTGCTCTTTGAACCTATTTAAATTTCCTATGCCACAATTGAACTAGGGTGTAGTGAACTACTTTAATGTAATATTTTAGCTTCATAGGGAAATCTTTGACAAATACCATCTACTCCAGACAATTTTCACATCAATAGTTTAAACTGTTAACTATTCAAACGGAATTGTAGAACTTGTCGTTCTCTACAAATTAAGCAAGTACTCGTCAAGAACCTTTGATTAGAATATATTGGTTAAACAGGCCAGCGTATGCCCGTCTCGCGACTCATTTCTCTCCAAGCGGTGAAAAAAGGTCAGAGTGGGGTGTGAATTAATGGCTAATTTGGTCGGCGTGGCTCATCTTCTTACATTATGTTAGGTTATTTATCCCCATATGATGATTTCATATCAGCACTTTTGGTGCGGGCGAAAGTTTCTGTCGAACCCGAACTGATTTTAAACACGTATTCACGTTAAAATATTACTCCTCATTTTGGTTACGGAATTGAGATCGGGGACCGATGATAGATGTATGTCAGTTATACAAATAAATAGACGACGTTTGGCTCATTTAAATGAAGGTATAGTTCGGCTCTGGCTAAATGGCCGCTGTGATGTCACATTATTTACATGGTTCACATAAGCCAATTGGTCAACTGGTCCAAACTCGTTTGTTGATTCGTTAGAACCAGCTTAAAAGGGCGTTACCCATCTACTAATTAATCGGAGCCAGGCTGTAAATAAATGTTATTTTGAACACCTTCCTATGTAAACATATCCAAATATCGATGCTAAGCTATTTTTACGCATGGGTTATGCGTCATACTTTTTCGTTAGCATTTTTCTCTGAAACTATGGGCCGTACAGGTATGGGAATAGTTTTATGTACTCCGAATTATAATTCTAAGGTTTCTCGATCATAAGAGTTTAAGCGGTCTTGATGGGATACCTTGTATATCAACTTAATATCTAATAGGGATGACATTTGATTGGATGAAAAGAAGTTACGCGGAATGCACTATTAGCACAAAAAAAATATCATGTGATATTTTTTAATATCTGGTAAACTTTTAACTGACATTTTGAGGTGTGGTAAAAACGTGAAGTTTTAAGGTGTGATAAAAAAATAGAAAGTAGAATTCAGGCAGACATGAAAACATCGTGAAGCAAAAGCTGACATGAAAAGATTTTTAGTATTTTGGAGTAATACTGAATTAATAAACTATGTACTTTTAAATGGAGAACATTTTTATTTCACACGTTAAAACTTTATATAACGTTCTTACAGAAAACGTGGTAGATTTTTTTTTAGAAAAAAACGGAATTTTTCGTCAAATTATCCTAAATGAACTGTACTGAATAAAACATTTTTATATTCTATATATGAAACTGTAACTCAATATAAGAAATTGTTACTTTATATATAAAATTGTAGTTCTATATATGAGATTATATTTCTACATATAAAGTTGTAATTTTGCGCATGAAATTGTAAATCTTTGTATAAATTTTTACTCTATCTATATATACATATATATACTACAAAATTGCAACTTAAAATATGAAATTGTAGATTCAGATATGAAACTTTAAATTAATACGGCGAAATTATTGACTTGTATATAAATTTGTAGATCGTTATATGAAATTGTGTCTCTACAATTGATTTTTTAACACGATACATGAAAATGTAACGCAATACGTGGAATTTTGCTGTATATCTGAAATTGTAGTTTTGTATATGAATTTGTAATATACTTTAAAAATTATCCTTTTGTTCTTAGAAGTGATTTTAAAGCAGTTGCAAGACATAAGTTTATAACCTACCGTGCCGCAGTTATTCGTGTCGTCCTCTGCGGCTTCAATTGAACTCTGCGAAGGGTTGAGACCTTGCCTTCCGGCTTCCCTCCGATTTTTTCGGACTTTCAAGTAAATCAGAACCGCCCCGACGTAGATCAAACCTAAGATCCCGAGGCACAATCCGATTATTATGAAATTGTTCTTGTTTGTGGATTGGTCAGCGAATTCGGGTTCCAGACCTATAAAAAATGGGATGTGGTTTTATTCATTTATTTATTCCCTTTTACTACCATTTTCACTTGAAAAAAATTGTAGGTGTGAGGTCCATTCTACACTTCTACACGGACGTTATTATTTTTTTTTTAGCGCGCGTAATCATGTTTTGAAAACAATGATGTATATATCTGTATATATCTCGTGTTGAAACGTTCATTGAAACGTTATTAGCCCCTAAATTTGTTTACACACGTTTTTGATGTCCATGTAAAATGAACATATGGCTGGTTTAGTGATCACTTTAAGAACTTCCTACACGTTTACGTTTTTTTTATGAAACACTTAACCACGTTTCTGTCCTTCCCACAAAATTGAATGACAAAAATAATATGCTTTTTAGTTATTGAGAGAACAAGCTAGCGAAAGAACGATTTTTTTAAACACAAAAACAATATTTTTACGTACAGAAGAACGGGAGCAAAAGAACATGTCTATTTTTTGGTAGGGACAAGTGAAGTGCAAATCGATTTCTTGTCGCCTTCTTATGACACAGGTCCTAAATACTTGTGCCTGTATGGTCGGTGTCGTAGTTCATGCGACCAAAGAAAAATCGCCTTACGATAGTTGATTTTATCGCAACTTATACATTTTGTTATACAGTGTGGTCACAAATTATTGACGAATGGTCATTGTTTCGCTGTATCACATTTAGCTGTATTGGCATAATAAAACATCATTACTTCACTGCCAATCTGCCCAATTACTTCACTTATATTTTAAACAAGTCAAGTCATTTATTTAAAATATAAGCGAAATAGTTGGGCAAAAATATTTTATTGTGCCAATACACCTAAATGCGATACAGCTAAACAATGACCATTTGTCAATAATTTTTGACCACTCGGTATATACTTCGATGCTATTTGCACATCTGAATTTTATCACCGATTGTACTACTTGGAACCATTTTTCTATCAAAATGATAGAAAAACCAAAGTAGAGTGTTTACGCTCTGCTTTTCAACCATACTATAAATTAAAGTACATATTTTGTATTGAGAATTTCTGAATGTTTTAAATTAATAAAGTAGGCTCTTTTTCTTTGTTAAAATACAATAAAATTGATAAATGCAGATTACAGCCTCCTTTTAAAAATACTGTTTTAAAAGTTAATTGCTAAAAAATCTAATTTATTTTGTTTTTTATTGTAAATGATTGGTATACCTTCTAAAGTTAGTTAATTTTTCTAATTAGGGTAATTAGGGTAAAAAATGTGACTTGATAGAGCACGTTTGCATAAAAAAATCCTTGATCTATTTTATCACTGGTGACCCCATTTTCCGCATCCCTGAATCGAAGTAGATTTCTACCGAAAAATAATTAAAAAAATTATTTGAAAACTTTAGAATTAAATAAAAACAATAGATTTTGCTCTCTATGAACAAGGACATATTTTTATATAAAAACAGTTACAATATTTTTATACAAAGAAATTATATATTAAATTGTAAAAAACATCATTTTTTTTCCTTTGCACCTTCCCTTATATTGTAAATATTGAAGATAATTAAAAATATATATATAATACTTTTCATGGGAAATTTACATTTATCGAGTATATATAAGATAGATAGTATATATAAGATCGAGTATATATTAAAGATTTAGCTATAATTTTATTTTATTAATGATTTTGATTTTATTTATATAGGAATTCACTGAGTTTATGTATATGATTTTATTAATGAAGATATCTATAATTTTATTTTATTAATGATTTTATTTATAATATGAATTCACTGAGTTTATGTATATGATTTTATTAATGAATATATCTATAATTTTATTTTATTAATGAATATATCTATAATTTTATTTTATTAATGAATATATCTATAATTTTATTTTATTAATGAATATATCTATAATTTTATTTTATTAATGAATATATCTATAATTTTATTTTATTAATGATTTTATTTATAATATGAATTCAATAATGAGTTTATCTATATTACTATTTGTACATCTGAATTTTTTTTCTGAATGATTTTATTAACGAATTTATCTATAATGCGATTTTGTTAAAATCTTTTTACGAAAATTTATTAATTAAATATATCTATAACCATCAACAGGAAGGACTAATGTCAATTTTTAATTAAAAAAAACTATTTCGATTTTTGATTGTATTCTATTTTAAACTTCTAAACGAAATAGAAACCTATGTCACCAGGCTTCTCTAACCCTTCAAATCAAACAATTCCGTTATTTCCGTAACATTGCAACAAAGCTGAGCCTGAAAATTTGAAGCCATTTTTCTCAAAACTGTCAATTATGACATTGGTCCTTCTTGTTCCAAGCCACAGGCGTAACTTAGGTTGTTCTTACCTGGAGCGTAACCAATTCTTAAGGCTGCACAGGGTTCAAAGGTTCCATTTGAGGGTTCTCCTTCACATAGTAAACGAATCAGAACTAAATGATGTTGAAGACGCCGACGATCTTCGTCGTCTCCCAGCCACTAAACAATTTTTCGGAAAAATACAAAAAAAAATTGAGAAAAAATATAGATAAAGAGCAAAGATATAGCTTTTTCTGATTCGAATATAATGTAGAAGGTCATGAGACATCTTGAAATCGTGTATATGGTTATTAGAAATGGTTTTTTAAAATTCAAAATATTAATACTAAATATCTGCTTAAGGCATATTTACATTTTAAAACTTAGTTGACCAGTCACGAGTATACCCGTCGTTTACATGTCAGAACGTTGCAGTAGATACTCGGTTTTTCGATATGTATGTAAAACATGTTGTGAACTATTGCACGTATTTAAATGTTCTATACAGTATACCATAAAAAAAATTAAATATGTATAAGCAATTAATTTCCTATACGATTTTTTCTTCACCTAATCATAATCGAAGATTTAATAATAAATATACTTTTATTGAATTTTAAGAACAAACTGTGTGAACGCCATTTAACTTGTTTTATAAAATCATTTAAAACTAGCATATCCTTGCTCCTCCCCGTATTACCAGATAATTAATATACACAGAAATACACTCATGGAGTGTATATTATTTCAATAAAAGAGCTAATTTTCATATAGACGTCTTCATATAACTCGCATAGTTGTCGTTGTAAAATTAAATCTTACAATTGAATTTTAACCACCTTTCAATTGTCATATTGAATTAAAATCTGAAATAGTTGTATAATCCCAATCGTACTACGCTTAATAATTGGTAATTAACAATTCATATTAATTAAAAGTGAACTTTAGTTTTGACCAGGGGCAAGTTATGAATTGGCGTTATCATCATAATGCTCTTAACAGGTGCTTTAAAAAAAGCGTCTTTTGGAAGGACTACTTCACAGAGAGTATTAAAAATCAATAGTATGATTTCTTACCTGCAAAAATGTCTTGTTACCATCGTAGTAGACCCCAAAGATTTGCGATGGCGTTCTTATTGGTTGCCATCCATGGGTTGTCATTAATAACGAGGCTTTGACATTGCAAGAGAGATGTTTCGACGAAGCTTGCCTTGTAATTCCTATGAAAACGCATAATCTCAGGATACACGAATTAGATACAGATACAGATAATCTCATATACACATATCATTCACAGATAATCTCAGATACACATAATTTCATACACAAATAATTTCGGATACACCTAATTTCATATACAAATAATCTCGGATACACCCAATCTCAGATACACATAATATGATATATGCATAATTTTAGGACACTAATCCTATGCAGATACCCACACATAATCTTAGAATAAAATAACCAGATACAGATACACGTGATCTCAGATACATATAATCTCAGGACACACTAACCATTCTTTCTTAACACAGGGCAAATTATATAAATTCGTACATACACGAATATTAACACGTTGCTGGATAGGGTTATTTTTAAAAATAAAATGTTCTCACCTGTGCCATTTATAAAGTAATATTGTTATATTTAAAAAATGCTACTTACCTATTTATTAAACTTATAGAAAGAAATTGCATTCTCACAGCACTGGAAAAGAATAATGAACAACACTAAAAAAAAAGCAGAAAGGTCTACTCACCTCTGGGCAATTACGGGAGAGCCTCAACAAAATAGTTGATGTTGCTCTGATTTGACGTCATAATTCGAAAGGATTCCAGATCCCCAGGCATTTACTTTAGGCCAATAAAAAAGGCTACGAGAGGAACTATTGACTTGATGATGTTTTTTTCGTTTGGTTGTTAGATCCATGTGATGTTTCGCTCGGTTTTGAAATAAAGTTTAAAAAGTTATGACTACGAGAGTGTTGAACTTAGAGGCGAATATGGGTTGAGCTTGTAGTGGCAAAGTTGTGTATCGTAAATTTTCAACAAGTAATGTCATGGTTATTATACCGGAAGTTTTTATATCGTGTTTGTTTTATCGCTTTGTTTGTGTTGTTGAACATTATCTACTATAAGAGCAGTTACATGGATAGTATTTGAAGTGTCCATGGAAAAACGATGAGGGTCCACTTTGTGTTGGAATCGATATTCTAACGTTTTATGTTGGCTACTTCTTTGTACTTTCATTTTATCTAGTTTTGAATCTAGTAGAAATATGATATTCCATAAAAAAAAAAAAACATTAACCCTTACAGTCGAGGCTTTTTTCGCTCGGGCGAACTAGCAACTCGAGACGATTTTCCTCATATTTGGTGAATTTCTTACTTTGGTGCCTTAGAGTCACCTTTCGAATTGACGCATCAAAATAAACCGTGCCTGAGAGTCACCTCTCAACCACAAATTGTTAAAATTGAAATGTCTACGAGACATCAAACTTTGTTTTTCAATTTCGGCACAATTACTTTGGTTGGACTGTCATCGTTCTTCTCCGGACTATTCATTTATTCTTTTGTATATACTTTTTAAAAAGAGAATAATTCTGCAGTTTGACGAATTTTAAAATTATATGTGGTGGACACTTCATATACTCGAAACAATCGCAATTCCTATAAAAACTTTCATAGTGTAAAGTCACATGTGAGCCATTTATTTTTTATATTGTATATAACATTTTATTAATAAAGTATAAGAGTATTTATTTAGCACCAGTTAAATTAAAAAAAAAATAGCACACGTTTTCAAAAATATCTTAAATAACTTATTTTTTCCTGTTTTCTTATTGAAATATTTTATTTTTGTATATATTTTTTATTATTAGATATATATTTCTTCATTCAAAAATTATCGCATAATTATATAAAAAAAAAGAAAGACATTTAGAAATCATGTAGCATACAGAAACTAGTGAAAGTTTCTACATAAAATTTTGAATGGCGTAATCAGATAAATTAAATGCATTAGGAAGAATGAGGAGAAATATATATTTGCACATTTAACAAATTGGGCTCGTTTGTATTAGTACATAATTCAAATTTACCAGATACGGTCAGATGTGCGCCTGGATACACCAATTGCCCTGTCATTGGTAGAAAAACCAGTGGGATTCTTTCCACAGCAAATGGTCTCACGAACATAGCCACTGGACACTCTAAATACAAAATAATAAATTGATTTAGGAAAATGCATTGTAAAATGTATCTGAAATAATGAAATTGTTAAAAATGAAGAATAAGGAGACACACCGCAAAATCAATTTTCATCGACAATGTTGGCGTGGAAGACCTAGAGTTTCCATTTCCAACACCGATATCGATGCCACGTAAACAAGTGAGTGGAACTACTTGCTTAGATTAAACCAATGAAAGGCACGGAATGAAAAATTATCTGACGTCATTTTGGTGATGCTTAATAACTTATACATAACTATTACTAAATATTCAAAGTAATACATAATTACGAAATAGCGAATGGCGTTGGAAAAGCAACAAAATTATGATTTCTATTCAAATTTGCTCATGCTTGTAAAATATTTACGCAACTATTTATTGCGCTTGATTTTTATATTGAACTGAAATCATATTTGGCAACATTAGTTTTGACGCCTTGGCCAATTGTCTCCTTATTCTTTACTTTAACCAATAAAATTATTGTATGTAGTGATTTATCATCTAAAGAGTATTCTGTGATTCGAAATGCATGTATACTATATATACACGTATCTATATGTACTATAAATATTCACATATAGGTATATTTATGTTTATATACCATACACTTACTAACATTTATATGTAAGTTTGTATAAAAACATGAGGTATTTTATATTTCAAAGAAAATAATTAATATTTATTAATACTCATTTTATATAAATCCCTCTGTTGTCAGTGTATTATCAAATTTTAAATTTCAATTTTATATTCCTTCTAAATATATTATCGGTCGGAAATTTGATATTATTAAGTAATAACAATGACAATATAATAATAATTGATGATTTATATTAATTAACAATAATTCAAAAATTGGACAGTGGCAAATTTCGATCCCGCGTTATCAGCATAATGCTCTGGTCACGCGCTATGAACATGTATCTGTTGGGAAAATAACTTCTCAGAAAGCATTGTGAATTAATAGTATGATTTTATTTTGGGGCAGAAAAACTTCACTTTACTACATACTGAATAAAATTTCCAACTGAAAATAGTAAGGTAATATTAGCTAATAAGGTTCAAAGATTTTTTTTAATAATAAAGCATATTTTGGTTTGTTTTTCAATAGCTTTATTCTTTTTAATTAAAAACTACAAATTTGTCCTCAACTTATTCAAAACAGTACTCGTTATATTCAAATTAAAACTAAATGTTTTAAACTAAAAAATAATATATATAGTCAACTAATGTCAAAGACATTGATATTAACTAATAATACACTTGTATAACCAACATGATTTCAAAATATATAATGAAATAATGTAAATTTCATTGATATAGTTTTGATTTTTTGTACGGAATTCTGGTAAAACGAATTGTTCTGATAATTCCATTACTTTTATTTGATAATAATATATTAAGGTATTCCGATTAAAACAATAACATCCCATGTATAAAGCTATAGTTAGGAATTCATTTTATAATTATATAATCAGTAGAACACCTGTTTTGAGTAACTTTCTGAAAATAATAAATCCATAAATATATTCAGTTTTTTATTCGCTGCTACAAAGAATAAATTAAAGCAAAGCATACTAAATTCAAGTCACGGGCGATCAATGAAGCTCAGTTATTCTTCGAAAAATCTTTTTTCATGTACCCATACCTCTTTCCCTTCGACATTCTAAGTTTCTGAATCATAATTGATTTAACAACAATTAATTTTCTTCTGTAGCCATTAGCAAACCCTGGCAGAATCATAATTAAAGCAAGGGTAGCAATTGATAGTTCAGCGAACCCGATGATAAGATCGGTACTACACGAGAAAATGTCAGTTTAATTGTCAACCCGATAACGAGTTTCATTTTTGACGTCTTCGGCAGTTTTAGGACTAAATTTTACCCGATTTGCCCCAAAGGTAAGGGAATAGTCGCATTTTTGTTTGGTTCTTTCTAGTTTTAAGTTGGGCAATTCTACTTGCTTGGTTCTTGTTATGACGAAATCGATAAAAACAAATCCGGATATACTAAATCTTGACATGATCAATTCAACACTTCGTTCCTTATCTATGCTTACACGCGAATGCATGTTTTTAACACTTGTTTTGGATAGTTTTATTATCTTGTGTCATCTTTTTATGCGTTTTGCTAATTTTGATGGTAGCAATTAACCTTTTGGATTCCAACACATTTTGGTATTTACGTTTTTTTATGGAACTTTTATTCTGGTTTTAGTTCTTTCCAAAAATACCTTTTTCTTCTTAAATGATAAAAAAATACGCTGCTTTGGAGTTAGGGAAGCTAAATAACTGGGTTTTTAAATACAAGAACATGCATTTATCGCCATTTTTAACCCTTTGCACTCCGTTGGCACCGCTCAGGCGACAACATAACGACTCGTTCTTTTGGTTCCCTGTTCTTTAAAATAAACGAGAACAGCGTGTTTAAAAAACATCGATATTTTTTTCAACTCGTTCTTTTGCAGATCCAAAACAGATTAGGTTTCTTTTTTCTATAAGCATAACAAATTCTAGGGAAAGAACATAAGGATGAATAACTATTCCGTAGAAAGAACGGAAAACGCAAAGAGTTCTTGGAGTGCAAAGGGTTAAAGAACGGACAAAAAAGAACAGGTCGTTATTTTATGGGCAGAAAGAACCCAGTGTAAAGGGTTAATTTATCTTTCTTTTGTACATAATAGAAATATAATTATCCCGCTCTTCAAATCTCAAATTTGAAATATCTGTTTCTCTTAGTTAATTTCTATATCCTTATTATGATAACTTTTAGTAATTTTAAGTTGATTTCTTAATGGCATGTTTGATGGTGTAGTCAGAGTTGAAAGTTAAGCAACTTCAGTAGTAGATTGGTAGCTAGCACAACACATTAAAATGATTATTAAATTTTTCAACTTATTTCGGTATTTAAAAATAAATTAACTCTTAAAAGTAATACATTTTCTTAAAATATCTTCTCTTTTTAATGTGATTTAAAAATACCATTTAATTCATTCCTATTTTAACTGAATAATATATTTTATTTTTAAAACTACTTGAAATTTAGTATTTAAATGTTACTAAAACTTTAGTGTACTAACCCAAAAAATTTAATTAACTGACACTTTACAATAGTTTAAAAAATATGGAGTATTTTTTTTATAATGTAACAAAATACTTGATTGTTTATTGAGGTAAAAGCCCCAGGTTCCATTGTTTTAAGCTATTTATTATTTTTATCCAAACTATCCAACTATTCCCTTTCAAACGTGTTTTATTAAAATCGATTCAATATAGTTTCATATAATTTATTATATTCTTCTAAACAATAATAGTCTATGTCGTAAGTGTGTGTTTCACATTAATTGGCTACGATGACGTCAACTTAAATATAATATAATTGGTTTTGGTTTTGTTAATTAACGTCGCACTAGAGCTGCACAGTGGGCTATTGGCGACGGTTCGGGGGTCAATCTCGAAGGAAAGACCCGGGAACACATACACATTCACACACACCATAGAACCATGGTCAGATGACGAGGAAACACCTGAACTGGCACCCAACGCCTTCAATAGACGTCGGGACTTTGGACCCAGATCAGATTTATCGTGCACCAGTCCCGTATACACGCCAGTATAATTTGTTGGATATTCTGGACGACTTTCTAGTATTTTTGTAGCGAAGCTGGCAACCCTCCGATCGCAAGATCTTTACTTTTTTACTTTTCTATGTCAAGTCCATTTCACGGATTCGAACCACCAATCCTCTGATTAGTAGCTGAACGCCTTACCAACTGAGCAACTGGGGCTCCCTAAATATAATATAAAACAGATTGTATTCAAATTTGAGACACAATTGAAAGGAAGGCAATTATTCGAGGAGCAAACATTCAGAACGAGTATTGTATCAAATATATGAAAACTAGATTACCACATCACTGAATTCGCATTCAAATTTTTCATCGAACTAATTTTATTCGTCCAAAACATTTTTTCCATTGAAATTAACTTGCAAAAATTTATATCTGCACGCGAGTCAATGCATTTAGGAAAGTAATATGCGTTTTCCTACTATCTATATAGTCGCCCCCACTGTGCAGCTCTAGTGCGACGTTAATTAACCCACCTACGATCTATATGAATGTGATAGATTCCGTTTTGAATGTTTGCTCCTTATTTGTAAAATACAGATGGCCATAAAATAAGTTCCTGTGTTTAGAAGCATCTGTAGCTAAAACTAATGAACGGAATTACACCAAATTTTGTATTAAAGATATTGAAGGCATGGAAAGAAGATTTCAGTAAAATAAAAATCGTATAAAAAATCAGTGATAGGGGGAATTTTGACGCTGTCCGAGAAGAAAACAAGCATAACATAAAAAGAGTTGCGATAGATACACATAAATTAATTTAATGAATAAAATCAAAAGAAATAATTCTTTATCAGAATTAGGACAGACACATCGGATGAAATTCGTTGTACAAAGAAAAGTTAGCAGATAGAAAAGAATATGTGGTTCTGGAGACCCTGATTCTGATGAATAAAGGATTATTTATTTTGAGTTTAATCATTAAATTAATTTGTTTGTCTACCGTAACTTTTTATATATATTATACATGTTTTCAAAAATTTCCAATAACGGTGATTTTTGGAACTAATTTGTTTTTACGGAAATGTTTTTCACCATGCTTTGACTATACTTTATAGGAAATTTGGTGCAATTGAAGACGCGGGTGTAAGAAACAGACAGCTCCAGTTTTCAAAATCGTTCAGGACAGTCGAAAAACACTGTACGTTTCTTGCATGTATGATACAAAATTACAGCTCCTTTTCCTTTATATCTCTATAGCCATTTCTTAGAGATGCTTGGTTTTTGCACCAGTCGATAGAAGATATTTTCTTTATATGAATAAATGAAATAGTATAGACCAGAAAATAATGGAGTTATCTGGTTCTTGCACGTCTCTAATTCCTTTCATTAGTTTTAGCTGTTGATGCCTTTAATCAGGGAAACTTATTTTGTATATCAAAACCTCCCTGTATATCGAAACCAATTTATTCTTTTTCGTGGTTATAATTTTTGCTTTAGTATGTATTAGTAATAAATAAAACTATTACCTCCAACATCTTTTATGCACTGCTTCATGTCTTCTCGAAACACATAATTTGAAGGTGCACATTGACACCTGCATTTCTCCCCAGGTATCTGTGCCGCTCGCCTTCCTTCATGCTCGCACGATCCAGTCTCGCAGTCCTCAAGTAGAGTGAAAATGTCACCGAAATAGTCTCTGGTCACATGGCCGATTGTTTCTGATCTAACCCAAGCAGCTGGGATTATCAAAACACACGCTAGCAAATACGTCAGCTGCATGCCGCTAATTTTAACTTAGCAATTAGCATCATTGATGGGATATTTATGATTTGGGTCGAATGTCGAGACCAAAATTTATACGTCTTGGGTCGTTAGTGGATACTGAATATATTTGATCGGACATTTATAATTTGTCGGTTAATAGTTTTATCAAATATCCGAGATTTTGCTTAAATTGATAATATTTTTATTAGATTTAAAATTTTAATTGTGTTAGTTTTTGATTGAATTGTTGGATGATTAAATTTATGGATTTTTGTTTTTTTTATAAATTTGAGCATATAAACGTTATTTAATTGAACAGTCTAACGTTATTTGTAATGGCGTTCTTGTTCTTTTTAGTGTGGTACGAAATATAACTTTTAATATTAAATTTAAATAACACTTTTGATTTTGTATTATCAATATAAAAATATTTAGTCCAATTAATTTTTTTTATAAAGATGTTTAAGATTTGCATTCAATTAATTTTATATAGTTTTAATTGTTAAATTAGTATAAATCCATGTGAAAGATCATATTTACAATGCATTTTCAGAGATATCAAAAGGACGCTCATTCTTTATGACTGGGATCAACCTGTAGTTTCTGTAAAGAAAACATTTATGTAATTTAAACTTGCAAATATAATAATTTTTCATTTCTTAATATAAGGGAGTAGAAGCCATGGGGTACAAATGACTTTTATAGAAAAGGGTTAAGTGCGGTTATGGTTAGTTAATACATATAAAAAGTTGGTGGCAAAGGGTTAAAAGTGAATGTCTGTCATGTGCTGAGTTCTATTGGCGTAAGAATCAACTACTTCAAGAATAATCTGTTTTCTTTTAACTTTAAACTGAGTTTTCGCAAAATAATGAAATTGTCACTTGGATCCCTTGGCTTCTCATCCGCTCATGTAATCTCTAACATTGAAAAAATATTAACCAATACTGATGTAATTAATTCAACAGTCTAAATGAACAAATCATATGTTAAAACAAATTATATAGAGAAATTACTTAAGGGATATAAAAACTGTCAACATTAAGATTTTAAATAGAAGTTTCCTTCAACAGAAGGCAATACGTTGACTGTAGTGATATTCGTTACGTGATAACCAAGTGATATTCGTTAATAAGCTTTCAAATATAAGCTACCATTTTCTATTTGCAGTAGTTATAACTAAAGGGTCAATGGGAAGAACGATGATGGTAATTCTGGAGTGGACTGCGCAGAAAATGAAAAACAAAATTTAATGTCTCCTGGATATTTAATAATGGATGAACATCTTAACAATTTTTTTACAGATTATTATCTTTCTTCCCAATTTTTAAATTGATTCATAGAAATATAACCGTGTATCTGACATAAAGCATAAGATCTACATTGTAAAAAAAAAGTGTATCTTCATCGTTTTCCCCATGTACCCTGTAATTCTTTAAATCTTTCTAACAGGTCCTGTAATTATTAGTCCCACGCATGGCGATTCTTGTGGGTCAAACATTCATACATCGGAAATAAAATAAAATACGAAAATAAAATATAAAATACATAACTTGTAAATACAGAGAAAGATACAGATAAAAACTTACAGCATGAAAAAAAAAATCATAGGGTTCCTCTACACTTATTTATTATTCATAGAAAAAAATACGTATTACTCTAAATGTACCACAAGCAATCTCTTAACACAGAAAATCATTTGAAAATTGAAAATGCGTGACCAAGTTATCGTACGGAATAGCGTTTAAATTTCCATCATTCAACTGAGGAGTGCGAGATATAGTTCATCTCATAAGAATTCCTCTACTAGTTGGGATCGCCTAGTAGCCATCAAGGCCAATTTTCGGATTAGACAGTGTCCGATCGTTCTGATAAAGTATAAGCTTTTAAACGTGCCATGAAGCATTGTATTCCCCTTTGAGATCTACGATAGAGTCCACAATGTAATAAATTGCTACAGATCCGTAAGTAAAATAGGGATCCGGTGGGAATTTGTTTTAGAAGCTTGTCTTTTATGGAAATTGCAATAATTTTAACCTTGTGGATACTAGATTTCATTGAAAATACATTGAATGTCAGGCCCTTTAGTTTTGAAAGGTCGTCCGGTATAGGTAAATGCACCACCTGGAAACTAATTATAAATGTTGGTGAATTGTCTTTTGCTTTTTGTTTCGTTGCATACCAAAGTACAGAATTACAGTTATAAAAGTCAAATATATGGTAATATATATATTTTCACTTTTAGGATAAAATACCTAAACTGTTTTATGCGTATGTAGGAAGATACTTACCGAAATCACACGAAAATGCGAATAATTAAATAACATGCAGTTGCTAGTGTAAAGTCAGTTTAGTAAAGTGAGCAGATTCATCTTACTCAGACATAGCTGATTGTTTAACCGAATTAATTTAATAAATTTAACATTCAACAACTGTTAATTATAAAATGAAATGGACAAAATTTTCTAAACAAATTAGAAGTAATTGATAATAAATATAATTAAGCTATTAACAAGATTAATTAAATCTTTTTGTCGTTGGTTTATGCTAGTTTTATTCTTTTGAAAAAAAATATGGAATTCTGATCATTTTGGATTTGTATATACTATTTTTTGAATTTTAACATTATTTTAATTTACAAATGGTTTCAATGCACTGTAATTTATCGCCAATTATAATAAATTTTAAGATCGATTAAATAGCACCCAGTAAATTTAACTACAGGTACTTCAGGTAATATATTTAAAACCATTTATAAATTAAGATTTTGCTGAAATGGAATCTTTTAAAAACTTTAATTTATATAAACAACAAAACACATTATTAAAAGCGCTTCAATACAAAAACTTCACTACTTCAACCTATATTTAATTAAAAAGTATTTTCAAATTAATTTTTTAACACCTTGTTTTATGCAGTGTGCTTTCAACATCGACATCAACGCATCACACATTTTGCGATGCCTCTTACTGCACAAAGTATCATTTATTCATGCATAGAAGAACTAAACAATGAATCAATTATAATGAGAAAGACCATTCTCGAAATCTAATTTCCATAAACTAAACCATTAATCATCATGCAAATTGCCGTTCACCGGACGCAGTTTCAGAGTTGAAATTAGATCAACGATTAGATATCAGGGAAGGTAAGAAAGAAAGTTAATGAAGTATAAACATGGAATAGTATAAAAAAAAGTGAGCGTCGTTGAGTAATATTTAATAAAGTTATTAATAATGTTAAATAATCATTATGCATACTTTTTTTAGGAATACTATTACAATGGGAAATTAACTTCGACTAATGGTTTAACAAAAATCTGTAGGCGAAGTTTAATATATTAGGTGTGTTACATAAGTTTTCATTTTCCTTAAAACAAACTAATTCTCTTTTGTTGAACCATTAACAAAATGATTTGTGCAATTTGTGAACGAAAAATATTTATTTTTGTGAGTTTAATAATCCCGGATTTTGGTGGATAATGACACAATAAAAAGTCAGTTTATATAAATAGGTTTTATTTACTAAACGCCAATGGATGTAGATTACATCATTATGTAATATGTATATAAATTTAAATCAAACAGGTCTAAAGACAAAAAAATATCGTTGTACATATATTATAATTTTTTTAAATAACAAATATACTTCTATATCAGTATTTGTTAAATATATTTATATTTTTATCTTCCCCTCGCACCTATTAAAATATTATGATTTTTTACAAACGTTTAGGTGTTAGTTTACGTATTAGGATATGTTATTTTAGTCTGTAGTTATTATTCTGTAAATAGTTGTGTCATCACATTAAAGAGTTGTTCTTAATTGGTTGAAAATATTAATATTTTATTTCAATTATAAACAACATCATTATAATAACATATTTGATAATAACTCATGGTAGAGTAAGAAATAAATTTAAAGAGTAATAGAAATAACCAAAAAAGAGTGCGACGAAAAGATGGTTTAGAAAATAAACAAATTGTTTACTGAAAAGAACAAGACTACATTTAAATGAGTCTTCTACAAGACTAAAGAAAAGTAGAATCGTATTTCTAACAACATAAATTAGGAAAATTTGGTACATTTTTCCATATTGTACGTTGCCAAATTTAATATGTTTTCACTTCCTAATCGTAAATAGTAAGGCACTTTTCTTTTAAAAAAAATAGCTAAAAATCAGATAAAAAGTTTCACTTTCAAATACATTTTTATCTTCACACAATTCGATTTTAAACGGATGATGGAAAGGAAGATGTCTTGATGTAAACGATTTGCCGCTAGAAGATTTTTTTGATTTTTTTGTACGGGAATCTCCTATCGGTTGTTTCACTTGAGAAGAAAACTACTCGACCGTTTACTTGTGATGATCGCAAGAATTGAATCCTGCAATTTTCTCATTTTATACTCTGAAGAGTGTGCGAAAGAATGCGTGGGTGGAATTTTAATTTTCGAGATCAGTGAGGTAGGAGCGTGAAATATATTTTATTCATATTCTGTGGAATTTTGAATCAGGTCTTTGGATCTTGATTTCAATATTTAAACCGAAAGTGAATGCCAGTATTTAAATCGAAAGAGAATGGAGAGTGAATTTCAATAATTATATTGAAAGGGAATTTCAATATTCAAATTGAAAGATTATTTCAGTATGTAAATTGAAAGATAAAGTGTGACTATAAATGTGGTGTCGCCTAATTTTGGGTGGGGTTGTTATATCATGTGGGTTGCTATACGGGTTTTATTTTAATTCATTAAGTTTCAAATAACGCTCACACAGAAAATTTCTTTACAACCGTGTTGACCTCAAACATCAATAGACCCTCCTTATAATGAACCCATGATATAGCGACCTTTTCTTCTAATAAACTTTGGTAAAAGTAAAAAATAAAGGAGCACTCCGCCAAATCAATTTTCATCGAGAACTTTGGCGCGGAAGACCTATAGTTACTATTAAAAAAATACTTGACGTCAGTATAGCGATTATTTATAACTTATACGAAACTATTACTAAATATACGAAATTATAAGTGAATGACAAAATTAGAGTAATAACTAATAACTAAACACAAAATGGCGATTGGAAAACTAACGAAATTATGGTTTTGTTTCGAATTTGCGCATGCTTGTAAAATATAGTCCACAACTATTTGCGAATGTGTGTAAAATATATAACGCAAGTATTGCGCAGGGGTGCCAAGTTGAACGGAAATCATATTGGCGACATTACTTTTGAAGTCTTGGCAGATTCTTCCCTTATTTTTTACTTTAACTGTACCAAATTGTTATAACAAAGTCCCAATTGGTTTATAAGTTTCTATGTAATAACTTTTTTACTCGTTATAGAATTATATCGTTATAACGACTAGTTTTTCTACTATTCTAACTACATTTTAATAACAATTATTTTTGTATTTTGTACCCGAGCTTGGTTGGCTCTAAAGCCCCCCCCCACCTTTTTTTCTGTGAAGCAGCCCCTGGAGGCATGTTATTATACATCTGAAATGAAACATGTGGGAAATTAAAAATGTCCTCTATTTTTCCCTTATAACTAACCATATCATGATAGATATTAAAATAAAATTTATTACTCAAAATAAAGTATAAAAGGCGCTAGAATTTTGTTTGCTCTACTAATTATTTCAAGAATTTAAATGTTAAAAACTTTTTTACAAGGTGATGGATGTTATAATAAGAAAAAAGATATACTCCATAACTTATTATTAGACAAATTTATTCCAACTCGTAAATTTCAATTTAGAAGACAATATACATTAACCCCCCACCCCTCCAAAAAAAAAAAAAAAACCCGCAATAACTATAATTGAAAATCCCCTGTCAAAGCCTTCATTATATTAGCATTCAGAAGAAAATGATTTACAGCTTTAACATGCGAATCCAATGTTTACCCAGACTTTCTCATTTGCATTCCCTTGAACTGGCATGCACTTGAACTCTGCAATGAGGAAAAGAGCTCTTCCTAGTTGGACAACAGGGGGTCTGCAAATTAAACGGTACCAGTGTAACGAGGCATAATGAAGCTCAGTTGCGGCTGCTTTACCGTTGAACCATTGCAAAACTTCCGTCTTTACTTTTGCTGAAGCTTTGTCCGTAGTTGCAAATCGCAAGTTCTTATCCGTTATATGAATGCGAAGAATTTATAATATAATTCGCATTTTTTTATTTTCGAGGTAAAAATTTTATTTTAGCCTTTTGCACCGAAAGGCGTTTTTTGACGTTTATGTTCTTTTTACAGAATGGTTACTTCTCATACTGTTCTTCTTCCCAAAATATTTGTTTTGGTGGCTCCTAGATGATTTTATTTGTTTGTTAGTTATATTTATTAGAGTTAAGGATAGTTGGTTGAATTAACGACGGAACAAATAAAATCAACATAAAATAAAATCACACAAATCAACGACGACAAAAGAAATAACTTGTTTGAAAAAAATTAAGAACATAATGTTCCTGTTCATTTTGAAGAACAGGTAAACAAAAGAAAAGATTGTTATTTTATCAACTGAAAGGTGACAGATGTACAAGGGTGACAGTGTTAATTTAAATGTAAATATTTATATATTTATATTTAAATTAACATTTAATTTAAATATAAACATTTATATATTTACATTTAAATTAACACTGTCAACTCCCCTGTAACTTTTATTGTTCAGTAATTAATAAATTGAGTCCAATTAAATTACGTAAAATTTATTTAGGGCTAAAGAAAATCCAATTGGTAGAAATCACAGGTTATTTGGTAATGGGGGAAGCGCTATTTTTAAATATTCGACTGATAAATAAGAAAACGTTAGTTTTGTCTTTTAGAGTTTTTAAGAATGCGTACTTTTTATTATTTTCTATTCATATATTAGTTAGCATAAATACTGAGTGTAGTATTTTATAGAAAATAAATAAAATTATTTCTTATAGTACCACCGGCACCAACACAAAATTGTTTAAAAAAATATACCTGTTTTTCTTCCAGATTATATTAAACATTACTTATTAAAATTGAAATCTCATTCATGGATTTTTCTGTTTTATGATTTAAATGACCTTCCTGTTTAATGAACAAATTCGATCTTAATATTGAGCTAAGGTAAATGTTTGATAAGCAACCAATTCCATTACATACAGCCAAACAATCTTTTTCTGTCGGAATGTTTAATAGGAATATTGTACCACGTGGGAAGAGTATAACTTAGACAGCGGGGGCCGGATCCCATTTGGATACAAATTCCAAAATTGGATCACTAGGACAAGTTTCAGAGAAAGGTCTCCATTAAGAAATTATCCCCCTCATTTATGAATATATACGGAATTTTAGTAAATTACAACAAATTTAGATGAATACTTAATCCACAGTAATGTAAATAAATATAAGAACAAGGACTTTAACTATAATATATTTACCAAAAATGATCGTTTATTAAATATATCGACATTATACAGTACTATCTAAAATAATAGTTTTGGACCATAACTCATTAATTATATTTAACTTTGATCGCTCAACTGTAATATAAGTTTTGATTGCATTACCTTTTTTTTTTAGTAAAGCTGTTTATCCGTCTTGTTCACAGTCAGTGTCGGCGATTGCATGTTAATAGTGAGGAACAATCGCTAATAATCGGAACTAATCGCTGCAATATTTATGCGGTTTAATTTATTTTCGATGCCATAAGTTCTGGCACATGTCCTGATTGGATGGATTACTCAGGTTTTCATTCTAAATACATCAGATTTAAATCCTAAAAAGGCTTGATTGTTCGTTGTGGGTTGAAACTCACGTTATTGAGCTGTTATTATGATGGCTTTTGCGTGCAGAACCAACTATTTTTTTTTTACATGAATTTGCATTTGAAAATATAGTTAACATTAATATTTTTTATACTAGCTTCAGCTATATCTATTTTAGAACACCTACTCATACTAGATTATTGAAAAGAATCGGATCTTCGTTGTTGTTGTTTGCAATTCACGTTATACCATTGGTGATTTTTTGTTCAGCCATTATTTTGATGACCGTTGTGTGTGTAACAAAGTCAACCCTGCATGACTTAGCATAGTTTGAAAATTGTTCCAATTTATTCTATTCTACTGGTTTATCCATTTTAGAATACCAACTCTTACTTTAACAAGGATCTATCCGAAATTCTCCGGGCCTCAGGACCTGTCGAAGGGTCCGTAACGATCAATAATGGAGTCCAACAACTTAATAGCACATGCAGACCCATGACTTTAACATTGATGGAAGCGAGACTAACAACGACTTGAGCAGTGAGTCAGTCATCGCCCGCCACGTGTCACGGGCTTCCTACAAAACGTTTGCTTTCTCTACCCAGTTACAAGTTACGCAAGTGCACATCAATAATCTGCTGCAAACGCAGTGCGCCGTGACAGCCTGACGCAAGCGAAGAAATGCCCAAAGAAGCATTCCGAAAGGGATAGAGATCGACTACAATATCTGGCCATTGACCCAGCTGGGAGCAAAAACAACTATTTGGACATTTTTAGCCCTTTCGCTTTTATTAGAACTGATGAAATGGTATGGAAGTGTTCGGTTTTTAAATTGAACGGGTTCTGTCTCAATCTTTAATTGGCGTGGAGTGGTCTTTTAATGTGATTTGGATTGAAGCCTGGATTTATTGAAAGAAATTAAATGGTTCCCACGTTGAAGGGTGTTTGGGTTATTTACGGTAATTGCGATTATTTTAAAATGAAAATTCCCGATTTTTTTTACTGATATAGAATATTCGCTTAACTTTCACAGTAACATGTGTTTTTAGAGATATTTTAAACATGAAATTAAATATATGCTCGTTGATTTGAGCAGAACGACGCGACGTTGAGATCATGACTAGATAGCCCTTTGAGGAATACCAGAGAAATTAATCTTGAACATTAAAGGGAGGAAGTAGGAGAAAGGTTTGTTATGTATTGCGGTCCTCGGAGGTCTAGAGTGTTACTCTCAGGCTTATTTAAATTGTAAATGACACAGGTGGTTTTCTAAGCTTAAAGTAAATGTAAGAGTAAAGTAATGTAAATGTATGTAAGCTCCTTTTGTAGGAGTAAGATTTTTCTAGATATTTCCGGGTTCTGTAATGTTGGTTTTATATGAAAAATAAAAAACACTATAACTTTTATAATTTTTTTTTTTATATTTGCCAGCTAATCATAATTGATTATAAGTTAATAGGATTTTACATTTTATCGATTGGAAATCTAATTAATGATGATCGAACGATTTTATTAAGTAAAAGTTAATAACCATTTTAAAATTGCTTACAAATTAACTAAATTATTCACTAGCTAGAGATTAATTTTCTGAAAACTGATATCAACCTTCCTAAACAAATTGATATAACAAAAAAATTGGTCGAGCATATTTGTATAAAATATAATTTTTAAAAATATATATTTGTTTCGTGTTCTCTATTAAACGTTTACGATTAAAAATATAGTTCTCCGATATTATAAACATGAAGCTAAAATAAATATAGTGCAGATAATTAAAAATTTTAGCAGGTCAAATTTGAACAATTACTCATTTACTAGTTCAATATAAAGTTAAGAATCTTTCTTCAGAATTCTTTATTTGAAATGTATGTTTAATTTTGAGTTCATTAAAAAATAGTGGAAAAAATAGGGCAAAATTCGAACATTTACCTAACGATTCTTACTTTTAAAATAATGATATACATACATAATTAAAAATTATTATTTAGGTTAGTACTTTCATATATTGTCTATAGTTTTCTTTGTAAAACTAACTAATGATACATAATAATTTTCACAATGCTATACAATTCTATGAAATTTATAATAACCTAAGAGTTACTCAATTTTCAAATATTGGCTTGATAACAGAAGATAAGAAATTAGGTTATTTTGGAGGAAATTAAATGTGTCAGTGAATATTTGTTGTGTAAGAGTTCTAACATAGTTTATCAAATGATTTCATCCGTTTTATTTCGGCTTTAATTGGGCATAAGTCAACATAAGAAATGAATCAGAAAATTGAATCTGTAATCAAACATAAAAATGCATCAAGCCAGATGAACTTCTAAATTATAGTGAAATGTACAAAGAAAGTGAAAGAAAATGAACCAAACAGTTTAACACAGTTCATAAGTATTTATAGAATAGTATTGAATGATTTAAACTACAAAACGCATTATACAAATGCAAAGAATAAACTTTTGAAAATTACTAAAATAATGAGGTGTATGTCTAACCTCTATACAAATCCTCAGTTTTAGATACAATAGTTTGAGAGCATGTAAGATGCGGAGAAATATTTTTATAAAATTACGTATAATAAATGTTTCCTTTTGCCGTTATTTTTTTTATCTCTGCCATTTTAACTTGTTGACACTTGCAATAGGAATAAATTAATATAAGTTTTTACTATTTATATTTAATAGAACGGAATATGTGTTGTTGTTATGTTACTTTTCATTTTAAAACCAATTCTGTTGTTTTCTAAACACCAATGTAATATTGAAATGAAACATTTATTTAACAATAACCCTTAAAAATAGTTATTAAATTTTGATTTATTTAAAAGAATTGCTAGTTTGTTTTGAGTTTTATATACACATTATGTGCGCTTTAAATTTTCTTTGATCTTTTCAATAGGGTTACACTTATACTATAGTTTATTATAGCTTTCGGAAATTTATAATTGGAATTTCATGTGAACGTTAATTCTAATAAATATGCTACGTTTAGTTGTTTTGTAAGAGTTTATTAATTTTCAGAAGATTGCAATTCTTTATTTACACAACACACACTATTTTTTTGCCTACAACCTTTGCTTTGTAGGCTTTCGTGTTTAAAGACTAGTTTAAACGAACAAACACATTTACTGATATACTTTTATAAATAATAATATGAAAACTGAAGTTGTAAGACTGGAACTCTTTGGAAAACTTAAGTAAACAAACATTGCATTTGATTGCCACAATTTATCAACAAATGATATAAACAATCGGATTAACTGATGTCAGAAATATGATTTCATTGATAAAAATAGAGATTAAAATAAACTCCGATAAGAACGTAAACTTTCCAAAAGGTTTCTGATACTATGTTTAGGGCGCATTCTATTTCTAGAAATATAAAAGATAAAAAAAACGAAGGCTTAAATGTTCCACACCGTCTAACAAAGTTGTTCACCTTGAAAATCATTCGGAATTATTCTGGTCTCGTCTTATTCAGAACGATCAGTGAACTGAATTACAAAACAAACAATTACTTCTTCAACTCTACGGTAGAAGTAACACTCTCACGTTTGTAAAATGTAGGATCGTCATTCAAGAGAAAGTTGTTGAGGATAACCTCTGCCGACTGTCATTAATTCGAATAGAGTTTATGGAGGTTTGGCTATAGATGAAACTCGATTATCTGTCATTCGTTTAACCGTCAGTTTCTGGTCACCGTCAGAAAATTGTACAATTTTTCCATTCATCAATATGAATTTTTTTATATTGTCGTCTATGGCTTATGGACTGTCTGTACGGAGGTTTGACTATATTAGAATCTTGATTATCTGTTACTTGTTTAAAGGGACATGGTATCACAATTTTTTTTTTTTAACTTTTTGAATACAATTTTTTTATACATATTATTTAAATTTATATTAGAGAACAATATTTAACACAAACATTTCATTTTTTTTTAATTTAAAGCTTTCCAATTTTTTTAGAGCTTTTCCATTTTAACCTATATATGAAAAATTAATTATTAAAATATATATATAAACCTTAGAATTAAATAAAAATAAACGATTAAGTTTCCAATAAATAAGTGAACGGTTTTATAAAACAGTTGTAATTTTCCAATTTGTTTTCTATGATAAATTGTACTTAGAACGTCAAAAATTGAATTTAAGACCCATTTCACCTTATCCCTATGTATCAAATATCATTTAACAATTACCAGCTTTTGTATCGCACGAAAACATTGTTCAAAATCAGTTCTTTAAACTAGTACTAAACTTTTTAGTAAAAGTCCATAAAAATCTGTTTAATCGACAAATAGATTAACATAAAAAAGGGAGATATGCATTTAAAAATAAAGGTTTTGGTTTCTCAACAATTAAAAAAAAGTTATTGATATTTTGTGCAAAATTCTAAGTAGATATATACAGTTTTATATTATGTATATATAACTACATCCAAGTCATTCCATGTAACTGTAAAATATATTTTTCGATTCATTTATTTGAATTGTGTCAAAGGTTAGATAAATTAATGCATCTTCTTCCCCAAATTTTAAACTAAAGGAAAATTCAATTTCATTTGTAAATGTATTTTTTAACTAAATAAATCAGTTCTATTTGAAATTAAGAGCGTATTTTGATTCAGTGGTTGAGTTTAGTTTAAACTTTAAAAATGCTCTCAATGACATAAGCATAATCTCCCGATCATCTGTGTTAAACAATTTAATTTTCAAAAGCAATTTATAAAAACCTCATTGACGCTGGAACAGTAACGGACACTGAATCCTTCTCTTGGAAAAGTTTCGCAGAGTAAATTTGAAATGCACTAAATGGCTTGAGTAGTAAAAGAATAAAATGATAAAAAAGTCATACGCACAATAGACAAATGATTTGACTTCACGCATTCAGCATTTGCTAAATGAAGTTTCGCTATCCGTACCGTACTAATAATGTGTTGGTAATAATGAACTGCAATTCAGTATTTTATGCAGTCATTATAAATGTTATAACAACAATAAAGATGTTTTTTGTTGTTAATGATTCCAGATGGCTTTTGTTTTATTTTGAATGAACAAATACGTGATGGGTGGATTTCTTTAAGTCTGATTTTTATTTAATTGAACTTAATAACTTGTAGAGTTAAGTTGGGAATGATAAACTGCTTATAAAAATGTCATATGGATAGAGGATATATGTAATAATTTTCTGCGTAGAAGTATATAAAAAAAAATTTGAATTTTAGAAATGATATTAAAATTTAATAGCTATTGTTTACTTTTAAGTTTTCAAGTTATATGGGTTCATAATTTAGGTTAATAAAAGGGATTTTGAGTTATTAAATTAATTCAAATTAATTTTAAAGATTTAAATTAATATATTAAATTCTTTCGAATATTTATGATTTTTTTTAAATAAAAAATCTAATAAAAATAATTTTAAAAAAAAGAAGAAAAAAAGACAAATAAAACGTTGTCAAAAATTACTTCTTTTAAAGATACATATTTTAAGAACAATAAATAATTAACTTCTATTATTAACTAAGTAGTTCAATTATTCGAAATACTCAAAATTGTAGTAAAAATTTATAGTTGTATATTAACAAATTTAGTAAAATAACTTAAAAATTAGTAAACACAAATGTTTAAATACTGAATTTCGTTTAATTATAAAACAGTAGGGATTGCTAAATTTAATAAAATAAATTTGGAATGCGCGAAGTCAAATTATGTACCGTTATTATTTATTGCTTTAGATGATTTACTGTTAATAACTTTTTATTTTTTAAGAAAGTTTTTATTCTTTCTGATCGTTTAAATTTTTCTCAACTCAAAAATCTAAATCCACAACTTAACCAAAATTCACACAATCGCATATTTATATCTTTAGCTATCAGTGTTGTTGAAAAGCAGAATGAATTGAAAGAAAACGGTTATGCGTAACTTTATCGGTTTATGGGAGAAATGCAAATACAAAGCATTTACATCATACATTTTCATAAACTACACATTAAACTACATTAATATTATATTTTTATAAGTTGCAATTAATAAAAAAATTGATTGTTTTCTTACCTAAGTATTGATATCGCCTTACACTTTCTTGAAATCCTTAGTATTTTTTTTCCAATTTATATAAAATAGTTCCTTGAAGTTTACCTGTAATATTAATATAAATAGTAGAAACATCTAAGATTATAATTATTTCTCTATTTATCAAACAAATAGCTTAGAATTTATTTGAACAAATAAATAATAAATTCGTCCATAAAATACAATTATACACTAAGTGGCCAAAATATTATTTCCACCTAACGTTTTCAAGTAAATGAGCTATGAAGTCAATTTGTTTCGCCAGATGGCAAGATAGGTATCAAAAAAGAAAGGCTCTTCCTTACGGTTAAGAAAGGTGGTTTGTAAGGGACAACCGGGGGGAAACAGTGAAGCAAATTACATCAGATTTTAATCAAGTATTCTCTCAAAGGATATCTGAACGCACTATTAGGCTACACTTAAGCAAAACGAGACCCGACGAAGTATTAATGGGGTGGTCATAATATTTAGGCTACTTAATGTATAGTTCTTTAAAAATGTGAATAACAATTGGGTTTAGTTGAAGTTGTCTGTGAGGGATATGTTTTCTATAATGTATTTTATATTAAATAAAAAATGTGCATTAATTAAACATGAGAGAAATATACTTATAAATTTTGATTTGATATATTTGTGTTTTAGGAAATGTAAGTTATAATTCACTACTATAATCTACAAATAATATATATGGAATCCAAAACTTGTATTGTGGACGCAAGAGAATCAGAGCTCAAATTATCCATTCATAAGACGGACATAAATGTACTAGAAATATACGTGTCTCTTGTAAATTTCTTTTATACATTTCAGTTAAAAGAAAAGCTCATAAAATTTATTAATAATACTAATTCGTATATTGTTTTTCATTAATGATTTATAACGTTATAAATATTATTAATGAATAGAATTTTGTCCTTATTTCTCAACATCAACAAGCACATAAATAATATATATTGTTTCGGCAAAACAATAATTATATCTATATCTAAAATATATAAATTTATTTATGAATTTCTACCAAAATGCGTAGCCATGTTGAGTTCGCAAGTTTATGGAAAAATATGTTGACTGCTAATTGTTAAAAATATAAATTTTCGTATCATATATATTATTATATTGACTACTCTATATAATAATATATTATATTATATTATATTATTGTAGGGTGGTTTCAAATTGTTGGGCGATGAGCATTGTTCGGCCGTATCACACTTAGCTATATTGGCATAATAAACCAATATTTTTGCCCAAATCTTTCGTTTATATTTAAAAAAATCGCTTAACTTTAGTAATAACAAATAAAGTACCTAGTTAATGTATAACAAAAATAATGGTTTATTATTTGGAGTTAAATAAACAAACAATGATCATCGTCTAATAATGTGTGGCCACCCTGTAAATAAAAATCTCGCGTATTTTTTAAAAAAAATGTGTTTAAATTTTAATATTATTTCATGAAATAGATTACTATCACAAAACAAATTGAAAAAAAACCGGCACAACATCCGGTTTTGTTTTCCCCGAACATTTCGGTAAAAATAAATAATCGATCAAAAGTTTAATTATAGCTGTAGTTCGCCGCGTGGGGTAGGAACTGCATTGTCTAATAAATAGTTTCAGATTTAATGCTCCAGGTTATGAAAAGTTTAAAGCAAAGATTATAGACCACCAACGACAGAAACAAATTTCGTTATTTTTTTTTATTATTTGCACCAAACCACAAATAATTGCGTGGTTTAATAGTGTTCTGAAGTTAAAAATTATATACAAAAAATAGTTCGAACACCAAATATGTTATTAGGCTGTGAAACTGAATCAAGAAAAAGAATTTTTACATTAAGAAAACTATATGCATAATTTTAATCTGCTGAGCTTAGTGATTATTTTCCCAAGAAACGCATAATCTTTTAACCTTTCGATAGAATATTTTCGATCAATGTAATAACATTTTGGTTTTGGATTCTTTATTTTTTTAATAAAATGTAGTTGCAAATGTGTTTGTAAGTACACTCACAGAAATAACACTATTATTTTTTAGAATACTGCTATTTTGTCATATTTGACAACCATTTTGTCACTGAATCCCTTGACTTTTGCCGAAACAAGAATTTTCAAATTTTTAACAAAGCTAATTTACTCAGATTCCTTTTCAATAGTTTTGGTTCTTATACGTGTATAGCCACAATTCAAAAAAGCCGTTCTGGCATGATCGATAGGGCGTTGGACTTCGGACCGAGAGCTCCGCAGTTGGAGTTAGCTAGTCGATATTTATTTGAAATCGTCCTCATTTTGATAAAATAAATTTTGTGACAATACAACGACAAAATTAATTTTCTCAGTTTGACGAAATCTTTAATCGGAGTATATAGCAGGCGTTTATTTCCCCGAAAAGGACAAAAGTTTCGTTAAAAGGAGCATGCATTTTTAACAGTATATGCATATGAGTTTTTCTTTATTCTCTGTTAGAGCTTAGTTCTTATAAACGAGCCAACTACTTTCAAAACCAGATGGAACACTTTTGACAAACTTTTCAAGAGAGACAAAAAATTCATTAATTGCATTATTTATGAAAGGTTGTTTTTTTATAAATTGGTATTAGATAAACACAGGTCTTAACCAAATTTTAACTCTGTATAAGTATTACATAGTTGCCTACATGGGGTAGTAGGGTGACTTTTGGAGGGTTAAAATGTATATGTTCTCAGTTTCCAATTAAACAGTGAAGAAGTTAAGGTAAGAGTTTATTAAAATCAAGCTAGTTGTGTATTTGTGTAATACTTTGGTTGGAACCTAAACATAGTTAAGCGTACCTCGCATGTCCACCTTAACAAGATGAATAGAAGGAAAAAAAAACATTACAAATAAAATCCCCTCAATTGTTATGATGTTTCTTCCACTATCAACACAACAATGAAAGCTAAAGGAACCGAATCAAATCCGATTCCATCAGCGATAGCGCCCCTTTTAGAGCGCCAAGGCCGAAACTCATCCTTTCACGCACCCATTACGAAAACCGAAACTACTGAATACTCCCAAATTACGGTAAAACTGTACACCTGCTTCGATATAAATCGCCAGCACAGCATTTGGTAGCAGGGGGCAGGTAGAAGCAAGCCGGTAGTGCCCTCTCTATGGCAGCGATTCATAAAATTCCTTCCCGAAAGAAATTGAAAACCGGTTCACGGGAAATTTCCCCACAAACGCGAATTAAATCATGACCTATCCGCCCGGTCGGAGTTGAACTGGCAGGTTGAATCGCGAAGTTGTTGCACTACTGTGTGCACGGGATGGTAGTTGTGGAGTTAATTATCATCTCAATAACGAGACTTTAATATAGGAAGCTTGTCTGCACTCGTTTATCTTTTTTCAAAGGGCTTTATAGAAGGTAGGTCTCATTATACTTGAAGACAACGGATTTGATTGTATTCTTCCCATTCTACTGTGGTAGGTGACATTAGAGTAACCAAGGTTAAGTTTAAGGTGGGGGGCGGGCAGTGGCGCAAAACGGACAGGCCCGCACGGACCGCAATGCGGGGAGGACAGTGGCGGTGTTATATATTTGCCGTCTAGGGGTTTAATATAATTCCCTGTTTTTTTCTCCGAAAATAGAGTAAGATTCCAAATGTGGACAATAGTTTTTTTTAATGTATGATTCGATAAATGGTTGGTTGAATAAACGTCACACTAGGGCTGCACAAGGGCAGTTGGCGACGGTTTCTTGGGATCTGTCTCTCGAAGGAAAGACCCGGAAACATTGCCTCGTAATTTGGAATCATGGTCAAAATTTATGATTGGAATTAGTGTCGTAATTGAACCTATTTTATGAGAGAAATATAAAATCGTTTAGTTTTATTTAGTAGCATTCTTACAATCGAAATCGAACTCATTGACAATAAAGTAAAATACTATCACTCTGAAAATAATTTGTTATAATTCAAAAAGGAAAAAGTAAAATATTTTCGAATTTGATTAATATTCATTTAAAATTTGTCATTTAAAAAATTTGGCCGTCCTTTTGTTTTGCCGCTTTGGGCTATAGTCCCTTAAGTCCCCATGTAAATACGCCACTGGGGTGGACTAAACCTACAGGGGGGAGTCAGAATGCTGCCCACTCATCATTAATTTTCATACTTCTTATGTATCCAGAAAGAGGAAATTTGGCAGAGTTTTCTTTATACCTTAAGAAGCAAAATAAACTATATTTATATACTTCTAGCAGAAATACTCGTTCTACGCATGGGATTAAAATGACATATACTCATCATTAATTCTTCTACTTCGTATAAACAAAGGAATATGAGATTTGGCCAGAGTTGTTCTTTATACTTTAAGAAGAGAAAGTGAGCTCTTTGTTATTTTCTAGCTGAAGTACCTGTTTTGTGCATGGAATTAAAATAACATTCACATTTATAGGACGGTTAGTCGATATTTCAACCCGAATCCTATATTACATCCAAATACCAGCCTTCTAAAGGTTAATCTAATAATTATATATTTTCAACATTTAGAGAGGGAAATGGATAAAGAGTCTCATAATTAAGAATATGTATTCTATTGTTTATAATTATTGCATTTGCATTTTGTGCCATTTTCTTCCCGTGCGTAGAACGGGTATTACAGATAGTGTTTTATAAAATAGAGTATACTGTAGCAAAAACATGTTACAAATCTCCGTAACATAATTCTCGTATTACAATGTTTATATTCTCCGAGTACGCTGGCCTGTTAGGTCAACAAATTCCACGTTTACATGATCGTAAACTTCCCATTTTGATTTTGTTTATCGAACACACTCATCTTAAAGTATGAGGCGTAGAATTTGTCGGCCATTCTAAGACAATGGAAAAAACCCATCCTTAATAACCTCTAGTAAATACTAAGCGCCATTTAGCACACGTAGGGTTTCAAGGTTGAGGGACTGCACGCAAGCTGAAAGTTCGTAGACTCACTGAATATATGATATACGCTACCATAATGAGACATTGTTAGACTCTTGAATGAAAGTTACAAACGTTCAACTTTGTGACGCGTCATTACTACGTTCTGTGACGTTACAGTATTTGAAGAAAGTTTTGCAATTATATGTCAAAATAAATAACTCGCTCCTATTCTTTCAGTTCAATTTTTTTTGTTAACATGATTATATAGGTTTTCATTTAAAAAGTAGTATTTGTTATAGGAATATATCTCCCTAAACCATTGTTAGTCTTTAGTACTAAATGCATAACAAGATCAATGTACTAAAGATGCTGCTGCTTAAAAATGCACGATAAACTAGGTTTGTTTCAACTAAATAGATTTTTTACCCTTTTTTGTATTATTTTATGCAATTTTGTTTTTTTATTTTAAGAGTTAGGCGAAAAGTGGTTTTCATAATATTGATATTTTTTTTATTAAATATAAAAAGTATGAATCAGTCTTTAAAATGTATAGTTATAAAACTATCAGAACGGTGTTCTTTTAGATTTAAAATAAAACAAATTCACTTACCCAGGGCAAAACTACCAACTCTTTTGGGTTAATTGTGGACACTCATTATGCTGTTAATTGCGGAATTAGAGAGTTAATTGGTTTAGTTTAGAAGCGGTTTTTAGTATTTAATTAATAGATTATTTAGAAAAGCTAAAAATATATAAAAACGTGCAATAAAACATGCTTTTATTAACATATACTACAATTTAAAAAAATAAACCGCTATTTTCAGTTAACTAAAAAGAAAAGAGTGGAAATCTCAAGTAAACGGCTTTAGAATTTCATAGTGTTAAACGCCCTATGCTTTTATTTTAAATCAATTAACAATAAAAGTATTTATATTTATTTTTTGATAACTTTAACTTAATGCTAATCAAAATTGCATCAGAAATTTTCATTTTACATGTATTATTATTATGTCTTTCTCTCTCTTAACGTATCTAATACATATTTTTAACTTTAATTTTTAATTTCGTAGGACATTTTTAATTCAAAAAATACAATACAAAACTGAGATTTAACCTTGAGCAGATAATTTTGATTTCTCCAACGTATATCAAAATTTTATAACTTCCTAGTATCGACATTGTCATATACAATTTTTCCATAACTTTTATTATTATAACCCCATTGATATTTGGAAAGCAAGCATTCAAAACTTGTTTTGTCAAACATTTCATAAAATTAGATTATTACATAACTGAATTTGCCGTCAAATATTTGCTATAGAACTGACCTATTCTATTCGTCCAAAACACATTTAGTCCCATTATTTGCTTATTCTCACGAATTACCTTAACGTGACAAAACACGTTTTGAATATTTGATCCTCATCTTTACTTTAAAAAAAAAAATTCTAAACGCAAATTTTCATACGATGATTTTCAATAATATGAATGGGATGACATGGATGATGAATTGATTAAATTAAATTTTAACCAGATCACATGTTTGCCAGCTTTTATTTATTTTTAAAGAGAAATATGCTCATTCGTCATATAATGAAACTATTAAAAGCAAATCTATACAATCTAAAAAAAAGGAATCCGATTTGCGTCAAATTTATTTATCCGCATGGAACGAAATTTGAATTCATAATCATCCGTTTAGAGAATTCATCATTCTGCATACCCAGAGGGGCCGAGTATTGAAACGAGGGGCTTAGAAATGAGTGAATCACACCGAATCTTCAGCATGATTTAGGGTGTGTGTGTATCTCGTTTATTATGTACTTACCTGGTGTTTTAGAACACGTTAAATATTTTGATTATCATTTTTTTTTGTTGCGTTTACCTGGAATCTGTAATTTTGAAATAAAATTATAAGGCGGAAAACGGTTAGTGACACGATAGGCTTCTGTTAAACATCGGGATAGTCTTAAAATATTCCAAGGTCATTGAGGTTCTTATGAATTCCCATATTTAAAGAGTAATAATTGTATTTAGAGAGAAATATTTAGATTATATATATATGGATACATTGAACTTAGAATGAGATATTTTTAACTCTTTGAACTCTACTGTGATATTTGCGGTGGATAAAATAACAAACAGTTATTTCCCCCCTGCTATTCAAACTGAACGAGAGCGTTTCAATTTAAATCGCGTACATTGAACTTTGATATATATAGTTTTAACTCTGCTGTCACTTCTAAATATAACAAGTTGTTCTTTTCCCCCTGTTCTTCAAAATGCACAAGAACAACATGTTTTTGAGTTTAAAAATCGTTCTTTCGTTTGCTTGTTCTTTCATTAACTTCAAAAGTTTTTTTGTGTGTCATTTAGGAGTATTTGTTTGATAAAGAATTATTTGAGAATGTTCAGAGAAGAATATCTGCTTCGTAAAAAGAACGTAAAGAACAAACACGTTCTTAGGGAGTACAAATGATTACTAAAAATACTCATATAAAATCGATATCTTTTTGAAAACTGCACTTTCGAAGAAAGTCTAATAATATATTGACTTAAATAAGTTTTGTTTCCAATAACATTTATATGTTAAGAATGCAAATAACTGAATGCATTTTTTTTACCGTTTAATGAATTTGAAAAAATGGACACATTTAAATCGTATATATGGGTTATGAAACAAATTTTTTATAATAAGTAATTATTAAAATTAGACGTGGGTAATAAAAATTATAGTTAACTTTCTAAGATGCAAAACTTTATATTTCAGTCTGCGAAAAAATTTAAATCCATAAAATTTCTTTGCATTACAATATTTTTCAAATCTAATACATCGATGTATAATTAAAAATACAAATCTATAAAAAAAATGTAAATTTTTAATTTAAAAAAGACATGTATTAAAAATGCAAACTAAACTCGTTTGCAGTGGATTGGTTAGTTTGTTGAATTAACGTCATACTAGAGCTGCACAGCTTTTGGCAAAAATCTGTATTATTAGAAAAATAAACATTGTAATTTTGATATGTATTTCACCGTCTATAAGAGAGTTTGGAATTTGCGATTGATTGAATGCCTGATAAATAGTTGCTATCATGACGGAGAAATATGTAATATAGTGATTCAACTATTCAATTCGATAAAGAATTTTATTAATTTTTAAAATTTTGGATTTTTTAAGTCTATATAATGAACTAAATAGATCATTAGTTTTTTCAAAGCAATATAAAGTACTGCAATGAATTTGAACACGCGGAAATTTTGAATTTAAAATAATTTAATATTTTCCTATTTCATTTACAATTTATTGAAATTCTCAAAAATTTTTTGATAATAAAGATAAAAATGCTGTCAAATATATAATCAAAATAATGAAAATAATATTAAATAATTATTTACGATAACAATACATTAAAACGAATAATATAAGAGCAATAAAAGAGAAAGTACACACTACAAACTTATTGATAGAGTAAATTTTTCCACACTATTTAAATTTAGCCACAAATTACTTTAATTAACTGCTAACTTTGAAACAACTTTTTTTAAAGATAAACATTTAATTTTTAAGTTTTTTTATTAAATTGGTTATTTACAAACAGTTATTTAATATATGAATTATTTTTATACTTTTAATTTTTATTTCAATATTTCTAAAACATAATTTTATTTAAAGCTTAAGTAAAGCAGACATTTGTGTTCTAAATGGACCAGATTAATAGAAAATAATAGTTATGTTTAAGACAGTTTCCGATATAAACCCTTAAGGATTTTATGATATCTAATAGCGTCTTTATAATTATTATTTTATTTATTTAATAAAAGTGATAATAACATTGAACAGTTAATTAAAAATAACAATACTAAATTTATTTTATTTAACTGAACATTCCATGTAGTGTAATTAACTTTCAAAGTGTTAAAGTTAATATTGAAGTGAAATTAAAGATTTGAAGAAATTGAATAAACTTAATTTTTGGAAAAAATTTAGAAAAGTAAAATTAAACAAATAGTGGAAATAACTTTTATAGTGGATATAATTAACTGAATAAATAAGTTATAATAAACTTTTCATAACTTGAAATCAACTTGTACTGTGTGTAAATTATTAAGAGAGTTCAACGCCATATGAAATGAAATTAACCTTGACGGAGTAGAAATTATTAACCGATTTAAACTTAACCTTTTGTATAGCGGCATATTTCCGGAATATAAAGAACAAAATTAAAATTTATCCTCTGAAAAATGTGTGTCCATATTTAAAGTGTAGTTATAGATAATACCAGCAAAAACCACAATACAATCCAGATACAAAAGTAGTTTTAAGATAAATTGTTCCTTTTACATGTTTTCATTTGTTAATTTGTCATCACTTCTGTGTTATTTATTCTTTTGTAAATCATCCAACGTTCCTTTTGTATAAAAAGAGAATCATTTCCACATCTAAATAAGAGATTAGCCAAACAATACATCGATATTTTTTCAGAGGCTTCCTGTTAAATAAAAAGCTTTTATCATCTTTTTTATTAACAATCAACCAAAAGACACTGTTCAAACAAATATAAACCAGGTTAATAGTTCCAGGAATGCAATTCATAAGAACTAAAGATAAACTTAAAGAAATATTACGTGTCTGTCTGTTGTTTTTAAAACCTAGTATATTAGATAAAAAAAATAACATGCCATCACAAAAAAAACATTCAGAGTTATCTACTTAAATCCGTAGGGATATTTTTTTTGGTCATGAACACCTTTTCCCTAATCAGTCATCTCTTCTACAAAAGTCATCTGGTGGGTATTCTTTAACGAGTAGGTAACTTGAAAGTTGAAACTAATTGGACAGCAAGTGGACTGTAACATATAGGTTAGTTTTAGAAGCAATCTTACTTTTGATTATTTGGATCATTTGTTAATGGAATTCCCTTTCATGGTAGCCTAATAGATTAATAGAAATCTATTTTGATTGCGTGTTGCTTCTACAAATTTTGTTTTTTTTCTAGGATTTCGGGAGATAAGATATTTTCTAGGCCGATTGAATTCGGGGTATCAAGTTATTGTTTTGAATCAGAAGTGTAACTTCTGTTTATCGTAATGATATTTGAAAATCATTAAATATCTCGATAGTTGGTCGTCATCATTTATATGTGTAATTCAGGGTGGTTGCAAATTGTTGGGCAATGGTCATTGTTTGGTTGTTTAACTACACATAATAAACCATTTTTTTTGCTATACTTACTTTGTTGCTACTAAAACAAACTAAGCGACTTGTTTAAAATATAAGCGATGAATTTGGGCAAAAATAATGTTGTATTGTGTCAATACAGCTAAATGGGATACAGCCAAACAAAGAACATCACCCAATAATTTGTGACCATTCTGTATTATAAGCGCTCTACACTTTTATTGTCTATTATTTTAAGTCAGTTACTATAAGAGTCTGATTCACCATTTTAAAAACAATTTAAGATACATGGAATAATATTTCATATTTTTATATATAAATTAGTATATATATACAAATATTATTACATATACTTTTTTATAGTTTTTAGTAACTATTATCAACACTAAAACTTAATACTAAAATGAATTATAAAGCAACCGCTTAATTTTGGTAAGGCAATTCGCTTCAGTATATTATTTGCAGGTGAAGTTAATCGGCCTCCAGAGAATACATTGATCTCAATAGATCGATCATTTAAAGAGGAAGCATCTTCTTTTATTGTCGTAAGCGTTTTGTAATTATTTATCAGTGATAGTTGACAATGAATAACTATTTAAATTGAATATTATATTGTAATTAAGAATAGATTAGTGTGCAATGTTCTAGGATATAGAAATGGGTTAAAATCTTAAACAGCGATCTAAAAATGACCATTCACAGAACGAAATGCAATAAAATCGTGTAACATAAGGAAGTTGAAAAAAAGAACAACCACCATGGTTGAGGAAGTACAATAAATAGTTTGGTAGTTAGGTGATAGTTAGGAATGACTTCTAGGTCATCAATAGATTATAATGTTCATAAAATTTTATAGTACGGTTAGACGGTTAAAAAAAACGTGTAACTGAGAAAAAAAAATCTATTTGTTAACATTTTGCAAGAAAACTGATAAATTTAGTTAGTTAAATATTTTCGACTATAGAGTATTTTTTTAAAAATTATTCTACATTAATAAAATACAAATCCTTTTTTTTTAAATATCACATTCAAAGAAAGAAAATTGAACTCAAATTTGTGACCCTACAGGAAGTAAAAAGGTTTAAGCTCAAATCTATGGTCGGTGGGGAAAATAATAATATAATTCAGGTTGGTGATATATTGTTGGGGGATGGTCATTGCTTGATTCTATCACATTTACCTGTACTCACATAATAAAACATTATTTTTGCCCAATCGCCTATATTTAAACAAGTCGCTTAGCTTCAGTAGCAACACAGAAGTTAAAATATAGCAAAAAATAATTTTTTTATTATGTGTAATTAAACAGCCAAACCATGACCATCACCTAACAATTTGTGATCATCCTGTACTTGTAATTTTAAATAGTTCTGCAAAATATTGTAAACATATCTCGAATAATGAATGCTAGAGGATTAAATATTATTTTATTTAAGGATTAAAACGATGAAATATAAGGATTAAAATTATGAATCTTAAAGGTTAAAATGAAATTTAAGAGTAGAAGTTATTTTTATTTAAGGATTAATATTATTTTATTTAAAGGTTAATATTATTTTATTTAAAGGCTAATAATCTTTAAAGGTTAGTATTGTTTTATTTCAGTGTTACATTTATATTATTTAAAGCATAATTGTTTTTATAGTTAAATATCACCCTACTTAAGGCTTATACATTATAATATTAAAGTGCTGGTACATTTTTATGAGCACAGAAAGCTGTCACTCAGTCCCATAGAAAAACTTAATAAAACCAATTATTACAGACCAAAATGAAATAGATTGTTTTGAAGTACAAAACCAAAAGGGCAAAAGGCGTGTTCTTTGCCTTTTCACAACTCAAAACGCTAAATTACGCATCAAAAATCACGAACACATCGACAACTCGATAAAAACCTATGTAAGGGTAACGCCATAGAATCAGTATGTGACTCCATTGCATCCGAATGCGTCCCCATCCGTTCATAATTTTCACTCTCCATAAAACTGAATGAGAGCTGAATGCTGCGTTAAACGGAAACCTATTTGCCGCTACGCTCGGTTTCACACCTCGGCGAGCCGACAACTGCCTACGTTTTGATTGTGTCTCTCTCCCCCAGAGAAGATTTCTGAAATAACATTTAATTACTCTGGGATGATACGCTCCACTAGTGAGGGTGAAGGCATTTCAGGGAGTGGTGAAGTTGCATTTTGAGATATATTGTGGTGGAGTGTTGTTGTTCTTCATTGGGATATATTGTAGAGGAGTGTAGATTAAGGTGGCACAGGATGTTCAGAATTGTACAGGAGTGTAGATTATGGTGGCACAGGATGTTATATATTGTACAGGAGTGTAGATTAAGGTGGCACAGGATGTTATATATTGTACAGGAGTGTAGATTAAGGTGGCACAGGATGTTCAGAATTGTACAGGACAGGAGTGTAGATTAAGGTGGCACAGGATGTTCAGAATTGTACAGGACAGGAGTGTAGATTAAGGTGGCACATGATGTTATATATTTACAGGAGTGTAGATTAAGGTGGCACAGGATGTTATATATTGTACAGGAGTGTAGATTAAGGTGGCCCAGGATGTTCAGAATTGTACAGGACAGGTGGCACATGATGTTATATATTTACAGGAGTGTAGATTAAGGTGGTACAGGATGTTATATATTGTACAGGAGTGTAGATTAAGGTGGCACAGGATGTTCAGAGTTGTACAGGAGTGTAGATTAAGGTGGCACAGGATGTTCAGAGTTGTACAGGAGTGTAGATTAAGGTGGCACAGGATGTTCAGAGTTGTACAGGAGTGTAGATTAAGGTGGCACAGGATGTTCAGAGTTGTACAGGAGTGTAGATTAAGGTGGCACAGGATGTTTAGAATGTTGTTTTCCCTCAGGAAACATAGTTGTTTTCAAGAGTTACTTATATTATCAATTAATTTAAATAATTTATTTTGTATATGATAGAACAGAACATTAGCTATATGTAAATATTTTATAATTTTGAAAAATATATATTTAATTTCTTAAGTATGATACTGAAAAGTATATAATTATTTAATTTTCAAAAAAGTGTATTAACTTGCGCGCAGAATAATTCAGAATATTTTTACAATATTTGTACAATTTTAGTTGCAAAAGATTCGAAAGTCTTTGCGCTATACCCGCAAACCTAAAAAAATATTAAATATGTTTTTAATTATATTTTTTCAAACAAATTAAAAAAAAGAATAATTTTGGACTTGAATTGATTGACAATATAGGTTCCAAATTATTCTTGAAAACAACTAGGTTTCCTGAGGGGAAAATAACGTTTTGGACAACCTGTGCCACCTTAATCAAATTACTAGTACATTAGACAAACTGACGCTTTTTTAGACAAATTGACACTCAAGTTATTTTTGCTATTGTAAATCTGTTTCCTCTGTTTGTAAGTTTAAATATATTTTTTTCTGTACAAACGGTTTTAAATTTGTGTTAATAAATTTTAAATATACATATATTTTATGTTGTACCCCAAACCATTAAATTTAATAATTATTTTAAAATGAAGTATTTTTAGGGATTTAAAAATTAAGTGCACTGCTAGAAATACTGAAAATCCCAGGATTTGATATAACGTCCGTAAGCGTCAGTGGATTAATAAAAATGATACTCTTTTGGCAGATTGACATCAGTATTTATAATGTTCAACTTATTTAATCCATTTTAATGAAAATATTGTTTCAAATATTATGTTGGTCGATTAAACAAAAGTCACTCGAGAGCTAAACAATGGACTATTGGCAACGATTCGCGATCTCTCCAGAAGGAAAGATACTGGAACATTGCCTCGTAATTTTGAACTGCGCTTAGTTGACGAGGACAACACTATTTACTCTCCTAATTTCCTATCTACGACATTTAGGCCATGGTATATTTAACGTATTACACATCAGGAGATGGTAAATGAAAAATGAACAATTATTATTATTAAACATTATTTAAGAGCACTTTAAATTAAAATTGTTAAATGTGGATGAAAATTCAATGAAATAAAATAAATGTAAGAACAAAACTTAAAAGTTCTAATTATCTCTCGTATTAATCACAAAACGGGGCAGAACTCGATGCAAACGTCCCTCCTCCACTCCACTATCGAAGCCAAATAAACTTATCAATCCTTATTCGTTAAATCTCATAAAATAGAAAAATATTTAGAATAATAATTTCAACAATTATAACTGCGCGATGAATATTCACCTGATTTCTTATTTAATCAGAAATAACTTAATCAAATCTTCATCAAGGACCCTCAGATGGTCTGGGACATTTGGTCCCCTCTAACAGCTGGCCTGAATCATTGCAAACACTCACCAAAAAAGATATCCTAAAGGGCATTTCTTAAACCGCTTTAACCCTTAACATTGTTTATGCGAGACATCGGTCAAAGCCAAGGGCAAATGTCAATTCCGTCTTGCTGCGATTTATACGAAGAATATAATAGTAACAACATTCAGTATGAATATTTATGATTTATTAGCCGCGCTCTGCCCTGTTTTTCAACCTGCAAAGCTGTTCCTTTTTGAAGTTGCCGGGATGATGTTATCTGATGCTCTGCCCATTGTTTTTATTGATTTGTTTTCAGGTGTCTGATTCTTAAAATATCCCGTTTAGATGGGGTGACGTTTACTTTTTGTGGCTTTCTTAATTTATTTTATGTTTATTAAATTTATACAAATGTTAGTTTTGCTTTTTTTTTCGTTTCTGGATAAATATTCATCGATTGCGTTCCTGTAAAGTTGTGATATAATCAGTAAATTCGGGGTTTAAGTATACAGTCAGGCTACAAAGTTTTTAAAAATATCTCATTTCAAAAACATTTGAACTTATCAATAATTCAGTCAATAATCGATTGCATTATTTACTCTTAGAAAACAGCTAGAATATATATACGTTTGATTTGCATGTTTAGATGTTTGTATAAGGTTTTCACGTTGAAATATAAACACATTTCTTATAATCTTCTCATTACCATATTTAAATATAACTATTTTCATTAGCTTATTATCACAGTTAAAAAATAAAAAAAAATTTACGAATTTTTAACCCGGAAGCTTTCATGATATTTAGATGAACAAGGGGCCC